>CM052539.1:186762610-186867076 GCA_028533065.1 Trachops cirrhosus | reverse complement strand
CAAGTCATGAAAGGCAAGGACCTACATCCCAGATTGCTCTATCCAGCAAAGCTTTCAATTAGAATGGAAGGGCAGATCAAGTGCTTCCCAGATAAGGTCAAGTTAAAGGAGTTCATTATCACCAAGCCCTTATTATATGAAGTGTTAAAGGGACTTACCTAAGAAAAAGAAGATAAAAAACATGTACAGTAAAATGACAGCAAACTCACAATTATTAACAACCACACCTAAAACAAAAACAAAAACAAACTAAGCAAACAACTAGAACAGGAACAGAACCAGAGAAATAGAGATCACATGGAGGGTTAGCAACAGGGCAATCAGAGGAGGAGAGAGGGGGAAAGGTACAGAGAATAAGTAGCATAGATGGTAGGTAGAAAATAGACAGGGGGAGGGTCAGAATAGTATGGGGAATGTAGAAGCCAAAGAACTTAGAAGTATGACACATGGACTAAAGGGAGGGAAGGTGGGTGGGAGAGGGTGTGCAGGGTGGAGGGGAGTGAAGGGGGAAAATGGGACAACTGTAATAACATAATCAATAAAATATATTTAAAAAAGAAAAAAATTTAAGATAAAGAAAAAAAAGAATGGAAGGAAGGCAGGAAGGAAGGAAGGAAGGAAGGAAGGAAGGAAGGAAGGAAGGAAGGAAGGAAACACAGCACAGAATTAGAGTGTTGGAGTACATGGTTCTGACCCCATCCAAACCACCCTTGGGACATTTCTCAGCTTGGTGATGACGTCTCCAGGGCACACATGCCCAGTTTCTTCACTAATGAATGCAGGGTGGGCAAAAGTAAGTGTACAGTTGTGAGTATGTGAAACATAGAGTTTATTCTCATATTATTGTTCACTAATTACCGTGTTACTGTCCACACTCACAACTGTAAACCTACTTCTGCCCCCCCTGTCCTGGGAACGTCTTGCACGTGCAGGAACTCTATGGATCTGTGCCCTGGCCACGCTTACTTGAAGCACTCAAGTCTGTGTGTCTTTGGCTCCTAGATGCACAGTCCTGTCCCTTTAGGTTGTTAAAGTTCAGGCCAATTTTTGGCCTCACAGATGAGGAGAGCTTTCACCTCATTTGCAGAGCAGATAAAGGCCACGTTAGAACAAAGAAAAGGATGAAGATGCCTCGTGGCCACACCTTAACCCCGAAACCACATTCTCTCTGGGAATGGCCTTCTGGACCGGTCAGTTTTACAATGTGAACCCATTTCCAAACAGGTTTAAAGTAATAAAGGGAATAAGGGCACTTTGCCACAGAAGCGTGGTCCCATTTTACATCATCCATTGATTTTTATCTTTAGCTAATATGAAGCCTTGGAAATAGCTTTTTGGCTTGGCACATGCTGGCTGGTGCCAGCATAACTTTGCACCCTCTCTGGTAAACTCCTTAAAGGAGGAAGCTTTTAGTGATCCTGGAGTTGATTGTTTGACATGGAAATCAACTTTTTATAAGGCTGGGGCAGCTTGGATTCTTGGCCTAGCCAGTGACTCATCCTGTAACCTTGTACTTCAAAGATCTAGAAGTGGAGAAAAATCAGGGCATCATTAAAAGCAAACTGTGGCTTCTGAACTCCTGGATAAGGTTATAGATTGAAAAAAATGTAGCACTTACAGACAATTTAGACTTCAGGAGGCTGCTGTGCTCTAAAATTAGTAAAGCACTCAGGAAGAGAGAATATAGGTTGGGTAAATTGCTTGAGTCCCATTTTCTTTTTCTTTCTTTCTTTCTTTCTTTCTTTCTTTCTTTCTTTCTTTCTTTCTTTCTTTCTTTCTTTCTTTCTTTCTTTCTTTCCTTCTTTCCTTCTTTCCTTCTTTCCTTCTTTCTTTTCATCCTCCCTCCCTTCCTTCCTTCTTTCTTTCCTATCTTTCTTTCTAAAGACATATTGTTGTATTCACCTAACTAGGTTGCTTGTCTATATGGTAAGACACATCCTGCTTATAAATATTTAGTCACTTCTGGCAATCAAACAAAGTAAACAATTTGAAATTGACTCTGCGTAGTAACTCGAGCAGTGCCTATTGAGGAACTCCTGTAGTGTTTTTCTGTAATCCAAATTTTCTTATTTCCATTTTTGATCCTGATCAGTGGTTGCTCAGTCAACATTTGACATATTATTAGAAATGACCTTATTTTGGACAGTAAAAAGTACTGTATGAAGCAATGCTTTCTGTAGACTCTGTAAATATATTTGAACTCATTCTAACCCAGACCCAGAATCTGTGCCTTGTGTGGGTCAGGTTGTAATTGGGTGATTTCACTAATGACCTCTGTTTAACGGAGAGGCACCCAGGGCATTAAACTCTGTGCCGGCAATTTCCCTCTGGGTCATGAATTAACATTTCAGAGGCCCTGTGGGGCTAACGAAGGTCTTTTGGGGCAAGGCCTGGCCTTTCATTGACTCCTAGTCACTTACTCTGTCCTTTTATGGGATACTTTCCACAGTTAAAGGAAGATGATCCTGTTTCTGATAAGCTTTTATTCACTGCCACCAGTTCACTGTCAGAGTCCCTAGTTCTGGGACAGAATCTTCGTAATCTTTTCTCTCCAGGACCTAGTCAAACTCTTGTGATAAATCAGCATGGCTATGAGTTCTTACCATTGGGTTTTAAAAATGTTACATTGGGCAGATGGCAGATAATCCATAAAGGTTTGTTGAACTGAATGTGTTTCCTCCATGTGTCCACATTAACACTTGCCCATAGGAGGCATGTAGACTTGGGTACCGGCCTTTTGCTTTCTTGCTGCCCGCCTCTCAGACACTTGACATGGAGCCTTTGTTAAGCTTGTTTAAAATGTAAGTCTGCAGAGAGATGCTTTTGTCCCAGGCAAGCTACTGCTTTGGACTAGCTGCTCCTCAGCATCCCTCATGTAACCTCCCCTTTGCCATCATAGTTATTTCCTTCCTCCTGAAACCTCAGTGTAGGCTCTATCTTTTCTCTGGTGCAAAGAAAACAACCGTTCCTGGGGAATGAAAGCCCCTGGTCTTTGACATGAGGTATGACTTCCCTTACAAAGCCCCTCTACAAAATGCAGTGCCCAGAAGTAGAGGTGCCTACAAGAGAAATGTCAGTCCCCGCACACTTTGTGGACAGAGAGCCCTTGCAAAGCGATAACTAAATTACAGGAATTATTAAGAGTCAAAATAAAGGAGGTGTGGCCTGCCATCGGTGCTGTTTCAGCAAGAGTCAGGGCCAGCCTTAACTTCTTTCCTTGCTCTTGGCGAGGAAGAGTGAGGCTGGGGCGCTGACGTTACACGTAGAACAGGAACATAAGGCAGGAACTGGGAAGGCAGGAGGAAGCAACTCGGGGTCAGGGGAGGAAAGAAAAGGTGAATTTGGCAGAGGGCGGTAGACTGCGGGGAAGGATTGCTTCAATGTGTAGCCTATTGGCTGCCGCGCCCTTGTGATAAAATAAAAATGATTCATCAGAAATTTTTACTCTTAGTTTTAAAAAAAATGTGGGCAATTTATAATCTTCTAAACGCAACTAGGCTGCCTACATGCCACAAGGACTGACCCCCTTCTAGGTCCGTCTGTCATTGGTATCTCAGTGACAATGTCCCTAACATCCAGGCTAGGAGATTCTGTTTGCTGTTGAAAGGGGCTATTAAAACGTCCCTTTGGTATTTCAGTGCTGAACCCTGTAAATGAAATCCAGCACAGCCCACCTTATACTGAATTTCTTAACATATTGGGCAATATTATATGTTCGCAGGGCTGTATTATGCAGCTCTTCTCCCCAGTGAGGGGGTTAATCACCCGCTGTCTTGTACTCATGTAAAATCTGAAGCTCCATTTTAGCATCCGTGATATTTTTTTGTTCTTTTCCTGGTAGATGCTAATGTGTCTCCCACCTGCACTGAAGCTAGAATTCAGTGGCTGTTTCCATCTTTGTGCATCAGACATCTGGTGCGGGCTGGGGTGTGGGATTCACTCAAGGAGGGTCTGTGACATTACAAGGTAAGTGGCTGATGTGTTAGAAAGGCAATTTCAATGGGATGGATGGTGCACAGGAATCATCGGGCTGCAGGAGATTTAAGCGGAAGGACTGGTGAAGTGTACAGATGGAGTGCAGGGTACTTCAACTATTTTAATTTGTTGGCGAAGTGGAAGCAAACTGATAGTCAAATGTGTTAAGAGTCATATAAAGAGGAGAGCTTTGGTAAATGAAGACAGGGGGAAATATCACCATGTCCTGCAGCTGTAACTGAACTGTGGTCAATTTAAGTTTTAAACAGAGGAGCTGATGCTTTTCATGTACGTCTGTGACATTCTGGGGTATCACAGATGTGTTTGGGGAGGGGGGTGATCCCAGATTTGTTCCTCAAATGTCACTTCGGAGAATATACAGATCCCTGCATGACGCTACTCCACACTGCATGGACACGAAAATGTGGAACGACTCATACATGCATTTTATCAAATGGCGGCTCCATTAGTCACCCTGACGGTAAAAAGAAAAGGACTCAGGTACGCTTGTCCTGCACAGGGTTTCGTGTGTGCAAGAACGTGTTGGCCTCACACCGCAGAGCAAGGGCAGGTAAGGGCCGTTGGCCAGACCTGGACACAGGTCTGGACACAGTCCCGTCACCGGAGCTCTGCAGAGCCGGGCCTGCCAACCGTGGGCTCATCCCGCTGAGGTTCCCACCCACCGTCCAGGGTTTTCTCCTTAGTTAGAGTGAAACTCTTGCCCTGGGTTTCAGCTCACATTCCTATGCAGGAAAGTGGGTGTTTTCTGCCCCATAATGCTTTACCAGAACCATTAGCCCTCCATTTACACGTCCTGCCAATCAAATAGTTCTCATTTCCAGAACACATGTGATAGGTCTTCTCAAAGGAGGCCTAATTGGTGGCATGACTGGACTGGCTGAAAATGAAAGAAAGTGGGATTGAAAAACTCAGAAGAAAGTGATTTTCTTTGCCTACCAGTATCTGGGATTTAGACTGACTTTTCCCTGAAGACTCTGTCATCTTACTGAAGGGACATTGCAGGAGCAGGCAGCTGGGAGACCTGGCACAGGGAGTAAGAGCTGAGTGACAGTGGGCGCGATGGGTGGGCGGCGGCCCGGCCTTGACTCACCTCTCAGCCGCTTCAGCCTCTGTTCCCGCCTCCTTCGCCGGACCACCAGCAAGAGCACAAAGAGCAGCAGGACCCCCACCAGGATACAGGAGATGGTCACCAGCATCTTGAGCCCCTCGTTGGTCGTCAGCCCTTCTTCGCTTTGGACGACTGACTTAATGAGTGGAGGGATTGTACCTGAAAGCAGGGCCGTGATGTTAGGTGGCTCTTAATGAAGACGCATGGCGGAGTTTTAGGGATGACGGGTTACAACAGTCGCGCCATGGGATCCCAGGTGTCCACAGTGATGGGGAATGAAAGGAGGTCCTCATCTAGGCTCTTGCCGACTTATCTACTTGCTCTCTCCCTTTCTTCTGCACCACTTTGAACTGAGTCTACAGCACATCAGATCAGGATCTGCACCGAGAGTAAAGCGCATTTCTTTGAAAGAGACTTTGTTTTGCAAGGCACTCCTTGGTACAGGCACCTGGAAGCTTGAAGTCTGGGCAAAAATGCTTAAAAAAGCCACAGGCATTCACGTGGACTTAAATGGCACCCATAGCACAATTGATAGAGGCTGTTTGAAAAATTGCACATCAAAGAAGGAACAATAGTTTTGGCAAGTGGACGGAAGAAAGTCTGCAAGGAGACTGTACCAGATACCCTGGCTCAGGGAAGCTTAAAATCCCTTTGGTTTGGTTATTCGTTTGCTTTCATCACAGGTATAAGACTGAATATACTTTAGAAACTCTCATTTCAGGCTATAAGAGCTACAGACAGCTTTTCAGAGGGGGACCATCCAGGTGCCCAAAGCAAGCTGTTTATGGATCAGACACTATTCAACAGAGCTATGAAATTCAGCTTATTTAGTATTATAAGGGAACGCCCAAGCAGACTGAAGTCTGAGCTACCGTAAGCTGCTTCTACGCAGAGGCTCCATACAATGGGGCAGAGATTCAAACGCAGACCTCACTGTGCTTTACGGGGCATGCCCTTTGGCACCCTCCTTTATGTAAAACCCTCCATCCTACGGTATGTTCTGTGTAACACATGGGCCAGGAAGCCAGTGATTTAAGACAAAAGTGCAGAAATAATATACTTTCCCCCTGAACAAACATGTTTGTGGACCTGCATTTAGTAAGCAGAGCAGGGGTAACAGAATCCCACTTCTCTATGTGATCTAAGGCCAAGAAGAGAGTTCTTCCAACTTCGTAGTGTTTTTGACTGGACAGTGGAGTCTACAAATGCTCAGAGCCCACCTACGGGATGCAGGTGAGGATGCACCTGCAAAACCAAGACTTCACAGGGACAGGCAAACACGTGGCTAGGGAAATGACAGAGGAAAGAGTCAAATAAAGAAATGGAAGAATCTGAACTATGGCTGATATAGATGTGAGGCTAATTGGTAATGTTCGTTTTCCCAAAAATGAAGAAAATCTTTCAGGCAGATGTGTCAAAAGGGATATTAAAGCTCTATATCTACAAAACTGGTTCAAAGAAACCTATAATCGCTTGCCAGGAAAATATAAATGTGCGCTCTCATTTCTTAGTGCAATAAAATCATTTCAGAGCTCAGAAAATTAAATGCAGCTCACAGGGCTTTTTCATGATTATACTCTAAGATCCTGGATAAAGTGAGAGCATTAATTTTTTTATTTTTTGATGACAAACATTTAAAATCTGTAGAGCACTTTTTGAGCCCGAGCCACAGTTTCAAATTCTGCACGTGAGCGGTTTCTAACGAAATGATTAGCCATAAACACATCACCAGTGAAGCACACTGATTGCTCTAGCATCTACGCAGATTTTAGAGAAACCTCCTGTCAGCGTGTGATTACTGTAAATCAATTAATGTTAAGTCAATCATCTCAAGTGAGAATCCTACTTGCTGCCAAATGGGTACCTGCTAGCAAAGGACTTTGGGGGAGATGTAAGTACTAAGTAAAGTGGTTGGTAAGCGTCAAAGTCCTTTATTTTGTGGGACCAGAGAGTGAAGCATGTTGGGAAGGAAGCACTCTGCCTGCAAGATGAGGCATCTTGGAATGACGTCACGAGTAACTGAGGGTGGGAAAGCACCGGCCCAGGAGGAGAACGGTTCCTGTCCCCGAGCTGGCAGGTTGTCCCAGGGCTGTGGGGCACGTGCATCGCAGAGGGGGGCTCAGGCTGGTGTAACCCATTCCTGGACAGCTTCCACCTGAGGACTGCCCTCCATTCGTGGGCCCAAGCCTGAGCCTGCACTCTGGCCGAGGAGAACTCTGCAGAGAAATGGCTATGGACAGGAAATTTGGGTGACTTTGGGTAGGCCAGAGGGGGACAGTCCAGAGAAGACATCCGAGTGAGGATCCCAGGGCATTGCACCCCATTAATGTCCTTTGAATATTCCTGAGGGTCCTTGGGTGCATGGACCTTTTTACTTAGGGCACAGTATGACCTGTGCCCCAAGGAAGTTCTACAGCTTTAATCAAAACAAGCTCCCGAGTCCCCATAAACAGAGGAGGAAACACCCCTTCGCCTGTCTGGTGGTAAATAAAATATTGGGGTGCTGACTTAGCTACAGACTTTCTAGGCTGAGCCATCCACCACCATGGTCTGGTCTGATCCGTGAAGATGGGACAGACAACACTGCTGGGAGCTAAGCCAGGAGCCCTAAACATTCTGATAAAGTGCAGCCGGTTCTGCCCTGTGATTAAAGCCCTAATTCAGTCATTGCCAGGCTGAAGGAATCAGCGTCTGCATGCGGGGCCTGGGGACTTTCTAAAGTTCCCTCAACACGTGCCCGCCAGTGATAGCCTACCTTTCAGCTTCATTCGGTTGGGCACTTGTTCAAATATCAATAAATGGTCCTTGAATAGTAGCAGTGGTAGAAAATGAGGATACAATCAATAGTTTATTTTTGGTCACTAAATGTCATGAGACCCCCTCACCTGGTTTTCAAAAAGCCTGTGCCAACTTCCTGTGTGTGTCTGTGCATAGGTGTGCACCAGCATCCTGTGACATGATTCTATTTCCACCAGTGCCTCTATTTCTGCTCAGAGACTAACAGAAGCTCTTTTATCATGAACAACTGGTTTTGCACATGCAGTTTAAGGGCTTAATGAGAGCAAAACAGAAAGCTGTTATGTGGATTGGGATGGGGTGGGGGAGGGGTGGGAGACAACAAAAGCAATGTTAGCTCACAGTCATTGACAAGGTACAGAACCACGTGGTGAAGGATCCTTCAACCCACAGAGAATCGCTCCTGCACCAGCACTCCCTAAGGACAGCCCCGCTGGCCCTCAGTCCCTTATTTCTGAATGACAGCCCTGGTCATGTGGGTACAGTGAACTAGGGAGCCCTGGAGAGAGTGGCACCGAAGCCCCGTGGAATCTGTGGGCAGCGGCCGCTCTGTGCCGAGGGTGGATGTTAGATGGGAAGGAGACAGCGAGCACATGCACAGGTCCTGAGACACAGACCACAGGGCCGTGGGGCCAGCCAGCTTACTGCCGTCGTAGTTGAGCGTGGCGAAGTTGGCCTGCTTCTCCGCACAGCCGGCGCTGTTGCACACCCTCATCTGGAGCTCGTACCACGTGGCTTCCTGCAGGTCGTACAGAATGTACGACTTGGAGAGAGAGGTCCGCTGTGCTGTGGTCCAGACCGTGGCCCCGAAGGGTCTGTACTCGAGCGTGAAGGAGGTGATGGGGCAGCCGCCATCGTTCCAGCCGATGAGGTTCAGCCTCACGCGGGTGGTGTTGATGCTGGCAAAGAGGTCTTGCTCCTTTGAGAACTGGGGCTCTGTGGGAGAATGAACAATGGGGGTCAGCTCTCGGGCCACATGAATGAGAGCCATCGGAGGTGTCACACATTCACCGCAAGCTCCTTTCTCCACCTAGGCAGGGAGTTCAGTCCAAGTTAGAGTCACTATCGATAGGGTCCTTATAACCAATGGGCTGTCTCCTACTGTGATGACCTAGGTGTGAGAGGGAAACGTGGGTGGGCAGTTATTTTTGTGCGTTTTTGTTCCCTGAAGAACAATGCCTTTTTCACGCATGTGTGCCCTTGTATGGTCCTGAAGGACCCACTGGACTCACCTGTTTCCAGGGGTGGACCCGACTCAAGAAGACAGAGTGGGATTTGGGAGATAATGACAGGTGTCCCTCACTACCTGGATGCTTCATACTGGAGCCCAGAGACCTCACGGATGTACTTCTGCGTAAATCAGTCGCTCATCATCTGAACCCTTACCGCATGTTACCTGAAACTCAGGTGCTGGATCCCAGTAGCACCTCTGCCTTCTCGGTTCTTGGTCCCCTGCCATCCAGCCCGCCACACCGGTTACAATTCAGATATGAGGGAAACCTACAAAGACCCTCTCTTTACCTCCTCACTTACAGTCACCTACAGCTATGACCCTCCCTCTTCCTGGCATCCTAGGGCTGCCAATTTTACAGCTAAACGCAATTTCCCCTGGGGTTCATCTCCTTGAAGGTCCATGTTTCAGAGAAAGGAAACCATGTCACATTAAGGGTTAACAATCTATCCCAGTCTCTTCCCACCTGAAGGGCAGGGTCTATGAGGCAACAAGAACGGTTATAGAGGGGCCTGGGGTGAGAAAGGGAGGCCGCACTAGAAGGTCAGAGGGTAACGTCACATTTCCTGGCTGCCCAGCCTGGACACTTTATGTTGGTGCAAAAGCCCTCAATTTTCAAATGACAATCCTCTTTTTGACTGCAATGAGAAATTGAAAAAAAAAAAAAAGAACCAGGATATTCTGTAAGGACCACCCATCTCTCTCATTTCGCTGTGACACAGCCAAACCCACCTGGGGAACAACAGAGTTCAAAGACACAAACAGGCATGTGACTCTGTGACACATTTGTGATTCCAACCCCTGACCCCCTCTGCTTCCAATCTGGAAAGCTGAGGACACTGAGAAACAAGAGGAAGGCATACGTACCTTTCCCTAATGTTTTTGCTTCTATGATTTCACTTATGCGCCCGGGTCCCACTCCATTTTGGGCGGTGAGAGTGAACTTATACCAGGTACCACATTTCAGATTTTCCAGGCGGTAAGAGCGTTCGCTCGGGCTGATTGGAAAACTCCCCCACTGCTCACTATTATCCTCCGAGTATTGCAATATGTAGCCTTCAAAAAACAAGAAATACGCAAAAGAGCATTATGTGCTTTCTACCAGAAGTTGGTTGATGTTTTACTTTTCATGGACAGGAGTCCTCAGAGCTCTCAGGTCTTTGGACACTGATAACGCCAGTACTTTTCCTGGTTCCAGGAAAGTTACCCCAGGCTGGGGGATGTGCCGTGATGACGTATTGGTTAGTGAGGTATTTAGGCCATCTGGGCACTACTGTGGTGGCTTGCTGGGCGGTGTGGTGGGAACAAAACCCCTTCTGTCCGTTCCCTTTTAGAAGGTGTCCCGGGCAGAGGACAGTGGACACTCAGTCCCTAAACAGCTGCCCTTCAGCGCACACGTGCTGGGGTCCTTGGGCGCCAGCATGGTTTAAAGCTGAGTTATTTTTAAGAGAACCGAAGCTCTAGCAGAGGGACATATGATCAATGGTGGTAGGAGTCTTCTCGATCACCCTCTGCTCAGTTCAGAACCACACACGGAATCGGCTCCAAATCCTATCGCCCACCCACATGGCAACGGAGGCCTGGCTTCTATCTCGGTTTGAAAAATCCCTCCAACACTTCATGTCTGTGCATGACCTTGCCTCCTCTGCTTCCACTACTACTAATAACAACTGTCCATTTTTCAAGCTCTCACTACATGCTGAGTGTCGTCTTTGGCCAGTTACTGACTTCATGTAACCTATGTGGTTCTTTTCTCCAAGGCACAGATGAAGACGCTGAGGTCCAGAGATGTTGGGTGACGGTCCTGGGGTCCCATAAGATTGGAGTCCCAATGTCAGAATCTGAAGCACGTGCTCCTCACCCCTGCAGTCACTGAGACATCCCTCCCGGTTACAACCTTCATCCCTGTTACCCCAAACACCTTCCTGTGGACAAACGGATCCTGTCTGCCCCATTCCTGTCTCCTAAACATCCACACCCAGGCAATCCAGGACTGGCCTGCCTGCTGTGTGGTGTCCTCACGCCAACGGACTCCCACCTTCTATCTCGCCCATGAACTCCATTTTCAACACTGGCAAAGTGCGTGTCACCTCCACACTGCTGGGACCCAAACTGGCAGCATTAAGTTTTGTCCAAACCTCTCACAAGGCGATCACCCATCTCTGATTCCTGCTCCATGGTCATGGTCAGTATCTTCCCTGCTCCTTCTCCTCCTCCTCTCCCCTCTGCAGCCTGGGGGCCCCTCCTCTCTCCTGAGCCTTGTTTTCTCCTCTGTGCCCCTGATCTTCACTCCTCATAGCTCCTTTAATACCTGACAGGTGCGTGATGGACCTGTGGGCCCCCTGCTCCACCCCCTATCCCCACTTTCACACCAGCTCTGTCCAGACCGCCTCCTAGGTGCCCTGCACACCATGGGGATTGTGCTGTGGGCCTGATCTCCTCTGTCTAAACCACCTCCAGGAAGCTTTTCTAACCTTTGGTGATGGGAACCCCCGTGCTAAGGGCTTTGGCCACCACCATGTTTTGGGGATCCCTAGTTGCCTTTCCTTGGAAACACTCCATTACTAAGATTGGCTTCATCTCTAAGTCCTTGGTGCTCTGTCACTCTTCCTGTACTACATCTCTTATGCTCTGACCCCTGCAGAACCAAAGCTTCATTTCATGTCAGCCTGGAGCACTAGGGCCCCTTGAACCCTTCCCTCAGCACCCCATTTTTTCCATGAAAAGGTTCTCTGATCAGCCTAGAGCCTCTGGTAGACTGTTTTATCAAGGAGTCTGGCATCACTCCTGACTTCCTGGAGCACTTATCCTGCCAGTCACCACCTCTGGTTACCTGTGGTCCGCCTTTCTTCCCAGCTGTCTGGCATCCCTTGAGAAAGTCATTAAACTGTGACAACAGTGTCCACTACAATTTGTGCTTTTTATCTGCAGCTGGGGCCTCCTTCCCACTTGGCAGTGACTTTGCTCATCTATTAATGACTCCCTGTGCATTCACACGACAAATGTTGCCCACACTCCTCAAACCCACAAATGCATCCTCACCCCTAATCATCCAACTATTTTTAAATAATAATCTCACCTTGTCCTTTCCTAAAAAAGAGAAGATCCTCCCCTTCACCCAGTGGTGTGCCAATAAATGTTTAACAACAGGCTCTCAGACAAAAAAAAGAGTCTTGAATGGTGGCATTCCTGGTTTCTCTAGTGTGTAAATACCCCCAGGCTGGCCGTAGACACTGAGTGCAAAGCCGGGAAGGGGTGTGGCAGCTTGCTCTCACGTGCTGGAAGGAGCTGGAAGGAGGGGCTCAAGCACCCACTGGCTTCCCCCTAAAATGTCCCTGTATTCCCAGTTAACTTCTCACGCTTCCCCCCTTCTCAAAGAAAGAATATCCTCTGCCTTTGGAAACCTAAGCCTTCTATCCCTGCCACCCACTCAAGGACCTCTTCTGGTCCCTCAGCCCCTCACCCCTGTGCATGTTCAGTCTCTTCATCTGGAATGACTCTTTTTCCTTAGTCTACAACTTGCTCACAATGATGTTTTTCCTACTCTGCTTATGCTAGAATTATCATGTTCTCTCACTGCTTCAGGATAAACTTTCTTTATTCTTTTATTCTATTTTGCTATGTACTCATTACAAAAGCTCTGGGTAAATACACTGTTTTCTATTTAAACTCTAAGTTCTCCACCTTTTAATATTTTATAAGAAGAGTAACTGTGGCTACTAGAATGAATGATTGAGTACATGAATGAATGATACAATGGGACACCATGGGGAAGAAACGGTGTTTAGAATCTCGAGGGAGAGGTTACAATATTTGTACTTGCTTTCTTTTTTTTTTGCATTTGCATACTCCTTCCCTCAGACTGGAGACACAATAATAATAAAAATTTTGTGAATGGGATTCTTTGGATGAATGATGCATTTGCACAAATACCTTAAAAATAGATGTTTAGGTGATGGAAGACTTAATTATAGGATGTATTTTTTTGAGGAATGAACTAACAGAAAATTACCGGGCGAAGATGTGTCACTTATCAGCCTGTGGGATAATGACAACCAATTATTGTGGACACCTATTCCTTATTACCTCGGATAGAGCTGCCCCCATTGTCTCCAGGGAGCCAGGAGAGGGTAATGGAAGAAGATGTGGTTTTGGACACCGTAAGCCGAGGCTGATCTGGTGGCACTAGATAGGAAACAGTCGTTAGAAAACAAGAATTAGTTTTTCACATCGTTAGTCTTCTTTAACAGTCATTTACCCAATCACTTTTAACAGCCATTTATTAAATAAGTGTTTCAGGATGCCAAAATATGCAATTCACTCCTGTCAAAATGTCTATTTAGTTGATATCCTGGGCGAAAGAGATAGAACAGAGTGAATCTATTATTTAAAGAAAACTCAACCACATGTCTACTTGGATTTATATCTAACTCATTTCCTCACCGATGTTTTGAATTTCTGAGTTGTTCATCACTGATGAAAATCTTCTTTAAACCTCCTAAGGACATAGGCAGTAGTGTGCCTTGAATTTCAACCATGATTCAAGTGAGGAAGGTACGTGGCACCCACTTAGCTGTTCTGTTCTCAGAATGAGGGAGGAGGAGAATGAGGGAGGAGAAGAGGAGCTTGTGGGGAAAAGAACTGCAAAAGTCTCCACTTTCTGTAGCTACTCCCCCAGGTCACAACCCCCACACACACATACACTGAGCTCCGAAAATCAAAGGTGTTCCCCTGAGCGGCAGCGCCGGAATTTCAATGCTCATAATAAGGTTTGAAGAATACGTACTTCTAACCACTGAACCTTGACATTATTTTGGATTAGCTCTGAGAACAGGAACACCAGAGAAATTCAGAATCAGGTTATCCAAATTTAGAGCAAGTTCCCCATAAAATGTCCTTCTCTTTTTCTCTGAAAGAAGCCTTGTATATTAACCCAAAAGCATAAAAATTCGACCCATCTCTTTAGAGTCACATTATAGTGTCTGTCTTCTCAAGTGTTTTGGAATTCTCCTGACTTCAATCAACTTGAAATTTCAGATCACTTTTGCATTATATAGTTCTTCTCCTCACCTGACCTTCTGCTGAGGACAACGTTGACTTTATTTTTACTTGCTGTGATTATTGCTGTGCCGACAGTTAAATCCAAAGAAGCAAACACTTTGATTCCTCTCCTAAGAACACACCAGTGTGCATCCAAACAGGAGCCCCATCAGTGGCCCAATCACTTGGGATTTTACCCTGGACTTTAATTCATGGTATTAAGTGTGTCGTGCACTTTTTGTGGATGCAGTCAAGACAACAGCATGGTGACTGTCGGAGGGAAAGGGGCTGGGGGAGGTAGAAGAGGTCAAGGGGGGATAAGTGATGATGGAAGGAGGCTTGACTTGGGGTGGTGACCACACAGTGCAGGATACAGATGATGCGTGACAGAATTGTACGCCTGAAACCTGAATAATCTTATTAACCAATGTTGCCCCAACAAATTCGGTAAATATTTAAATGAGAAAAATGTCATATGCTGTATTAAATACATAATTAAATATTGTAGCACTAATAGAGTTGCAGCCAGTGTCCTTTTTAAATATTGCATGTAAGGATTTAGTGGATTAGCAGACATAAAAGACCTGAACTCAGACTTTTTTGGTGTGTTTTCTGGGTCACACTTACACACACGCAGAGTGAACCACACAATCAATGGAGCTATTAAGAAGGACTTTTACAGGGATGCTGACATGAAGGAAAATGAGACTAGCTCTCTATATGCAAAAATATAACCTGTTTTATCTCTGGGACCATGAATGCTTTGTTCTTTGATTTGCTTAATTATATTTTCCACCATGAACATATATATATATATATTTGCAACATGAAAATAACAATTAGCTTTTTGCAAAGGCTGATTTTTACATTTGCTTGGCTTTACCCTTTGCCTATAGGCAGGCTTACAAAAAATATGATTACAAAGAGTCCCAACGATTTTGTACCTTGTACTTGCAAATTTAAAATGATTTCATCGGATCCCCAGTTGTTATTGGCGATGCAGCTGTAGTAGCCGGAGTCTTCTGCCTTCACCGTGCGGATGACGAAGCTTCCGTTGCTGAAGACGCTCCTTCGCCCATCAATCGTCACCAGGCTGGGTGTCCCGTTACTGCCTCACAGGAAGAAAAAGGCACAGATTAAAGAAATTACAATCCAAATTAGCTGAGGTTGGGGAAGAGCACAAAGACTCTCTTTGAAGCACACAATGCATTCGGAAGCTTGTATTCTTAAGAAATAAACTGTGATGATAGAATGAGACCCATCAGACAGTTGACAGGCGCTTTCTGTAAACAACGCTGTGGTCCCATCGAGGGCCTACGTTCTGCTCCTCACTTGTATCCATCCATGTCGGTCATGTCCTCAGTGGGCCTGTCCCTCCTCTGCCACACAGGCACCCAGGATACTCTCTGGGGATTCCTTTCATGGGGAGAAGTGACATTTTGACCAAGTCATATGCGGACAACTAAATTTTAGAGTCTCTTCTAGGGTCACTTCAAGTTACGGTTGTGAATGGTTTTGACATTGAAATGGACTGGGGTGTGTCAAGGGGTGATGCGCTGACCCTGGCATGAAGAGAGTTCCACCGCCATCACAACTGAGGCCAAGGCCCCGGTGGCCATTATCCAATCACGTGGGATCATCCCAACCTCAGAGAGAATACCACCTGACCTTGGGAGCTGCCTTTGGATGAACTGACTTTAAAAGAGAGAAGAAGGATGACCCCTGGACCAAGTACCGTTCTTTCTATAGCTGATGTCTTTTAAGTGCTCTTATCAGAAAATAGGTACTCTTCTGAATCCTCTCTATATCAAATCTTGATGCTTGCTAGTGAATTGTCAGCCCTTTATACCCTAAATTCTTCCTCTGAATAGAGATGAAGCACTTAAAAAGGTCACACCAACACAAAACATCTCACCCACCTTCTCCCTGCTGTCTTCGCTGCTATTATTCTAATAATGACTACTGAGTGTGGAAAACCAGGTTTTATATTAGCCGAGTCCTAATGGATTCCCTTTCTTACAGTGACTTCTTAGAGCATTTGAGTGAGGATTCGTCCGTTCATTATCTCAGAAGGAGAAGAGAAGGGTGCTAAGTCTTACATGACCTTGGATGCCTTCCCCTCAGTCACAGGAGAAATTTACATGAGAAGGCACAGAAAATGTCCACAGAGAATGTTGGGTTGATTAGACTCTTTTCCTTGCAGTCATTCTGTTATAAATGTAAAGGCCCTGAATGATAGAGGATTTACATAGTACATCAGCTCCTTTTAATGTTAAAGATGAGATCCCTCCCCTCCTCCATCCTCTGTGTCTGAGCGGAGTGGGTAGGTGTCCTAGCTTTCACTAGGGCAAATGATTACAAAATTAGACCACCAGACCCAATGCAGTGTCTCTGATGTACTGTCGTAGGGCTGCACTACAGGCATACATTGGGTTACTGGTTACCTGTCTTTCATCCATTTCACTGCAGGAGAAGGGTCCCCAACAGCTTTGCAAGGCAAGGCGATGTCTTTCATCCATGGCGTAGTAACAGTGCCACTGAAGGTCAGGATGCGGGCTGGAGCTGGAGCACCAAACAGAGAAGAAGCTCAGCGAACTCTCAGACTTGTCCACACAGAGGTCGCACGTAACGACTTCGCTCAATACAGCAACGCCCCGAAAAGGGGAGTGCAGCCCTGCTAATTAACACCCTGCCTGTCAATGCCATTCACTCGCATCGGGGCTCCTGTAAGGGATTTTCACTGTAAGAACGTACAAATGGCCGAAAATCCCTCTGGTGGCATTTTTCCCTTCTCTTGACTAAACTCCAGAGTCCAAATTAAACATTCAGGGCTTCATCAGCCCAGCAGCTCCAAGCTGTGTTTTCTAGGAGCCCAATTACTTTTCAAAACATTTTATTAAACAATTTATCTCAACACCCCAAACTGCACATTAAAATATACTTTTAATATCAAAGAGAGTAGACAGTACAAAACAAAAGGTTCCAAAAGACAGGAAGAAGTAAAATGGAAACAACTCCTGTTTATCAATTTTGTGGTGCTTCTCTGACGTTATTACGTCAACTTGATCTGCAGCACAGACGTTAAGGAAAATGAACCATTTCAGAGTGGGTTCTCTTGAGGAACGACCGTTTGCCTGGGGCAGTGATTCCGAGGCTGGAACAGGAGCGTCTGCCTGGGCCTCTGGCACTTGCACTGTTCTGAAGGACATGTGTCCTGCACCAGGACACGGCTTTTGGAGACACCCCCTCTAGAGGCTCAGCCCAGCCACAGGTGAGACTACAGGTGGAACGTGGCCCCAGTCTGATTCTGGGCCCCTAAAGATGGAAGCGGTGTTGGGACTGCTGCACCCGTTTGGGTTTGGGACTTTGGGTTGGCCGATGGGCATAAGAAGCAGACTCCCCAGGAGAGCCCTGGAATTCTGGGAAAGGTGGGGCTCCTGGAGTCAGCTCATTTTGGGGTACAAGGCTGGTCACAAATGTCTAGTAAATAACTCTGGCTTTTGTTGTTCTGAGTGCTGTGGATCAGAGAGACGGGAAATGCCAGCGGGCTCAGAGGCTGGGCCCATTTTGTGCAGCCAAAATGACAGCCACGTCCAACCACGTGCTTGAAGCAACACTCCCTGATGGAGGGGGAAGCTCAAGCTCTTCCTCCTTAGAGCAGGGTCTTCAGAGACGGCTTGTGGATGGCGCCCTCCTCCACTGAATGGGATGTTCTGGGGCAGAGACCACTCCCTACACACATCTCTGGTTCTTCATCGCGACAACAAACTTGTCCTCGTCGGGGAGCATTGGGTTTCTGGCATTGGTGGTTCAGCATTTTCCCCTTTCAAACCCTTCACACAGCCCTTTTGTAGAATAAGGAAAGTTCTCCAAGCAAAACAGGGATGATCAGGGAAACCCAATTAGAGTTGGGGGCTTCCAAGCTTTGAAACAGCCGTCTGCCCACTGTGAGAAGCATACAGCAGTTTATACTGAAAACCAGAAGCTGGACTCATACGGGGACGTGTGTGTGAGTGAAGACAAAGTCCACAAAGTACGGTTTACTGTGTGTGATGCATTCTGATATTTTCTACATTGTTCAAGTCTAGTCTAGCAGTTGGACTCTCTTCCATTCTACTCCATTTCAGTTCTTCAATATGCTGGCTAGAACCCCTAAAGGGAACTCCAGGACTTACGAACGACTTTCCATCAGCATTTTGAGAGATACTGGCTAGAACTTCATGTTCAAGCTCAACACACCCAGTTTCTAGAATTCCTGCCCATTTGTTGCAGTTGGGATTTGAAGGGCCCTGCTTTGAAATTCCAAGACTAAGCATCAGAGCACACCCGAGCTGGTTTGTGAGCTGGAGCAGGTGAAGGAATCACCTAGAACCTTTGTTACAAATGCAGGCTCCTACTCTGGCCCTGTGGTTCAGTGGCTCTCCGGCGGGCTCGGGGAGGCTATTTGTAACAAGCTCCTCAGGGGATTCTGATGGGAACTACAGTCCGCCTGCAACCAGGACCTGCCTTCTGTTCCCGTGCTGCTCTCGGCCCCTTGGCAGAGGCCCCGGGCTCCTTCCCAGACATTCCTCCAGGGCTGGGTCCAAGGTTCCCTCTGCCACTCCCTCCACAACAGCACTTGTCCTTTTCTTGAACCGAACTCTGGAGTCCGGACCCTGCTGCCCATCCATCTGGATCTGCCCATGATGACAGACAACCTGTTCCGGTCCCTCGGCCTGTGGGCAGCCCCGCCCCTCCAGCTTGGACCTTTCAGCTTTTCCGTTTGCCAGGGTCTGGAGCACCTGGGCGGCGCAGCCAGCCAGCCTGACATAAGACAGCAATGATTGGGACGCCAGGTGCAAGATGTGTGGCCACTCCTCCTGTACAGCTTCACTAAAGTCGTTCTAAACAATCAAGTTCATTACACACACACACACACACACACACACACTCACAGGATTGTGTCCCTCCTCTGGTTAAAACTCTATCATGACTTCCCACTTCACCTGAAGTCCCTAACACAGACTTGAAAGGCCAGCATGGCCAGGCCCCGGCCTTCCTCCCTGGCCCACCTGAGACCCTCGCCCCTTCCCAGCACCCTGGGGTTCCGCACCCCTGACCTCCCACAACATGCTGAACTCTGTCTAGGCTGGAGGTCGTCTACACTGGGATGGCATCGTCTCCCCTTGCCGTGCATTTACTCATCCTTGTGTGGCCCAGGCCACCTGCCCCCTCCAATGGTCTCAGTGATGTCCTCGCGTGTGCTTCTTCATTAGACTTACAGCAGTTTGCCGTTTACACACGTCTTTGTGATACTTTGTTTGCTGGCTGTCTTCCCACCAGTTTTGAGCTCCACCAGGCCCTTAGAAGAGAGACGCCAGTGTGCTCAGCAAACCTTGTCCCTTCTTCCTCCAGAGTGTCTGCCTGGCTTCACTCCCCAGCTCTGCTTTGAAAACAGGTGGGGCCTGTGCCTGCATTCCACACAGTGGAACACAGGTAAAAATAATGCACAGCTTTCCACAGCTGGCCTGTGAGGACCTTACTCCAGCCTTGATGCTCTCTCTTTCCCTATCCACTTCACTCCCGGGAAGTGAAGGACCCCAGGATGTCAAACCCTAAGATAAAAGAGGCCTGGATCTCTGAGTCACCACTTGGAACACGCCACCCAGAGCGCCCACCTGTCCAGGAATATCTGTGTTGGACTGACTGTATTATTATGTTGAGCCACTAAAACGTTCGGGGTGTTTGCTTCTGCAGTCAGGCACCCCTGTATCCCTAGCATAGTGCCTGACATACAGTAGACACCCAAAATCATTTATTAAATGACCAAATGGCATTTCACTGCCCCGACAATTCATCCTCCTGTGGAAGTGGCCAGTTGTCAGCTGTGACCCTTTCGAGTAGGTCACATGCTAATACATTAGCCGGGCCATCTCCGGCTGTGTCTGGAGACATAACATTGGATACGCAAAAGGACCAAAGAGGCAAAGCTAGTGCTAACTCTACACCTAGGTTGCAGTTCGTTTTTAATCCCCCAGAGCAGTCCTTACGCCTACCGATGATCGTTGTTTTCTAAATGTTAGGGGTGGCTGGCTATCATGACCAAAGAGTACAATCGACAAAAATGATGCGCTAATTGGTTTTCTTTCCAACCATATGACTAGTTTCTAGCTGTATTCAAAACGCGACACCACCCCGCCCCTTCCCCTCACTGTTTCATTCTGCCTCTTCTGTAGCTATCGCGGCTGCAAGCACAAGAGCTCATAGAGGTGGCACTGGAATCTTGGAATGTTTATTTTCTCTCTCAGGCACCTCTATGCCTTATTGGTAATAAATTGCCAATGTGGTATATTCCAAAGTCAGGGGGCCCCTCCTGCTGGCCGGGAATTGTGATGTAAATACATTTACTCCTGACGAGTGGTAATTTAGGGGGACCCTAAACACGGGATGGCAGCCTGGCCAGAAGCAGAATAAGAACTTTCTGCACCTACATGTATGTGTTTTTGAGAATCAGCCTGACACCTCGGTGTGAAGCTATCCTATCGATTTACAGGAACTTTTTGTTCCGTGGCTCCACCTGCCCACTGCTACTTAAGGTCTTTGTTTATAGCATGCGATCAATAGGAGAAGAGCAAATGGCTGTCTCACATCTGTAAGGTTCCAAACTTGATTGACCAAAATATAGACATTTCCCTTTAGGAAGTGTGGCACGTGATGTCGAGGGAAGTAGCACTTCCTCGGAAGCTGCTGTGCAGCGCCCTTCACCGATGCACAGGGGCGAGTGGAGGCTCCTTTTTCTGCTTTTCCCAAAGACGCATCGAGTCGTACAGCCACTCACCCTTAGTGTTGTGTTCATCCCTAGCGGGATTCTATCCTGATTTTCACAAAAGCCCCCTAACCGCTAGCAGCAACGCTATTTCTTGGGCTGAAATGTGATAATATGTGATATTCTAGTTTACTTGATTTTTTTAGGCCGTGGCAAGCTTCATTTCCGGTAGAGCAGAGACTTAAAAACAGCCACGTCACAAGGGGAGACGGGCCCTGACCGGGGGGCGCACCTTTGGCTAACGGCTCGACTGTGATGATTTCGCTGCTGTTGCCTCTCCCCGCGGAGGTCACGGCCACGACCCAGACGCTGTACTGCCGGTTCCGGCTCAGGTTGGGGATTCTGTAGGAAAACGAGTCAGGAGAGGCTTCAAACTCGCTGATCACCTGTGAGAGGAGACATAAACGTTCCCACATTCAAGGAGGCAAAAGGCACCAATGGATTTCCTGAAAGAATGGTTATCACATGTTCTGGGTCATCAGATACAACGCCCACAACCGATTCTTTTCTAAAAGGCTGGGTTCGCTATCTACTCCATAGATATACCTGCCTATTGCCCCATAGTCTACATTTTGCTATGAAGCGGCTTTGGCAGCCGCCGAGGATAATTGAACCCTTCTAATTGTGAAAACAGACCACACGTGTGTTTTCAGCTGAGATGGAGTAGCAGGGACCAGACTGACCCTCCTACCAGAGACGACCAAAGAACACCACCAGCTTCAAAGGCGGTGCGCGCCAGGTCACGAAGGGCAGTGATCTGTGAAATACGGAAACGAAGGTGGCAAGGCCGGGGCTGCCCGTTTCTGGGAGAGTCTCCAGGCCGAGGCACAGGGAAGGGAGCCCAGGAGGAGCCGGCTGTGTCCCTGAGTTGAGAAGACAGGACTGAGAGACAGGGAGGGAGCTGGGCTGGAGAGAGGGGAGCTGCACAGAGAGAGGACTCCGGCGATCTGAGCAGGGTCCCACCCGCACCCTCAGCTGAGCAGACCTGTGCATGTGTATGAGGAGCTCTCTGCGGCCAGGGACGAACCGCCTGGAAGGACTCGAGGTCCCAGAACCCGGCATTCACTCAGGGCTCTCACCAGCCAGACTGAACACCCTGGAGATCCACAGGCATTGGGTCGGGCGCACAAGGGCCTTAGTTCAGCCGTAGGGAATAATTAGCGCTAGATTAAACCGCGCTGGCATTGCCTAACAAATATTAAAAGCGAGGTTTATAAAAATTAAATATTCACTAAGTAACTTAACTGTATCCCAAAACAAAAGTAAAAATATTTACAGGAATAAAAATTTGCAGTACCAAACATGGTAAAATTCACATTTCACATCCAATAATTTTTTCAGATATAAATAACCCAAATATCCATTGACAAATGAAGGAATAAACAAAATGTGTCGTATCCAATCAATGGGGTATCATTCAGCAAAATAAAGGAATGAGGTACTCATCCATGCTTAACTTGGATAAATTTTGAAAACATGTGAAGTGTATCATATCACCTCAAAGTAGAATGTGACAAATAAAAGTTATATGGTATTAAGAAACCACTGAAATTATAAAATAAATACGGAAGAGTGAAATAAAGCTAATGAGTCAACAAAAGAAATAAAATGGAATTATTAAAAATATGAAATTAATCCAAAGAAAGCAGAAAAACTGTAAAAAAAAGCAAAAAGGATATAAAAGGCTGAGTTGCAAGGTTATGGATTCAAACCTATACCAATATATCAATAATTATGTTAGGTATAAAGGATTTAAAATCCTAATTAAAGGCAGCAATTGTGAAGCTGGATAGAAAAGCAATACTCGACTACAGGGTACAAGACATGTCGCTCAAATACAAAAACGCGAGGAGGTTACAAAGAAAAGGACAGGAGAGCGATCTCCTACCGACACTAATTTAAAAAGCTGGAGTGGCTGTAGTAATATTAGACAGAGTAGACTTATGAGTAAAGAATATTACCAGTGATGAAGAAGGTAATTTCAGAATGATGAAGGGATTGAGTCATCAAGAAGACACAGCAATCCTAAACATTTACGAACTTAATAACGAAGCGTCAGGTTACGTGAAGTAAAGACTGATGGAACTGAAGTCGGACTGAGACAGGTCACGTCCTCCCTAAGGAAGCCTCAGGAAGCAGGTAGGCTGCCCTGAGACCCCCTTGCCAGATGCGGAATGCGTGGGACTGAGTGTGTGTGCTCCCAAATGTACTGGTGAAGTCCTGTTCCCTGGTGCCGGTGTCCAGAGGTGGGGCCCTTGGGGAGGTAATGAGATTCGTGCCCTTGTCAGGGCCTAAAGAGACCAGGGCTAGCTCTCCCTCTCTCTTTCTCTCTCTCTGTCTTGTGAGGATATAACAAAAAACCTGAAAGCGAATGCTCCCCAGACACCGGATCTCGAACGCCCTAGCCTCTTGAACTATGAGGAATAAGTATCTATTGCATAAGCCACCCAGTGTGGATTTTTAAGAAATGAAATCTGGCTAAGGCAAGAAAACTACGGCACAGCAAGTGAGTCACGGAGGCCACAGTGCCAGACGAGGGGGAGCTGAGGCTCCAGCTCCATCCTGGCCCCCCGGACAGAGCTGTTTCCACTCTCCACGCTGCCACTTAGAAGTGGCCATGCGTGGGAAGGATTTCTTCTGACCCTTCTGAGCTGCTCAGTGGACCTCTGTGGGTCTGTAGGTTGCATGACCTTCAACACCAACCCTGCAACTAAACTGGGGATGCGACTGTTGACTGGACCTCTAAGTGCCATCAACTCTATGCTTCCTCAACCAGAAATAATGTCAGAGAACTGCCCGTTGTCACATGATTAAGGGGAGAAAATGGGGCTCTTGCACAGATTCCTCAGATGTGCATACACACTCAAGTGTGCCCCAGGCCCCACCCTCCACACACACCGGTCCTGTCTTGTATTCAGAAAATCATCAGGAAAACTAATCCCTCTGGAAGGTCAGAGGGAATCTGGCTTGTTTCCTGGAAAAACGAGGAGACGGTCCCAAGGCCGTGTGGACTTGATTCCATGGTGCCCCAAGGCTATGTGGGCGCCACATTAATTTCACAAAGGCTAATGATGTGCCCGTTACAACAATTGCTCCTACTGAACATTAAGCATCAACAGAGCATTAAAATATATTTACAAAATAAGGATTTCCTGGGATGAATACATAGCTTTCAGTCAAAACTCAGGAAGTATCCCATTAGGTACAATTCATCCTGGACTACCTCCAAAATAAGCATTTTTGTTGATATTTAATTTTAACCTGCAACCCAAAGCATAACTAAAATCTATGAAAAAAAGTGATTTCTTATGCAACAATATTTGTTTCACCATTTATCTGGAAGATTGACCCAAAGCTAAAGGAAAAAAGGTTTATTTATAAAAACATCCTCCAGTGGGAATGAGGTCTTTAAGGATTCGGAGGGAAAGGCACAATCAGGCTGTTCTGAGCTCCTGCTGGTTATTTGGGAGGGTCTGTTGCATGGCATTGCCACCTTCGGTGCCACCACACCCCCTGGTGACTGCCACCATCAGGCACCGTTTCTTCGGTCTTAGGAGAAGAGTGAGGAGAAAGCCGCCGACTGGACAATTGAAACAGCCGAAGTGTTATTAGTGATTTGTTTTCTTTGTAATTTATGCAACTAGATATTAAATGTGACTTTTGCTCATCTTGAAGTTTTAGCAATAACCTTAAAAGGTGACAATGGTCCCAAAGATGGCAGTGCATTCTTTCCTAACAAGAAATGTGACCCTCTACTCGGGGTTTGCCCGGCATCCGTCTCTGGGCCCCATAAGGGGCCGAGTCAGCAATAGGGTATTCTCACTGAGGGATGTATATATGTATACAACATGACTTTTCTCTAGTGGCTTTTTATGTTTTCTTTTTATTACCCAGGGCTAGGAGCGGGGTTGGACTCCAAGGAAACCACTCGGAGAGCTTGGAGTCTGGGAGGACATAGAGATCGGTGAGTCCCACCGGAGAAGGCTAAAGGCTAGTCACGGCCATGCTCACAACAGGACAGACGGGTGTTCCAGGACTGGCTGTCACTCCCAGTTTGGTGGGTGAGGGATGCTGACATGCAGGTCTAGGAGGAGAGTGCGAGACTGGGTGTCTCACGAGAGATGCTGATGGGCCTGAGATGCCTCCAGTATAGGAGAGTACTGCCCACTAGCTACTATTTATTTTAAACCACACCCCTTATTTATAAATGGTGCATAATTCAACAATTGTACACATGCAAGAGGTGGCAATAAGCAAGAGAAAAAGAGTAAAATGGGAAAATTAATCAGAAGCTCCCTTGCGGTAGTAAAGCAAATCTGATTAAATCCTTTTTAATGTTCAGCCAAAAATGCCTATTCTGTGAAAGAGGGCTGATGTAGGTTGCTTTCTCATGAAATGTTCCCTTGGTATTTTCACATGAGCTATAGTAGCACTGATTATATTTACATTTCATTAATTGTCTGTTTATTGGATACCAGATTTTCCCATACAATGCTCTGTGTTTAAACAGACTTGCTAATTTCTACATGCATTTCATCATGAGACCCTCCCTTCCAAATCCTGGGAATGTTCAATGAGAAGAGGTTGATTTTATCTCCAGGTGTCTCCAGATACTGCAGCTAGGTGGGCACATCCAGGACTCTGAAGCACACACAAGCACGGAGGGGTAGAAGGAAACGGAGCCGAACCTGACTCTCAAAGGCCACAACACAGAGGATCGTGGCATATTGAAAAGCAAACTCCCAGTGGTTCTTACGGATTAATGAACCGAATATGGCAGAAGGAGACATTTGTGGAAGGGGAGGAAGACACTTTTCTCAATATTCAAATACCTAATTATTTAATTTTCTTCTAGTAGATTTTGAACTCTCTAGGCTTATCATCTGCAGAGTTGAGTTGGCTATCAGCCATCCTAGAAGATTTTACTGGGCCCAACATGTGAATTAATCTCGAATCCATGACTATAACTGGGCTACGCATTCGCTGTGAGGGCAGAGGTAAGCGCCAGTTCCTGACCTCTGCAGATACAGACACAGTCAGCACAGTGGAAGCGCGGGCGCCGGGCGTCTGACTTGCGCAGCGGTGGCTCCTGCTGGGGATTCTCCCCACAGCCCCTTACGGTTCTGCTCCGCCGGGCGGTGATGAAGGGGACGGGACATCTACGGACGGGGGTTACCAATTAGCTGGTGCCTATCATACATGGCTGCTAGCCACTTGGGAAAAGTCAGTTCTTTCTCATCTAAAAAGTATTTAAACACGTTCATTCTATCAGGACCCACAGTTGTCCTAACATTTATCAATTAGCTACTCTCAATGGAAATGGTTCTACGTGGCAGCCACGGGACTTATTTCTCGGTCTATCAGAGATCACGGAGTAAGGAGAGCAGGCTTGTCTCTCTGGCTGAAGCCACATAACAGGAGCAATCCATAATGTCCGCGAGGGAAGGCTTTGGTGTTCTTTCGGAGACACACCTTTAAAATGTGAAACATTTATATAGTCTATCTGTTGAGCTATTCCCAATACTGCACCTATAAACGTTCTGCTCATGGTATTTACGATTCAGTGTCACGCCAACGGTGCTCCACGGGGCGTGTGGAGGCCGTGGCTGATGAGCGGTTGGCCAGCGGCACAGGACGCCGCGCCAGCCATCCGGACTTTCTGCCCTGCACGTCTCCGCTTCGGGGGGCGGTAAGGCCATTTATGCGAGGGCTCTTAGTGCCAGGCTGAGTGCTAGTGAGAGCACAGGAATATATGCTGAGTTTGAGCACACGGAGTTCAGTTCCTGTGTGTAAATTACAAGGTAAATCCTGTCCCACGGGCACAAGAAACGGTCACCGCCCGGCAAACGGAGGATTAATTAAAAGGAGGCAAAGCAGGATTCTGACACATTTCTGCTAAAATCTAGAAATAAAATCATTTGAATTCTCTTTCTAAAACTATTTCTGCTGTAGTGGAGGACATGATTAATACTGGCAAAATGCCTAGGGAAATAAATGAAAACTGTATGAGTTTGATTTTTTTAAAAAAATATTTATAGCAAGTTTTTTTAAAAATAAGACTTCTGACATCTTTGCCTCCATAAACTGCACTCAGAGTGGAAAAGGCAGCTAATGGTATGAAGGTTGCAATACCAGAGCCCGGCGGCTTACATTCGAGTGCCCTGCCTTTCTGCACCGTCGCTTTGGGTCTGGTGGGTGCAGGCACGAGTTTCTAGGGAACGTGACAGTGTACTCCTCAAAAGAATGTCAAGGTCGCTGGAAGGTTCTCCTGCTCCAGTGTCACCCCATGGGAAGCCCGGGGACAGCATCTTCCCGACCTGCTTTCGCTCCAGAATCATTTTGCCTCATGGTTTTCGTGCGATCTATGTCCTTACGGGTCTAAACCAGCAAATAAGATAAAGTTAGCCACCGTGAGTTCCTTGAAAGGCTCTTTGGTAATTTCTGTAAAACTGGATGTTTCCCCAATAACCGCAGAATTCATTTCCGAATTCTGCATGCTATTTAGCTCAACAGATGGACTTGCCAAGCCTCGAAAGCCTTCTCTAATCCCCTCTGTCCAGGGCCCTACTTGCCCTTTGTTTACGTGTGTCCTGTGAGATCCTTATCTTCATTCCACTTGGGTACGTGGTCCTGAGTGTTCTTCGGGGGCCCTCTGGGCGTGGTGCTTGCCTCCCCCTCCCTCCACGTTTCCCCAGGGCCCTGGGCCAGAGCCCTGTGGAGTCGGGTCCCACTCACTGCTACCTGAGATGAACCGAGAAAATGTCTGTTGTATTGAGAGCAGGGGGCTCAGATCAAATTATTCAGTGTGTCTGATGGATATTAAAAAATTCCACTTAACATTCTAATTAAGTTTTTAATAAAAAGCTAATTCTATCAAAGAACTACAGTGCTCTAAAAAGGTCTACTCCTACATACAGTTGAAACGAAAAATTCGAATGCCCTGATTTTGTAGATAGAATGCTCACAGCAGTGATTGTTTAAAATACCTGCCCCAAAGCAGGATGAACGAAAGGGATAGCTCTTTTAATGATGGGGCAATAGCCCTTTCAAACCATACAAAATTTTTTATTTTTAGTGGCAGAAAAATCGCCTGGCTTACCTTAAGAAGAGGCAATTAGCTGTATCAATTAACATTTGCCTCTGTTTTTAAAATTCTTACGTATGATGTATTTCGATTCAGTTTATTCTCACTTTATGTCACTATTTTCATCTCTAAATATAGCGCAAAGACCTTCCTAAAGGGATATGGTGGGTGTCCAGTGCTTATGGAAAAAATAGTGTATTAAAAATACTTGTTTTATCCGAGTCAGTCTTGGTGGTTTCCTCTGCTCTTCACCGAGATCTCTGTAGTTGCTATTTTATGTATATATAATGCCTTCCAAATGTAACATGTCTCACTTTTCGGCCTTCCAAAATAAAATCATTGGTGTAATGTATTGCCAGCGAACAGAAGGTGCTATCCAGAAAGCGCATGACGGGAGCCAGGCGCCCCGTCACTGTGGAGATCGGGGTGTGGTCCAGTTAGCCAGGCTGACATTCCGGGGGCCTTTCCCGGGCTCTTTCTAACGAAATCGCCTCCATGTCCTCCGGTTTTGCCTCCTCCCTTCTCTGTGCTCATGGCCTCTGCCATGCCAATGATCTATCTGTAAAGCTTCTTTATTAATTCAACCTGACTGCTATCACCTGTTCAACATATTCTGCAAAAAGACCTAGTTTAGCATCCCATAACTTCTCACAGGGGGAAGAAATTAGTGAGACTGTGTATTCTTAGCGATACAAGGAATAGAGCATAATATACAGTATTGGAAAAAATAGCAATTTTCATTAAGTCTTAATTGAAAAATATTTGAAGCCAGTTTAGTCCCTTCAATAAATAGTACCACATGTCTGGCCAAATAAAAAAGGCAAGATGTTTTCAAAGCTGGACTTTTTCAAAGCAGGTTGAAGCGAAGGCCATGCTCCTCTGAGCTTCCCAGGGGAAGCAGGAGCGGCAGTGGGGGCGGGGAGCACATTCGGGGTGACGTAACCTGGCGTCCAGCCCGAATGAGTGCCATCGTTGCAAAGCCAGGAGGCTTATTGGCAATTTGTCTGCAAAATTGGGCAGGCTCTCTTGTGCGACTGGGCTCCAAATGAGATTCTGGGAGCTTGTTTCTTTTTTCTTGTGCTTCATAAAGTACGAAATTGGGCTCAGGACTTTAAAGGCCAAGGTTTCTCTCACCTCGAGAGTACATGTCACCTGCGTTTTGATCCATTATAGCACCTGGCCAGCTGCACTTGACGGCCAATAAATCTGAATGACCACTTCAACAGAAAAAGAAAATTAAAATACAGATTCTGCAGAAAGACTGAGCAGTTGTGGCCTGGTTCGTTGAAAATGACTTAAAGGGGGGAAGAAAGACCCTTTTGGGGGGACTACATTATAAAAGATAACACGCAACTTCCCCCACTCCCTGAAAGAATCAGAGTCTAACAGAACAATGTAAATTACAACATGAAAAATGTGGACACTATTTAGAACCATTCCCATCAGAATTTGCCATGAAATACTGAGGTTATTTCCAAGGAAACTTCAGGGATATACTTCCCAAGAGTTTTTATAAAACCACAATTGGTTTTCATAGGTTGAGGATGCTCAGAAGTAGCTTTCTCTCTGGGAAACTTGTCTGTTTTTTTCCCCCCAGCCAGAAGTGGGCAAGCTCAGATGCTGAGCATGAGAGCAAGATCTGGTTGATCACAAAGGCACCAAGAGCCCAGCACACAGCTGCCACATGGATGTACCGAACCAAGCTGGATGAGCAGGTGATTCATTGCACCTGCGTCAATGGACCATGGCTGTTTTCTTAGGACAGCTTTTGGCATCTCCATAATTTCTAGCTTGGAACTTACAGAAAAAAAAGTCACCCACCATTATGAGGTCATGTAGACAGAACCATGGAGGAATTAAATCACCAATGTCAGTGATTCAAAAGCACAGACATTGGATCCAATGCCGTCGGGGACAGAATGCATCCCGAAGATGATCACACACTTTCCTGCCTTATTAAGCAGAAATTTCATTATACAATTTAATTGGATGACTCACAGCCACAACCCATAAAATTTAGTTCAACGCAACACTTGCTGAACATCATTTCAGCATGATCAGCATGACACCAGTTTCTTGGAGGCAGTTTAGCAGTGACTAAGTGGGTGTGAAAGGAGGAAGAGGAGTAAGAGAAGACCTCGCCACTATGCTGACATCTGACACTGATATAGAATAATACGGAGTGTGAGCTGTCATTTTAAAATGACAAAGAGGTATTGCAGAGAGAGAATCCTCACGACCCGATGTCACGATGAGGATGCTGCTTCCTCTGGTCACGACACCCTTTCATCGGGTGCAATCCTCCCCTCCTACGAGCCAGGGCTGGACACACGTCCCAGGAGACCACCTCTGACCCTTTGCTTGTGCTCCTGGGCTTCTCTGTGCCGTGCATAGCACAGCTGTGTCCTTGGCCACATCACACAGAATGGTGACCATCTCTGGGACTTGTCCCCTCCCTAAAGCTAGAAACTCAAGAAAGACACCCTGTCTTTTGCCACTGCAGCGCCGCAGCTGTTTTACGAACATTCTGGTTTCCTGTCCTGTAGGTACGTACTAGGGTGGTACTTCCTGCCTGGCTCCCCTATGGCTGGTGAGATCCTGTGACGATTTCTGGCCAATGTCCATGTCAGGCCCTCCAGAGATTGCTGTCCCTTTGCCGTGAAACCTGCCTGGGTCCCCCCCAGAGTGAAGATCACATGGGACAGAGCTATCACCTGCTCCTGATGGATGTGAATGAGAAAGAAGAATAACTTTGCTGGTATAAATCACTGAGATTTTAGGCTTTTTTTGTGACACAGTGTAACTCAGGTTCTTTTGACAGACGCACCCAGAACCTGGCTCGACCCTTCGCCTCAAGCAGTGCTCTGCTCCTGTGTGCTGTGCAAGTGCGGAAATGACGTGGTGAGCCACCAGAGAGTGAGTGGAGGGGGAGGAGTCAAAGGTAGCTCCACGGCTTCTGGTCAGAAGGAAAAGGATGTTCATAGATGATGAGCTGGGAAGGGAAATGGAAGAGAAGGGGGCAAGAATGAGTTTGGTTCTGGACGTGCTGGGTGTGGTGGGGTCTCCATGGAGACAAGGAGGGCAGGAAGTTGAAAACAGAAGACTGACTGGTTCTCCACGATGGTCAGGGTTAGAGATAAAAATTCTGAACTCCTTAACTTCAGGTGATTGTTGAGTTATGAGAACAGGTTCAAGGATTCACAGAGCTAGTAAGGAATATGGAAAGAGGATAAAGAAAGAGGGTTGGGAACTGCCTTCGTTTAAGGTTGGGGAGGGTGACCAGGGAGAGAAAGCAACCAAGAGAAGGAATAAAAGAATAACGGGAGGTAAGAAAGACTGAATTTAAAAATAAATCACCATGGAATAGGACACTATGCTAAAACGTGAAACAGGAAGACTGTCACCTCTTCCTAAGAGGCAGTGGGGTTTTACAGTGGGGACGCCCATGGTGACTTCTAAGAGGGGAACAGTGAGCGTGTGATGGACATCCTTTATGTAAGTGCAGACGCTGGAGTTAAATGCGGCTTGCCTGATTCCACCACTGTACCACTTTTGACTCGAGGTCCATGAACCCTTCTGGTTTTCTGAAGCCCCTCTCTCTGGGCCTCAGCCCCCCACCCCGCTTTATTAAATGCAGCCTTGGGAGGGTTAGGAAGCAGACGGGCACCGGCTACCTTGGACCCAAAGCTGTCTGGCCCTGGTGAAGGTTACCTCCCCTGATTCCCAGACTCGTTCATCCTAAATTGTGGGCTATATCACGGGGAGTTAACTGCTGGCAGTCTTCTGGATGCAACGGATAAGGGCATCTTCTCATGTGCTCACTAAGCAACAGCGTTTCAGCACCTACTATGTGCAGAACTGGGTAACATTGCCCTCTGAAATGAGAATATCAGACGTGCACTCCAGCTCGGTGATGCCGTTATTTCAGGCCTTCTAACTGTGTTCTCCACCGGTGAGGACTCTGTGCCGCCTCGTCTCACACCTCTGAGCTCTGCGAATCTGCGCAGCATTGTGGAAGAGACAATTTCTATACCCTTGTGCTTATTTACTCTGTAACAGTTTCCACAACCTGCTTTCACGTACAGAGGAGTGCTAGAGAGAAAATCCAGCTTAGCAACTGTCTTGCCAAGACCCAAGAAGGTGAGCTCACTTCCTCGGATTTCTGTTGCTTATCATAGTGCGTGAACCGGTCATCTAAACTGTTACATGTTCAAATAACAGCCATGGTCCTAAGCGCATGTGGATGAGGCCGCGAATCAAATGAAGGCGAGTTTTTTTTCTGTTTGAATCTCTGCCTGGGGAGGCCGATGTCCCATTGCATGTGTCCGCCCCTCACGGCGGGTGACGAGTGTCTGCGTGCTTCCACTTCTGGATGACCAGCCTTTGCAAGAATGTGCAGTCGCTTGTCTGGCCACACGCGAGTTCCGAATTCTAATATCTTTCACTAAGCTGGACTGAGAGAACACCACGAAGTGAACGTGTATGGTTAGACACGGGACGTTACACGTTAGAGAAAAGAGCTGTCTTTTAACAAAGTCCTTTTTTCAAGGAAGGGCAATGATGACTTGGGGGCCTTGAGGGAAAATCGACATCAGCAAGGAGGTTAGCTGAGGACTCGAATAAAGAAGATGAAATGACAGGGCGTGCTGTGTCCTGGGTTACCCTCCCAAGCTCTACCTTCAGCTGGGAAGTCACTCCAAAGAGCAAGCATCTCAGAGACAGGAGCAGGAAAAATCCATACGCAGAGCTAGGACTGCCCCCTGGTGGTCATCCGGACACACAGGCAGACGTGGAACAGAAAAGCCTCTGGAAGTTTGATAGACCCAGTCTCCTGACTTAAAATCACAGAGAGTGAATATGGGAGGGGGGCTTTCCATAGGGATTTATAATTTCTTATTAATTCCATGGGAAAGAGACAGAGTAAGAGACGGGATGTTCGAAGAGAAGTGGATTAGCTCTCTCTGACCTTGACTTACGATGGTATTTTTTATGAGAAATCTCTGCACCTCCCACTATTTTTGCTGTCAACTGAAACTGCTCAAACCAGTCCAGACTATCAGAGACACAGGCTTGGTGTTCTCAACTGATCTTTGGGGTAGATGAGTAGCAATGTGGCTCTAGAGAGGGAACGAAACCTATTTGGGCCCCCTCACTTCACTGCGGCCGCCCAGAAGGCCACCGGCCACTGTGACGGTCACTTCCTGAGACCTACGGCGACCTTTCACGTGGCCAGCAGACAGCACAGACGCGCCCACTGGTGGTTTTGAGACGCTAGCGAAGTGAGACGTCAGTTGTTATTTCCCAGCATTTCTGGCGGATGGATCGCACTGGTGACGCTTGTTGGAAAGGTCACAAGAAGGTACCGGGTGGTCCGATCCCAGTGTTCTGCGCATGCGTAGACCGGAAATCCCTGGGCATGTAATTTCTCTCTGGTTCTACACGCTGCGTGATCATGATTTCAGGATAGTAACTCTTCCTTTTTTTTTTTTTTGCATGGCATTCATAGGCTGGTAGTCTGGGGACTAATATGCCCACAGCCCCACCAAGGGGCTTGGTCGTCTTGCTCCGCTAAGCCTCAGCCTCTCAGGACTAACTTCACATCGGCCAGGTTGAAGGTGTTAGCTCGGAGATCAAGACCAGATGGGGCGGACAGCGGCAGAGGGAGACGCCGGTGCTCCTGCACCCTGCCAGCCTCCTCCTAGCCCGTTGGACTCGAAATAGCACATGAGTCCTACAGCACACGGATGATTAAATGAACGAGTGAAAATAAAGAAGCATTTCACATTCTCGTGGAGTGTGGGCATTCTTCACTTAGCAGCGACGTTGTCTCTCTTTGGTGAAATGGTGACAATAGTTTTGTGTCTCTCGGGGCTGACGAGAGGGGTCCTCGGTGAACCGACCTGGGGCAGAGGAATACAACTGCCCAGGAGTTCATCTTGGCCTCTACACTGCTTCTCGTCCCTGGGCTTTGACGGTAGGGCCCAGCAGGTGGGAATTAATGGCACGCTTGAAACCAGATAAGGAAGCCCCCGAGAGCTCTGGAGCCCACCTCTGACCATATCGCATTTAAACCTACATTGAGCTGTGACCAGCAGGACATACAGCTTGATATTTTCAGCAGACAGCTGGACCTCGGTGAGTGGCCTCATGCTCTCCCCACCATTAGTTGTGGCCACTGTCCACAGGCCACCAGGCCTCGGGGACCCCTACAGACTCTAGACTTGGGAAAACATGTCACTTTACTTAAAGAGCCATCAATAAATTAGTCTGGGAATGTTAGCCCCCTTTGAAAGGGAGCTCTGACACACACTACGCCGAGGATGAATCTTGAACACATTACGTTGCCTGAAGTGAGCCAGTCACGAAAGGTCAAACAGTGTGTGACCCCACTTACAGGAGTGCTTGGAGGGGTCAGACCCACAGGCAGGAGGTAGAAGGGTGGGTGCCAGGGGTCGGGGGAGGGAAGTGGGGGGCTGTGTTTAATGGAGACAGACATTCAGCTGAGGAAGAAGGAAAGTTCTCGAGGTGGGTGAGGGGGATGGTTGCAGGAATGTGAATGTCCTTAATGCCACTGAACGGTACACTTGAAATAGTAATGATGGTAAATTGTGTGTTAAGACATTTACCAGAATACAACCGTAATGAATTTGCATCTACCCCACAGACACTCATGGAACGGCTGGGCAGGCTGAGCTCTACACTGAGAGCTGGGGACATAAGGACGGATCAGACATGGTGCCTACCTCTGAAAAAGTCAGAGATTTCCATGAAAACATCATAATTTTGATGAACCATTTTGTTTTCTTTTCTCTGAAATTTCCCTCCTGTATCTGGTCTAAGACATTTGAACTGTGTAGGTGTTCTGCAGTGGCAATAACGTTGGCGACAATAAACACTGTGCTTTGAAGTGCTCAGCACTCGGATCTTTAATTCCATTACAAAGAGCTGTGCGGGCTCTCCTCACTGTAAGGCTCCTAGCCCCTCTAGTACAAGAGGGTTTGCCTGTGGCTGCTCCTTAGTGGGGGATGGGACAGGGGAGGGGGTGGGGAGAGGGGTGAGGGCATGCAGTGCGTTTGGCGGTGAGCCCAACATCAGAATCGATGGACAGGTGCTGTCCGCTGACCCAATTAAGGCCCAGTGAAGACCCCTGGGTTTTGGTTTTGATGAGCAAGCTGGCAGTTTCGTGGGAAGTCACCAAATAAACAATGATTCTAGACAATTGTATCCCTTATAAAGCTTCGGGTGTGTATTTTCAAATGAGGTGCAAATGAGGATGTTGCTTGGTGTGTGGAGACAACAAGGGGAAAAAATAAAACCACCAGGAAGACCCCAGCAGGCAGGAAACAGGGACTGAGCGGTCCCCAAAGAGCCCTCCTGGCTTGTGGCCAAAGACGCGGGGAAGGCCCCTGGCTATTTACCAACTTACTGTGGGGTAGGGGTGGGAGCAGAACACAGTGTACTTCCGGATGATGCCGTTCAGCTTGAGCGGGGGCAGCCAGGACACGAAGACCATGGAGGCGGAGGCGGCGGCCGCCTTGACGCCCGCGGGAGGACCTGGAACTGGACATAAGAGCCGCGAGTTTAGTCGTCATGGAAACGGAACCCACCCGGTGCTCAGGCCCCGCCCCACCCCACCGCCAGCTGGGCCCGGACTTTCTGTGCTCAGCTCTCGGAGAATCAGTGTGATGGGCTGAACTGTGTCCCCTCAAAATCCCTAGAGTGAGCCTCTAACCCCCAAGACTTCAGCATGGGGTCTCATCTGGAGACCCGTCTTTACAGGGGCCATCAGGGGGCCCTGGACCCACGTGACTGGTGTCCTTATTGATAAGAGGGAAATGCGGACGCAGACATGTGCAGAGAGGAGGTGACAGGAAACCCCAGGGAGTCGGCTCTCCCCACTGCCCGCACGGGGACCCGACCCTGCGCACTCCTTGATTCTGGACTTCCGGCCACTGGAACCACGAGACAGTGCGTTTCTGTTGTCTGTGACACTTCGCTGCAGCAGCCTCAGGGACCAACAAAGGTTGTCTCTCTGAGCCCCACGAAGCCCAGTCCTCACTCATGGCCTCCAAGGGCCCATTTTTAGCCAGAATCCTGTGAAATCCGATGGTGGACGGCAGTCTGTCGGGGACGTCTTTTACTGAGGCATTCCCTGTCGTTGGATTAGCTTCTGGTAATTGCTTTTTTCCTACATAGTTGTCGGCGAGCTGGGACAGTTTTCAGGAATTCGTGCCCATCCTCGATGGAATTTCTGACTCCAGATCTGTCTGGCTGCAGTAAGGATGGCAGCTGCAGGCACCCATCCCTTCTCCATCCCCCGCTGGCCTGGCCCTCCCTTCTGCACTGCTGATGTCAGAGCTCACAATCCAATCTCCAGGGACACCTCCACTGGGCTTCCCAGGGACCTGGACCTGCTATGCCCCCCACCCGCCTCCTCCTCTCCTCAGCCTGGCCTCCCCTCACCCCCCACTGCAGGAAGTGACACCTCTGTGTCCCGTTCACCAAAGCCAGGACCCAGAGCTCTGCCCGCCTCCCTCTGTCCCTGTCGGCAGATGGGCAAGGTCCCTGTGCCCCTGAGCCCTCCTCGTGGGCCGGCCGGGCCCGTGGTCAGGCTTTCCTTCCAGCTCCCTGTGGTTGCACAGCAGCGGACCCCTCGGAGGTCCCCGAAGTGTCATGCTTCTTCCCCCGCAGGGCACTGTTTCGTGATGATCTGGGGTTTGGGGTTCTCTCTGCCTGGCCTTGAAGGAGCCAAGTGATGTGCTGCGTGCGGAGGGGCCACGTGGCCGGGGCGGAGGGCAGCCTCTGGGCGCTCAGGAGAGGGTCACCTCCCCAAAGCCGCAGTCAGCTTGGGAGAGGACCTGAGCCCGGACGAGGCCACAGCCTGCCGACATCTCGGTTTCAGCCAGTGAGACCCTGCAGGGCAGGGGGCCATGCTGACCCGCCCCTGCGCCCCGCCCCACGGAAAGGGGTATGTTTTAAGGAGCTAAGTTCTCGGCAATTCATTACAGCACATAGAACATGAATCTATACAGCTAAGACCTCTAATGATGTATCGTAATGCCCAGCGTCAAAGCTGGCGTCCGAGCAATCGTCGCCTTGGTTTGAAGTGCGGCAGGAGTCTGACGAGTGCCGGGCAGGCACCGCATCCGGCTCCCCATTCGCCGTGGTCCTTTCTTTTGTCTTGGTGATGGAGCATAGGCAGGTGTGCGCATGTGTCTGTGTGTGTGTTATTGCACGTGTGGTGCGCCTGTGTGTTTATGGTGCACCTGTGTGTTTATTATGGTGTGTGTGTGAGTGTGGGTCTATATGTGGGGCATGTTGTATGTGTTTATGGTGCAAGTGTAGTGTGTATGTGGTGTTGTATGTGTTTAGGGCATATGTGTGTGTAGTGTGTGTCGGGGGTGTCCTGTGTGTTTAGGGTGTGTGTAGTATGTGTGTGTGTGTTGTGTTGGATGTGTTTAGGGCATATGTGGGTGTAGTGTGTGTTGGGCGTGTCCTGTGTGTTTAGGGTGTGTATAGTGTGTGTGTGTGTGTTGTGTTGTATGTGCTTAGGGCATATGTGTGTGTAGTGTGTGCTGTGCGTGCCCTGTGTGTTTAGGGTGTGTGTGTTTAGGGGGTATGTGCAGTGTGCATGAGTGGTGTGCTGTGTGCGTGCATGCATGTGTGTGCAGAATGATCCACCACAGGGCCCACAGGGGCCTCCAACGTCACAGCGGCCTCTCTGAGCCGCAGGCTGATGTGTTGGGTGGACGCACCCACGTTACAGCCACCACAGCCCAGCAATGCACCTGCGTCCCTTTGATTCCCATTTCCGCAGGGCCCGGTATTTCCAGCCTTGGCTCCTTCGAGAGCAGTGGCTTCCCGATGTTCTTTAAAGCAGACGACTCTATTAGCTAGAGAGTCATGTGGGAAACAGATATATAGCCCCAGTGAAGCAGAGTGGGGAGCCTGGAGCCCCCCACTGGGCCTCTCGCTTACCCCTGGGCACCTCTGAGGCCCCGGAGCTGATGGACGTCACAGGGACCTGGGCGAGCGTCACTGTGGTGGAAGGAACTTTGGAATCCCTGCTGGAGAGGACCTGCCAGGACGCCTGGTGGGCTGTGCTGCCGAGGCACCTGTGACGGCCCAGAGCCCGACACCCCACGGCACATGGCCGTGGGACTCTGCGACCCTCAGCAGTACTGACGCATCAGTTAGAGGGCTCAGGGACATCCTGACGTCTGTCCACTTTGCACTCACTCAACTCTGCTTTCAGGTGTCCCACCAAAGAGACGGCTAATCACGGGGGAGAGAGCACCAGACACGGGACACCTCCCGCTGACCTCGTCCCACGGACAGCCCTGCAGAGTCACGTGCATTAGTGACACGCTCTGCAAATCTTGGAATATAAACACAGCCACCTCCGTTCACACATGTACGATGTTCACTCTGATGGAAGAGGGTCAGGGCGGGACCCACCTTCTGCCCGAACAATGAAATCGACAATGGCAAAATTAACAGATGGCGTTTGGCTTGTGTTCTCCTTCCCCACCGCTTTGCTCAGATTATAAATTCCACAAGTAAAGCGGTCCTAAGATTACAGGAACGTTTTAGAATTCAGAATCAGTGGCCCTGTGTTCACAGACAGAAAGCCAGATGAGCAAACACTCCCCTGTGTTCTTGCAGGCACACACTCTCCTCGTCTGGGCCGTCCTGGGAAGGCAGTCTGAACGCCGAGAAATTCTCACAGGCGCGGAGAGCGTGTCCGGGGTTGGATGCCGCACTGATGGATCTGAGACGGACTGTGTCTGCGGGCCCAAGCGTCCACCCGGGACCTGAGCATATGTCCCTTCACCAAGAATCCTTGTAGAGGCCGAGAAACGGCTTAGGGTTCAGAAAACTTGTTCTCTAACCAAATGTTTCAACAGTAACTTATCCCCTGAAGAAGTAAACATTTTGTCTTATTCTGACTCTATTTAGTTTATTAGTTTTATTTATTATTACATCCTGGTTTTGTCTGGTTTACTAGCAAGTGATATATTTTTCCTTTTTAAGATGATCAGTGACCTCACAATTTAAAACTCTAGGCCTCCTGACACTGAGGAGGGGGGTAGGAGCCCTAGTTTAAGAGATGCATTGGGCATAGAGGATGAAATGGAATGTTTGCTGTTAATGTATTAATATTTCTTTACGTGTGAGAACATCAATAAACACTGAAACTACAACCTGTGCCTTATTGAGAAAGAATTTAATCAACATTGGAAATTATTATTTTACTGGAATCTTACCCACATTTTCACACAATTTAATTGATATTGACAGTGAATTCCAAACTTCAAAACTTCAAGACTTCGCGGCAGAGTGATACATAGGATCTACACTCTCAGTTTTGTTAAGCTTCCTCCTGTGCTAATTAGCTCCCGTCCCTCCTTTCAATCGGACACAGAGCTGCACTTGGGTCTAGAAACTGCCCGATCATCTCCTCCCATCAGGTTCTGAGTCTGCAAGGGTGGCTGGTGCAATTCTTCAGCATTTCTGAACCAGTGACCTTGTCACGTGAACCTGGCAGATCATTTCATTATCGCACTAGTCTTTCTCTCCTTCTACCTCATGTCTGCTCTGCTTCTTTTTAAAAAACGCTGATGATTTATTTACCCCGGGTAAGCATGAACGCTCATCACGCCTTGCCCCCCACACCCGCCTGGGGGTAACTGTTGCACCCCAGGTGGTCCGTCCACAGTGAGTCCCCTCTCCACACGCCATCGGCACCCCCTCGGGAGAGCGGAGAATTGCTGATTGACGCATTAGACTCTGGGCCTGAAGGTCAAGCTTTGAGACAGAACTCTAGGATTCCTAAAGATGGAAGATTAATTAAAAATTGATCCCAAATGACCAGTCAGTAAGGAGCCGTGAAGAGCCTTCCCTTCTCATTGGAGTTTCGTACACTCCTCTGGAAAATGCAGGTGTCAGAATTCATGTTGCCGATCAATTTGCTCTTTAAATAATAATTCCAGTGACATTCCTGTTATTGCTTAGCAATGCAAAAGAGCGCTCCGCCCCCACTCCGAAGGCGTCGAGATCAAATAATCAGATACCGGGTGTCAGGAGCCACCCCACTCTGTGTCAGGCGGCTGTTTGCACACATCAGTTCACCTTTCACATCTCAGTTCTGTCTGATCGCTATGGAGATTTGGGGCGTGAAGGCGGAAGGTGAGACAAGGTGCCCGAGGCCCTGTGGGCAGCACCTAGACGTGGCTCTTCATCTGTCACTTTTTAAAAATTAAGTCGGAGCCATCTTCACTCAGGACATAGCTTTGTGGATCTCTCTTTAATGTGTGACTTCCTCATGGCATTGCGTGGTGACCAGCGATTTCTCCAAATAATCCAATTCCTTTGAGCAGAATCGGCTGACACCTGCACATTCCTGGGCAGAATAGCTTGCGTGTTCTGGAAAGGAGAAAGTTCACGGGGCTTCCTGTGTGGGCAGGCTCTACGGTACAGGAGGGCTCGAGAGTCTGGGAGAAGAAGGAGTGGGGTGGGTGGGTGGGACTGCTTGGGGTGGAGTGGGGGACAAGGCCTGGTTTGCTGAGGTCAGAGCAGAGTGAGGTGGAAGACGGCAGGCTGTGAGTGTCGGGGACGTGTGATCGGGGGACAGAAATGCTGACGAGAAGAGTCTGCCCAGGTCTCCGAGCGTGAGTCCCCGCTTTGCTGCCACAGGACAGATACGGGCTGGAGCAACGGCATGTGTGACACTCCGTGTAGTGAGCAGGTCGCACAGACATCAAACCTGCCAGTGCAGGGCAGGCCCTGGGTGATGCGTGACAGTGGTCCCCCCGACCCCCCGCTTCCTGGGAACAGAGTCCTAGACAGAAGACAGACACATCGCAGAGCCAAGTCAGCCCAGAGGTCAGAGGTCCCCTTGGGGGATCCACAGGGGGATCCACAGGGGGATCAATTTGACAGCAGTTGCCCCTCCCCTTACTAAGGTGGAGACTGCTTTTCTCATTATTGCTATACTATTTATTGAACTTGAACTCTTCTTCAGACAGGCTTGGAAGAGGCCCCTCAGAGGTTCCCTTAAAATAACACAAAAAACTATTTGTCACGGAACTTTGGGAAATAGTCATATAACCCAGTCCAGATTAGGTGAAATGGCAAGAATTAATGGTCTGAAAGAAAAGGCACTGTGACAAAGTTTTACTAAGTCAGCATGAATTCTTGTAAGAACTTAAAAAAAATTAGCATGAAGCTCTCAAATTAAGGGCTTATTCTAAAGGGATTCTAAAGCTGGCACGGAATAACGTGACTCGGACCGTTATATAATTTTCAGGCAGAAGGAGAGAAATAATTGGAGCTTACACTTAATGGCTGAAGAGGCACTGAAATTATTTCAGCGGCATACAAAACAGGTGCGGCGAGTGCTACAGCTCTGGGACAAAAGGCATTTTTGCTTAAAATAATACTTGGCCAAAATAACACGGAAGAGAAAAACAACGGACACATTGAACCAAGGCAATGAGGGAGGTGGTGGTCTGAACCGCGCTGGCATATCTTGGGAGGGCAGCAAAAATTTGATGGAGCGAAATCAAGAATTAGGCTGGTGAATTAAGGCGAGCGCTGTGGTCCAGCCTTCCCAACAATGGCTCCGGCCCGGGAAGGCTGCCCCCTGGCAGGAGCCCCCCGGCAGGAGCCCCCTGGCAGGAGCCCCCTGGCTCCCCAGACAGGACCCCAGCGTTCTCCCCACACCCCCCGTTTCTCACCATCCTCTTTGGTCCGGGTAAAGATCTGCTCGCTTCGCACGCCGTCTCCGGCGCGGGTGAACGCCAGCACCTGGATGCTGTAGTTGGTGTATTTTTCCAGCCCGTCCAGCTCCAGGGAGGGCTGTGTGGTGGTGACATTTTTAATCTCGCCCAGCTCTGGAAGACAAGAAAACCTGACCTGGTTACCTAGGCTGCGGACACACACCTTCCCCAGTGCTGTCCTTGATGTCCCACCCCGGGCCACATGCCTCCCTGTGTCACACCCTGAAATCACTTAACGGGACTGTGCGCGTCCTTCCCACCTGGAAAAGCTCACTCCTTCCTAACTGCCATGGGACCCTGGCCGGAACTTCGGTCTGAAACAGAGCGATTCACTCCAGGTTATAATCCTAACACCAGCACCACGTCAGCCACTCTGCAAAGTCCTCCGGCCATAGTGGATCGCACCTGTCCCTCGCACCCTGACCCCAGGAAGGTTAGGGCCACCTAGTGCTCCCTCTGTAGACACATTTCCAATGGCTCGTTAAGAAGCTTCTGTGCAGTAACTGCGTGCAGTGACAGGTGGTCACTGGACTTGTGTGCTGATCACTGCATAAGGTGCGTATGTGTCTGACCACGTGCTGTACACCTGAAACCGATATATTGTATAACTGTCGTGAAAAATGAATTTGAAAATACTGCTCATATTTAATGTGTACATTTTAATGAGTCGGGCACATGCACACACTTGGATACCATCAGGAAAATTAAGGCCGTAAACATAGCATCACCTTCCAAAAAAGATTCTGCAAGTCAAGTTGTGTTTTTGTTTTTAAAGCCTACTCTACATCGACGCACATGTGCCTTTAAGTACCTAAGTTCGTCTGCAATCTCTGAGTTGAGACGAGGTGGCTCAGCAAACTCCCTTCACCAGGAGTGAACCCTCTCAGCACCCGTGCTGAGGTGACACGCTGATGTGTCAGAAGCGTGGCGATGGCTAAAAATGCTTCGTTCTCTGGAGTGGGATCAGCTAATAATACTCAAAGGTGGAACATTATGCTCTCTCCTCTTAGACATAGTACACGCGGCAATTTGAGAAAACTTACAGAGATGTGTTCATACCTCCACGGGCGTTCAGGTTTTGAAATGAGCCTCCTACAGAGAAGCCAGAGTAGGGAAGGGGGACCTGAGGAGCGGCTCACCCCTAGGGCAAGCGGCCATCCCTGGGAGGTCTGGACCGCCCGTGTCCCTGTGTGCCCGGTTACTATGAGAACGGGGTGGGAGGTGGGGGTCTGGAGGGATTCCTCCTTGGGCGGCTGGCGATAATGAAGACTGACCTTGCACACATTTAGAAAGCAATAAGGCAGCCCGTTGTTTCTCCTGCTCTTTCTTGCCTTAGTAAGGATAACTGATATGTTACCCAAGTGTTAATGAAAAAAGTGTAAGAATAGACATCATAAGACCTTTTCTGATCTAGAAAATTCTACAATATGCCAAAGATCACACACACACAGAAATACACACCTGCACACACATGCCTTCACACACACGGCACACATGAACATGCATGCCCGCACAGCCACATGCATGTGGACACATGCATGCACACATGCACACACGACATATGATACGTACCTACCCACACAGATAAACACACATGCCTGCAGACATGTGCACACACATGGTACGTGGCACACAGCACACAATACATGGCTGCACAGGTGTCACATGCACAGCCCTAAGCCTGCACACACAGTGAACACATATGACACATGACGCATAGCACACCATGCACACCTGCACAGATACACATGCACACACAGGCGTGTTTGTTTGCACACAAACACAAGCACACACTAGTGGCACACAGATACACACATGCACAACACATGCCTGTGCAGATGCACACATGCACACACACATACACACACTCAGGGAAACCATCTAAGGGGGTAGAGGGATTCCACGGGCTGTGCCAGGAGCTCGTGCTGAGAGCTTGACTAATCATCAACCTCTTGGGGCCTCTGCGTGTCGTTTATTTGCTTTCTCTTGAAAAGGAGCCCGGGGTCTCCACCTCACAGAGCACGGGCCCCTAATAGATGACGTGGGAGAAGGCTGTGCCCACCAGGAGGGCGGTGCCTGAACAAGAGGGTGAGGAGGAGGAGGAGAGCGGTGAGAGGGAGAAGGCAAGTGGGCGCCTGGTCCTTTTAAAGAGCAGCAGTTGAACCAAAGAGTCACATCTGCTCATGAACTACTATGCTAATTAGAATTAATATTTGGATGTTTACTCATCTTGGGGCTCATGTTGTTTTGATGAACTCATTTATCATGAACCAGGAATATGACTGCAGCCAACACTCCCATTCCGAATTATCCCAGACTTCTGAAACCGCTAGCTGCCAGCACCAGCTCTGTGCACAAGGCTGCTCGCGCCCTGGGGGGAGGGGCTCTGCCCAGCACACCCTCCGAGATCCCAGGTGTGGAGGGGCAAGGAGGGAAATTATGGAAAAGGCCCGATGCCAAGCAGCAGGCTTCGTTTTCCACTATTGTAGTTCTAGCTCTTTCTTTATGGCTTAAACATGGATTTCTACCATCTACCTTTCACAGCCCCGATGGGGTTATTTAAAAAACATGGGAAGTAGAGCATAGTGTTCAGTTGGTGAGAGGAAGACAATATAAAATGAATATACAAAATAAATGCAGATACCACACTACTTTTACAAAAAGCTTTTAAAAATATTATATTTTAGAACAACACAGCTTTATGGATTGGTTTATATCCTCTCTCATTCTCAAAGAGTTTTACGACAGAAAACAAAATAGGGTGGCAATGACCATCCGGGAGCCTCTCACCACAGCTGCACACACCCGGTTGGTGTCTAAATGCTGCTTCGCTTTAGAGCGCACTGTTTTCGTCTTGAAGACAAAAGACGTGAAAAGTAGCTCGGATTCAGAGGGAAGTGGTAACTTTTCAAGGCGTGCAATTTTCCTAACAATCTCTGGTGAATTGCTCCTGTCAGGTCTAGAAAAGTTTTTAACTTTCTTATGATGATAAAATACTCAGAAATTTCACTGACGTATTATATATTTAATGTATGCTATCTAGATAAATTAATCAATTTTATTTTATCTGATCACATTATCGATAACAAATAGCTTTCTTATACATACTTTTGAAAATATTTGGGTTGATTGCTAATCACAGCGGCAGTAACAATCTCTGCCTCTTCTGGCCTGTATGAGTGTGTGTGTGAGTTTGTGTGTGTGCAGGCATGTGTAAGAGTGTGTGTGACTGTGAATGTGTGAGTGAGCATGCATGAGTGAGCATGCATGTATTTGTGTGATTGTGTGTGAGTGATGTATTCGTGAGTGGTAGTATGTTTTAGTGTGTGAGTCTGTGAGTGTGCATGTGTGTACGTGTGAGAGAACATGTAAGCATGCTTGTGAGGTGTGTATGTGAGTGTGCACAAGACTGTGCGTGTGTGCTTGTGAGAGTATGTTTCAGTATGAGTGAAAGTGTGAGAGTGTGTGAGAATGTGTGTGAGTGGGTGTGAGTGGGTGAGTTGTGTGTCTGAAAGTGTACATGTATGAGTGAGTTTGTATCTGTGAATGAGAGTATGTGTGAGTGAAAGTGTGAGTGTGCGAGAATGTGGGTGAGTGTGTGTGAGTAGGTTAATGTGTACGTGTGTGCAGTGTGTTCCCAGGGATCAGTGGGCACAATTCTCCACACACGCACTACCTGCTCTGTGTCTGTGGGAACCTCGGGACCCCAGCCTGAGGAGCTTGTGCCAAAGCGTCCAGTAGCTGCATGGGGTTGCCTGCTGATGCACGCACGCCGTGTCCCAGTTGGTGGGGAGGCGTGACCACACGCCTATCCCAGGTGGTAGGGAGGCGTGGCCGCAGGCTGCGTCCCAGGTGGCAGGGGAGGCGTGGCCGTTCCTGAGCAGGTTTGTCTCCTGAGGGAAGGTGCGTGTAGGACTGCTACATACACACTGAGCACATCACTTGGATCTTAACGCAGCGAGTAAAAGTGTCCTTAGGAACGCCATGCCTTTCCCGGCATCACTTACTTCAGTTTAGGTGTTGGAATATCTAGGTTTTGAAGGCTTTAAGAGTGTGGAGTTGACTGAACCATATAAACCTCACCGTCCGTCACAGAACTGAGATACTAACGGGCAGTGCTAGCACACTGGAGCGACACATGGAAATATGAATGAAGAGTCACCACTGGATCCTGGAAATACTTCCAGCAAGAACAGGAATGGAGTGATTTTAGTGTTAACACTGTCTTTAGGTGAGTGTGTCAGGGTGTTCAATCTCATCCTGTTCGAGATGAGGTGTAGAAACCAGAACACACATATGCTATGATATCCTATGGTATCATGCCAACAACATGGATACTTTGGCAAATTTTTGTGGTTTTAAACTTTATGGGATTTTCAACAGCTATTTTTTGCAGGGGAGGGTGACATGTGAAAGAATCATGTGTTTAAGTCTGTCCCCCTGGGGGCCAGCTGTGCCCTATGGGGCTTGTGGTTCTCTATTCAAGAGACTTTCCCTCACTCACGAATCTAGAACATCCACCCAGCAGATGCTGCCACCTGTGTTCAGCAGGAGTCCAGTGCGGACAGATGCTCAGGGAACCCGTCCGCTGCAGGATGGACCAGGTGACTTTTTACAGACCGCCTCCCAGTGCCCAGTGCTGGGCACTGCTACGCTGGACAGCAGGAGGGGTGGGGTCTGGTGCTCAGCCCAGAGAAGCAAGTCTGGTTACAGACATAAGTGGCTAAGGCTTGGACACTGCCACTGACGTAGCACACTATTATCAGTTTGCTAACATGTCTTCTTTCCTCTCTTTTGGCATTAAGAGCAGAGGCCCCTGCAGCCTCGAAGGCCCATTTACCTGCTTGGCAGAGCAGACCCAGGGGGTCCCGAGCAGGAGTGGGATATATCTGGGGGCTCAGGCTGTGTTTGCTCAAACCCAGAGGTGAGTGTGCATCAGGAGGCCACACCCACTCAGAGGGGCTGAAAGAAACCCCAGACCAGAAATCGGGCAGACCCAGGGGCAGGGGTGCAGGAAGGAGGAGGCAGGACCCAGGGGTAGGGGTGCAGGAGGATTTATAATTAGGAAAACACCCGTATGCCTAGATTTTACAAGTGCCACCCCCTCCTACACCTCCAATTGCTTGTTGGAAGGATGTGATGCCTTCAACAGCTGCATACACCTGTTATAATGCTGGATGAGAGAGAAGAACAGAATGATGTGGGGAAAAGAGGAAACTGTTCATTGATAAAGAAATGCCCACCGTGTCCTGAACCCGTATTAGGACCTGGGTCTGCAAATTCCATAGTGTATCCTTTGGGGCAAACTCAAAGCCAAGTTCAATCCTCTTACCTCCATCCATGAGGTTGGCCCAGTAAATGACTCTGAAGCCCTGGAGAATTCCATTCAGTGCTTCCTTGGAAAGCGTGGACCAGGATATGGATATGCTTTCTGGTGACGTTGCTATGGCTTGGACATTTTCAGGGGGGTAACTGGGCACTGAAATTAAACAATTAGAATCTGTAATAACGGTGGGTGGTTTTTGCCAGTAGAACAATCCTGAAAAAGCAACATTAGTTTCATATTTCAATGTGTGAGCACAAGAAAATACGGCACTCCACCCCCCAAATTAAGGAACAATGAATACCATTCCCCTGGTGACTCAGGAACATGTCATGCGTTTTTGCCTGTGTCCTAATAGACTTCCCTAGTCCCTCTCCAGACAAACTCCTTCACTTGCAAGGAGGTCATTCCAGGCTTGAGGAGTGGAGAACACTTCTGATCTCACCGCGTGAGGGAAGCCCAGCACTTGCCTGGGTTACTTTGCCATAACTCTTGTAAGTTGCTGCTCTAAGCTGCATTTACTTTGCACAATGCCTTCCCTCCATTTGGTAATATCTGGCATGTAAGTTGGAAGCCTAGCTATAGAAAAATGCTAGAAGGAAGGCATGTAACCATAGCTTATTCATGCCCCCTAACCCCTAGCCCCAGCCCCCTTTCAGTACTGAAACATTCTGTCAGGGGAAATAGAGAAAGTGGACTCAGATACAGGTTAGGAAAATATTTGAGGTATTTTTCACATGGAGCTTATGCAAACCTTAAATGCTGCATCCAGGAGAGGGGGCTGAATATTGAGTGAACCACAAGAAAAATGAACATCAAAGCGTAAACCAAAGGGCATATGGAATCACCATGGCAGAGGCCGTGAAGGTAGAAATGAAACCCCAGTCTTCAAGTTGCTGGTTACCTCAGATCTCTCTTTCTGTAAAAATTTTCAAGACTCCTAGATGTAAGCCACCATAGGCTTCCTCAAACCTATGATCAAGTGGGTAATTGCACAAGAGATATTTTGCAGTGCAAGCTTTTTGCCTTAATTCCTACTGCTACATATTGATGAAGTTAACCCCACATCCTATCTCTGCACCTGAAACACTGCGCCTTTGGACCCCAGGATTCTCTCTGTCCTCTCAAGCACTACCACAAACCAGAGCTTTTGGGTTATCTTCACTATGTTGAGGTAAAAGTGATACTTAATCCTTATGGTCACTAGGTGGCGCTCCAGCACCGTGAGATGTGCTCCTGTAAGTCCACAAGTCATTCTTGTTCTCTGGTCTCAGATGCTTGAAAATAGAAAGCCATCATAAAAAAAAAAAACAAAAAAAAAAACCAGAAAGAAAGAAAGAAAAAAGAGAAGAAGGGGAAGAGGAAGAGGAAGAGGAGGGAAAAGAAGAAGAAGAAGAAGAAGAAGAAGAAGAAGAAGAAGAAGAAGAAGAAGAAGAAGAGGAAGAAGAAGAGGAAGAAGAAGAGGAAGAAGAAGAGGAAGAAGAAGAGGAAGAAGAAGAGGAAGAAGAAGAAGAAGAAGAAGAAGAAGAGGAAGAAGAAGAGGAAGAAGAAGAGGAAGAAGAAGAGGAAGAAGAAGAGGAGGAAGAAGAAGAGGAAGAAGAAGAGGAAGAAGAAGAGGAAGAAGAAGAGGAAGAAGAAGAGGAAGAAGAGGAAGAAGAAGAGGAAGAAGAAGAAGAAGAAGAAGAAGAAGAAGAAGAGGAAGAAGAAGAGGAAGAAGAGGAAGAAGAAGAGGAAGAAGAAGAAGAAGAAGAAGAAGAAGAAGAAGAAGAAGAAGAAGAAGAAGAAGAGGAGGAAGAAGAAGAAATCCTCCTTAACAATGACTTGGAAGAAATTCTTAGAAAATCAGATTTCCATGCTCTGGTCAGACCTCCACAGTCAGAGAGAGAGAGAGAGAGAGCATCGTTTCACTGGGGAAAAGCCCAATTCTTGTTTTGAGATGAATGAGAAAGATGCTGGAAAGGACAGCCAATCAATGCAGCCCATGAGTGAATGTGGGCAAGCTTCCCCACTTGAGACCCCATCCCCAAAGGCCCCTGTGACCTGCCTCTGGCGCTGCAAAGCCAGCAGGGGCCAGGCTGGGTGTGGGGACCCAGCACCCCGACCTGAAGAAGCCCTTGAGGAAGGCAAGCCACGGGCCCGGTCTGGGGGAACCTACCGTCCTCGAGGGTGGTGGTGATGATTTCCTGAGAAGAGGGCCCCGTCCCGGCCCGGTTGCACGCCTGCACCACCAGGCCGTACTGGGTGAACTTGTTGAGGTTGTCCAACGTGTAAATCTCACTGTCCCCGGTGGTGTCAATACTGATGATGTTGAACTGGAAGTTGCCCCCCGTGCTGTACTCGCGGTAGCCTATTTGGTAGCCTCGGATAATCCCGTTTTGCAAATGCTTCTTGGGAGCCTAAACAGGAGAGGAAAGAATACACTCAAGAATACTCGACAGGAGGGAAACCAGCGCCCAGGCATTTGTTAGGGGACCAAAAATAAGGCCCGATAACCACGGGAAGAAAAATAGGGTCATGTAAGGGCAAGGGCGTTTGTCGAAGCCCGCGAATGGGGAGCGTGTGCTCTTGGCTGCTGCTCTTCTGCGGTTCCCTGGATTAAGGCAGAAGCCCTCACCACAGCCCTGCGACTTAGTGCCATTCCGGCCTCCACGTGACACAGCAGGTCCCATAAGCATGAGGGACAGAGGGGCTATGGCGCCGCACGGCCACCTGTCACGTGGCCAGGGCTGACCGTCCCAGTTGGTGGGGAAGTGATGTGAGAGGTGGGTTGTGTTTGTGTGGTCCCAGGGTCCACCAGCCGTCCCTCCGACACAGGCACAGCCTACTTAGCTGGCCTTTTGGCCAGATGGTTCCCAGCACCGAGGGACAGAATTGATTACAAAAAAATGGTCGCTGCCCTGTTGGAGCTCACACTCTGGGGGACCAGGCCAGAATAAGAGGGCTGCCAGGAAGAAAAGCACTTCTAGGAGGGGAGTCCCCTCCTGTGGGGAAGGCTGCACTCTCGGGAAAGCCTCGCCCACTCTGGAATGACTTTCTGGTGATTTAAACTGCGGGGGGAGGCTAGGGTTTGCTTTTTCCTGCTCATGACAAAGGATCCACTCAGTCGATGACAGAACAATGTTGGCTGACTCGTTAGCCTTTTAAGAGAAGCCAGACTCTTTCAAATATGCTGTAAGAACAACACCAAAGTGACCTTGTAAAGTAATGAAGGTTTTGTAGGCTTCAGGCAGTCAACAGCTGTGTGCATGTGTAAGTATTTGTGTCCTGTCTGCATGTGCTTATGTGTGCGTGTGCATGCATGCGAGTAAGGGCACGTGTGTCTGTGTGCACGTATTTCAGTGCAAACCGTGGATTTAGATCTCTCAGGGCTCTGAAATGCCTCCTCTGCCCGGAAGGTGCTGAACAGTCCAGTTGGAGAGAGGAAATCAACACTCAGGGAGCTCCAGAGAAATCGGACGTGTCCTGATATGTGCTGCTGGACGGTGAGGGCCAGCCGGCTCCCCCAAGTGGTGGAAGGAGAGTGGTCAGAAGCGGTGGAGAGAGGCAGACCCCAGGTGGGCCTGGAAGGGCGGCCTGAGATCTGGAAGGGGTGGGAGGGTGAATGGGCGGGCCTGCAGGAAGGGGTGGGGCTAGAGGGAGGGGCGGGCACCTAAGACGAAGCAGCTGGCAGGCAGGCAGGGGAGCTGCCTGGTAGGGCTGGTCTCTATCAGGGGCAAAATGTGAACAAGGGGCCCCACGGGGAGAAGGCAGGAGAGGGTCATGAGCAGATAGCAGCGTTAATGAACTCAGCGAACTTCTTTGGATTTGCCTAATATGCCCACCTCCCCGTGGGATTAGGCGTCTCGACTGTCTTCAAGTGTGCGTCTGAGCTGCATAAGAGCAGTACACGCACACTTCTCTTTAAAGGGAGCTTCTTCATTTACGGTTTCCTGGATTCCTGTTGCTTTTCTCCGCCGGTCTGATTTGCTGCGTTAACCCGGCACAAACTGACGTCAATGAAACAGTCACGTGAGCGGCGACGCAAATCAGCGCCGTCAGACCTGGGCACGCACAGCTGTCCCTCAGTTACTGTGAGCCAATGCCCGAGCCGTCCTGACTGACGTGATTTACTAGGGCTTTTCACTTGGACTTGAAATCGGACAGAGACAGTTATTAGACTTTGAGAATTTGATTACCTGGACTTTGACCTAAACCACTGAATTGCGTTTGTGTCGTTTAATTAATACGATTCATTTTCCTTCAAAGGCTATATTTTTAAAAATTTAGGTTTGCACCCATTAAGTATTCTAATTTTTCAGCCGGCTCTCCATGAGGCTTTAGGCTCTAAGACATGAAGAGAGGTCCCAGTATGGGGGGTGGTGGTGGTGAGGGGGGACAGGAGGAGTCAGGGCACAAAGCACGTGGAGTGAAGGGAAACCCCCACAGGAAAGTGTTTGCACACAGCAACCAGTCTAGCAAAACCTTCTACAAGCAGGGGGTCTCGCTTGCTGACATTTAGCTTCTCGGGTCTGCAGGGATTAATCTTGCTGGTGATGTGTTTGCACAGGCGGGAGGAGAAATCTCCCCCGCTATCCACGGGTTAAAAAAAAAAACGCACACACTCTAACTAGCTTAACTGTGACAGACAACACAGGTGGTTTTGTTCTGTTTGGTTTCAATGTTTTGTTAAAAATACATAAAACACTCTACATTTTCCTCAGAACTAGGTTTTCATTCTGCTGGTTCTGGAATGACATAAAGGTTATTTTTGCTTGCTAGATTCTTTTGAGCTAATAGTTTGGACCATGTCATCCATTTCTTTTTTCTTTTTTTTATTCCTAAAAGATGAGAATTCCAGAGAGATTGTTTACATGTTCAACAAACTGGTGGGTAACGTGTCTTCAATAAGGATCTTTTAAGACAGACTTACAGATTTATCACCTGGTGACCAGTCCTCTTAATACACATTAAAGGAAGACTATGGAAAGTAAGTGAATGGGAAAACATGAACCTAAACCCTTCGCTCTACAGTCAAGAATCCAACCATCTGAGTCCCTTTCTCCGCAGGAGCTGGGCGTCTTTCCTGGGGGCTGGGACACCCAAGGACAGTTTCCACCTTCTCTCAGACCCTTCAGACACACCAGGCTTCCAAGAGAAGCCTTGCCTGCTCGAGGCTGTGTCTCTCATGCAAGACGTCGCTGCCTTTCCCCGCTGAATTCTCCTCTTCCTTCCGTGTACCCTTGGGACCAGCAGTGATCCCGACTTCTGTCTGTCTCTGGTGTCTGTCACACTCGGCCCCGGCATTTTTTCCCTCCCCGTGGTCTTTCTGAACGGCCGCTTTCATCCTTCCTGGTGCCCTTTCGCCAGCCTCCGAATCCCTCCCCACCCCCACTTCCTTTGAGAAAAGGTCTCTTTTGATCTCCATGACAACAGTAGCACCTGTGTTTTTTGTGTCCATCCAAATCAGCCTGCGAGCCGCCCGTGGCAGAGTCCTCGCTCTGCAGAGAGATGGTGAGAGCGGGAGTGGGCAGGCGCGCACAGCCCCCGTCATGGATGTGAGTGATTGGAACAGGCATCTCTCCTCCGGAAAACCGCCAGGCAGGCAGGGCCTGTTTCCTGCGTGCTCCCCGCTCCCCTCCCCCTTCCCACTGCAGGCGGATGGACTTTGCTGGAAGCCGAGATGCATCTGCCCACTGAGAGCTACAAGCCTCCACTGCAGAATTTGGCAGTCCAAGAACACAGGGCATCACTCCTGCATGTTGAGTAATTCGGTTGAAAATGAATTGCAAATTCCTTTTAGATTCTTCCAAGTTCATGTAAAATGTAGCCTGTCCCCTTTCCCTTTGATTACAGGGGTGGGGGTCTGCCTCTGTATCTTTGTGTACTTCCTCTGGCCTCGTCTTTCCTGCTCCTCAATGTCAGCAGCAGGAACGGAGCCTGTTCTGCACGGGGTACCACGTAGAGGGGAGTCCCATGGGGCTCTGTGATTAAAGCAGGAGGCAGCCCTTGTGGAGCTGAAGGTGGGTGCAGTGTATTAGGAAAGGGATACAGGAGAGGTGCCCTTTTCAAACAGGGCGGAGGAGTCCCAGTGCAGGGGGCATATCCTCTGAGCCTGAAGGAAGACCCATCATCACTGAGGACAGGGTGACAAAAGCAATCAGCATACGTGGCTGTGCCCGGGATGCAGAGAGGATCCAGAGAACTCAGGGTGACCTGGCAGGGAGGGACTGCGGTGCCTGCGGGGGGGGGGTGTCTAGGGGGGTGGCAGGAGTGTAGAGGAAGCTCAAGAACCACTGGGATCCCACCCTGACCTTCGGAAACCTCAATGGACCCTGGGGCAGGGGGCCGGTGACTTGTGTTTTAAGAACCTCCACTGTCATCGGAGAGTCATTAACAGGTTTAGAACTGGCCTCACTTGGGATGCAGGATTTAGTTAAAAAGCAATGACTCTGCATTCCCTGGTTTTTCAGGTCACCAATAACCCAATTTCCTGGTCTCCCTCTGCAGAACCGAAGAGAATGAATGCAAATAGAACTGGAGCCCTTCCCAGTCTGGCCAAGGGACTCTGCAGCACACGGGGCTTGGTTCAGCGGGGACAGGTGCCTTGCTGGACAGAGCAGGGCTGTTGACCCACAGAGCGGCCTCACTGGGGGGAATGGAGCATGGCTTTGGAGGGAGTGATGTCAGAGAGGAGAAGTCTCACATCATTGCCTCAAGGTCTGTTTTCATTTCTGTCTCTTCTTAGAATTGCATTCCACTAAATGCAGTGTTCGTATCATCGGTTTTATACGGGGTATGTATGGCCACGTGGCCCCCTTCCCTGGCACTGTTGTCCTCTGAGGGCTGGAAAGGAAGGAGGGGGTGATACATGAAATAAAAGGTGGACACATGATCTGACAATGAGATGCCTAGCACAACAGAGCTACTTAGTTCAGGTTTGAGGGATCACGATGAATGACCGAAGGTTTGAAGGCCAAGAACTTGGACTTGTAGCCAATAGTCACTAAATTCTAGTCAGACTTGGCAGCTGAGGAGGAGGTGGCAGCCAAGGGTGCATGTGGGCTTGGAACACAAATGTAGAATTTTCAAAATAGGTTCTTAGAATGTTATGGGACAAAATTGAGGTTAACCACCAAAAAACGACTCCATTTATTCCATGTTTAAACTATGGGGTGGCTCCCAATTCACTCATTCACTCATTCATGCACAAACACCCACGAACATCTGTTGGATAGCTATGCTTGCTGGGTCCCTCCGTTCGGTGGATTTCGCCGTCCTTTGCACACCACACTGTTCAGTAGCCACAGACAGCATTTCTCACCAGCCAGAAAGGCTCACCCAGTGAGTGGCATGTGCCGATGACCTCGCAGAGGAGTCAGGGCACATTTGCAGACCAGGCTTTGCTTCGTACTGAGCAGCTCTCAGAGCTGCACTCCGGAATAGCCCCCACCAAACCTCAGGCCCTCTAGATGCTCCGACTCCTTCTGTAGGTTCTGTTGCCAACTCGGGTCTCTGGGGAGGAGAAGGGGGTGGCAGCTGCAGCTTAGAGAAGCTAGAGAGAACCTCTGAGCCAGCTAGGAGTGTCCCAGAGCCTGGGAGAGAAGTGAGTCAGAGAGACGGAGCAGGCAGAGGGGAGGTGCTCTGGGGTCAGACCAGGGAAGGTGGGGTGGACAGGTCTGCAGGAGAAGTTCCTTTGGGCCAATGAAAGGTGTAGCGAGGGCCCAGCAAGGAGAGAATCTACCAGGAGACTGTGAGGTCTGGGGAAACTGGCCCAGGCTGCACGCCTAACTAAGCCTGTAGGCAATGGAGATTTCGAAGGGGTTTCAGTTTAGATGCCAAGAGGGAGTGTGTACTAATCTGGGAGTGTCAGGAAAGGGCCCCACCTAGTCAGTGGTAGCTGAGTGGTCACAGGGCTCGCAGGGCTTGGCCTGTTCCATGCAGATTGGGGGGGTTGGTGACCAACCTGGAGTGGCTCCCTGTAGGTAAAAGGAGCCCTTGGGGGTGGTGGCCTGGCCAAGGAGGGCGGGGCTAACTCAGCAAAAGGCCACTGAGATGAGGGGCAGGGGACTGTTGACCCGGATCTACTGAGCTCACGCGAGAGGCAGGGTTTTCAAAGGCGGGAAGGCTTTGTAAAGGAATGACAGGCCTCAGCCTGGCCCCAGATTGGTCTTTGTCACTTCTAAGCAGGGTCTGCCCGGAGGGACGGAAGCAGACATGGGGCTCAGAAGGACCACTGAATGGAGGGGAAGCATCGACGTCACACCTGGAGAGAGCTCCTCAGTGCTTTCCACGTCTGCCCAGTAGACAGGAAGCTACTTGTGATGTATTTCAATCATATGTGGCTGCTCCCCGGTATCATCTCCCTGGTTCAGTGAGGCAGGGTTGACCGATTATGGTCCCAGAGCCAAGTCTGTTTGGCCACGTGTTTTAGTGTGGTTCTTAGCTAAGAATGTCTATATTTTTTAGGTTTTCAAATGGTTGCAAAAAAGCAAAAGAGAAAGAATAGTCTGTGGTATGTGAAAGTCAGACGGGCTTCGAATGTGGGTGTGCCCAAGTGTGGTCTCACAGGGGTCCGGCCACACTCCTCACCTGTGCGCGGGCATTGGTCTTATACGAGAATGGCCCAGCTGATTAGTTAGCACACAGACCTGTGACCCACAAAGCTGCATTTACTCTCTGGCCCTCGGCAGAATCTGTATGCCTGCCCCTTAGGACATGGAGTTATGGAGCAAAGACACATGCAGAGTAGAATTCAGTGGGTAGGCAGAGGTTGGAGGGTCCAGGAAAGGCCAGGGTTTGGGCTGAGGGTTTGACAGAGTTGGGTACCCTCTTCCCTGGGAGGGCAACGTTCTGACTTGGGTTCTATCAGAAGAAGAAGTAAAGCTTTTATCATCAGTGGGATTTTGGCCATGGACTCGATAGCTGTCGTTTACACCTTAGCGATGATTTAGGCATTGGATGGCATTGCTCCTGTGGCCCTGTTTACCTTTGTCCCTTAGCTGTACCTGGGTAATAAAAGGCATTGGCCTTCTCAATGTGCATGAAGGGGAAATGGGAGAGAAGAACATGGAAAAAGTGTCGAACGCACCACTCTGCCCATCAGGAACATGCTAGAAGCATTTGGACGGGGGAGCATTAGAAAGTGGGGGGGCACCCCTGACATGTGTCCACATATGGATGGAGCTACAGGGTCTGGACAGACCCCTGGGGGCGACACTACGTGTTCCCCAAATCACACTTTCCTTCTTGGGGAGTTCTCACTTCTGAAGGGCACTGAGAATATGCCTCCTGAATTCTTCCGTTATCTGCATAAAAACAGGACTGATTTCCAGCCTCAGATCATGACTGGCAGGGAAAACGAGAATGATGATGGACTTTCCAAAGGTAGCATTGTCTTACTTCCTACATTTCTGCGATGACTGGAAGCACAAGGAACTTTTATTTTCAGCCTCAACTTAAACTTTCAGAAGGATGTCCTGATGGAGGGGCCCCGTCACAGGCACTGAAGGAATATAAAATCAACTTTCAAAGTGCTTCATACAAAGAGGAGTTCGGCCTTTAAAAAACTATGGGTTTCCTTGAAATAGAGCTGATTACATCGTAGAGCAGGAGGTTACGTGCATTTGCGTCAGAGACGTAAACCTGAGAGCATATATTGTGTGTTTCTCGTCCTGCCCATGTTAACCTTCCACCCAGAGAGAGGGAGTTGACGCGGGAAGTCTCCTGGGCCAGCGGGCTCGCGCCGTGCTGGCTGGAGTTGCTCCTGCCACAGACCCTGCGAACTCGGTCCAGCCCGTTTTAAATGACGAGAGTAACAGCAGATTGTTTGTGTTGCCTTAGGAGGAAGGTGCGCGACGTAGCGGATGTCCTTGGATGTCTCTGGGATTCTTTTTTTTTTTTTAAGATTTTATTTATTTATCTTCAGAGGGGAAGGGAAGGAGAGAGGGAGAGAAACATCAATGTATGGTTGCTTCCTGTGCATTCCCTGCTGGGAACTGGCCTGCAACCCAGGCATGTGCCCTGACTGGGAATCGAACCGTGATCTCTTGGTTCACAGGCCCGCGCTTAATCCACTAAGCTACACCAGCCAGGGCGGATGTCTCTGGAATTCTTGATGAGATATAGATTTTCCCTGATTTTTTCACTCTAAACCTGTGCTCTAAGTAGTAACTTATCTACCTCCTTTGATTTCTCTGATATAACGAGAAAAGTCATCAGTGAGTTGGCTTCCTGACAGCTAAGAAAGAAGCACATTAAATAGTGTGTGTTCATTCCTTCCCTCACTCTGTGGATAGCATTCCATGTAGTTAGCATCATGCACAGTTTAACGGTGGGGACTTGTTCTGTGGAATGTAATTAGGTGATGTCGTTGTTGTGTGAACATCACAGAATGCACTAACACACACCTCGACAGGATAGCCCACTACACACGCAGGCCGTATGGTTTACCGCCTTTGTGTGTGCGTGTGGTTCGTCATTGACCGAAGCGTCATTGTGCCTTTCTTCAATTTGACCTTCAGATTTGTTCTCCGTGAAAAGTGAAGTTGGTATTTTATGAGAACAGTAAAACTATACATGAGGCAGTCTTTTTGAAGGTGTTTTCTTTTTAACTTACTACCTAGCCATCTGTTATTCGATTATTTAAAATAAAGATTGTGTTTATGGGCCAGGTAAACTTCATACTATTTGCATTCACTGGGGCATCTTTGTTTTCAGAAAACCCCTGTTGCCCAGAGCTCAGAGGGGCGAGCGGCAGGCTGGGGATCAAAATCTGGGTTGTTATTCGAGGGACTGACCGACGTGCTCTGAACCGATCTCACGTCCTTCGTCCTCATGGGTGTCAAGTTGGTGCTACAAGTCGAGGAGAAACAGAATATGCCTTTTAGAGGGGTTGTTATTTATCATCTCTGAGGTACTGGAAAGGACACTCAGATTGAAACTAGTAAAAAAGGTTCAAGTTTCAGCAATCACAAATAAAGTAATCTGCTCAAGGCCACTTTTATTAGATGTAGAATCAGACTAATATGTAATTTTCTTGAAGTCTGATCCTAAGTCCTTCTTATACTGTGTCAGAGTATTCTTATATGCAGTTTTCTTGCCGAGATGTGTTTAATGTATGCTAGTCCTACTTTACGCATAATGTAATGGCATATTATCAAGTTATCTTTTTACATATACTCTTCATTTTCACTGTAAATATTGCATAGTCATACATAGATGATACTGTTTTCATAGCTAAAATTACTTATAGTGTACTTAATAGATGATTAAGACATTTTTAATATTATCCTGACCGTAAGCAATTTTTACCCTCCTATCCTGACTGTAGCAGTTAATGCCCTTGTGAAATGGGACGTTGATGCACTAATTCAGGGAAGACCTATGGCTGGTCATCACTAACAGTCCCAAGTCTTTGAATTGCGGGCTCATAGTTCTACTCATTACTCTTATTTGCATTTCTGATAATACATTCCCTGAGCTTAGGGAAAAAGTACCATCCTTGCTCCCTAACTCATTGTAACCGAGTAGTTTGTAACCTCTCTGCCACCCAACCGTCCGGAACAGAACAATGACAAGAGCCTGCCCTACGATATCTTACACGGTGCCAGGTTCACCCAGGCTCCACGTAGAGCTTTTAGAAGAAGCCACCGGAAAGGATTGCCAACTGATGAATGTGGATGGCCTTGGTCCTAGTCTGTAGTCCAAGTTCAATTTATGTCCTGTCAGGGTCGATTAGCTGGAGAGGGACAGCCGTTCTACCGGGACTGAATGGAGACACGCTTCCTTGGCTGAGTCCCAGCCAGCATCTCTTCCCAGCACGTCCGGGTGTCAGACATGGAGCCCGCACTCCTGGCAGCTGAGCTGCTTCTGCAAAGGTGGGCAGCATCCTCACCACGATGAGTCAGGGAACCAAGAGAACCGCCTGCTGAGCTGGGCGGCCCGCCGGGGCCCTTGCACAGCAGGCTGTTGGCTCTGCTCCGGGACAGACAGCTGGGGCCCTTGGAGCAGGCGGATCACACGGCTGACCCAAGAAGGCCAATTCAATGGGCAGATGGAGGGAGAGGCGGAATCTATTCCAAATGAGGCAAATAAGCAATGAGTGGTTTTCTAAATGTCTCTGTATATTTTACACATGCACAAAAAAGTAAGATGCAGATATAGTCAGGTATGGCTTTCCAGGGAGTCCAGAGGTTTCCAGAGGAAAAGCTATCCTTGATGTGAATAATTCGGCATGCAAGTGAATACTGGGAGGGATTCATGTGTCTACCGAACAAAATTCACTGCGCCTCTACTGCGGATGTAGCGAACAGACAGACTGTTCCCTCCACCTCACAGAGCACACGGGACGTCATCTGCGTGGAGGCAGCAGAGACTGATCCCATCCCACGTGCATGACCAGAAGACTTTGGAAGTCTGGTGTTTCACAGTCCCCTGTTAGAGGGGAAAGGGATCAGATTTGTTAAGGTAAGAAGGGCTGACAATTCCTTAAATCCTTGTGAGGCATGTTGGTCACCAGGCTTTTTAATAAAGATGCTATAAATCCAACTCTAGAACTAACTGATTAGGTTCATAAAAGAAATGTAAACTTTTATAACTTTTTATAGCGTAAGGACTAAGGTGAGAGTTAAAAACTTAAGCAAAATGAATTCAAGGCGGCCCTTGCAAATTTCAACTGATGGAGAAACAAAGGGTGCTGATGTATTCCAGGTACCCCATGGTTAAATTTATAATTTGGAGCGAAAATGATAGTAGGGAAAAGTGTAAATTTTGCCTCTTTTCTCTGGGGGAAAATTTATAACATGAGGTTGGAAAGACTAGGAAAAGAAACCAGTGCTGGTTGAATCTGACTATGCATGAGCACACGCATCTCAGCTTCTCAGTTGCTTAGGAGCCCACAGGGCAGAGTCAGACGGTCTGGGCAGGGGGTCCTCACTCTCATACCCCTTAGCTCTTAGGCGAGTCCTTCCAGCTTCAGGGTCCCCCTCTGTCCAAAACAGGGTACATCGAGTGCTCAGTCCTAATGATACAGCGCACGTGAGAGATGGGCACGATGCTTGGCAGAGCGCAGGTGCTCAGAAAGAGGCCTTCCCCAGGAACCCCAGGACACACCAGTGCCAGAAGGTGCTCCTTTTCCAACGCGCATGCCATTTCTCGGATGTAGAGGGATTTAAATGTGGGAGCCAAGTGGAGCCTACCATTTATCGATCACCATGATGAAGGTCACTGGTTTTAAATGGCGGACTTGGCCCTTTCCCCACCGTTGGAGCTCATTTCCGAGGAACCCACTAGATTGTAAGGGTGCCTCAGTTAGTCGGCATTATTGGGGATTGTGGAGGTATGGTGTTCCATTTAAAAATATTCTGTGGGTTGCTGAGATTTAATGACATTCTAAAACTCAATACTCATATGTTATGGAAGCCATGGGTCTCTTCTGTACCACTGCTCATTCAGAATAAACTCTGGGCCAGTGAGTGTGATGCTGAGGCTCAAGGAAGTGGTAAAATTATTGTCAGGACTTTTATCCTCAGTCAGCAGTTACACAGTTGTTTCAGCACTGTAATATTTAAGCAATTGAAAATTTCATATTTTGGGGACAGGCTTTTGGCTACATTTTGGCTCTGAAAAATTCCTCACTTAAAACAAAACATTTACATCAATAGGAAAAATATCTGCAGTTTCAGAGGCCGTGCCACCAGAACCCTTGTACTACAGGCCTCACAGAATGATGACACTCCTGACTCACATGTGAACTCACCCACTCATTCATTCATTCATTCACTCATTCATGCAAATGTGCCAGCCACAGGGAACCGAAGGTGAATGAGACACCACTCCCTGCCTCTAAGGAGGTCACAGAACAGCAGAGAGACGCAACCAAATGGACGGCAGAAACCACGTGACGGAAATGGCACTGAGCCATCATAAAGAGTAATGGGTAAGACAGAGATTCAAGCAACTAACTCCATCTCATGCATGTTCACAGAGAGGGTCATGCTGGTCCAGAGCGTCGAGGAAGCAGGACTGGACAGGTGAGGGCAGAATGTCATGGACAGTGTGCAGTGACAGGAGAAGGAGAGAAGATGCCAGCCACGGGGATGGGCATGGTCCCCTAGAACCGGGGGAAGGACGGAGTGACAACCTGGAAACAGGGTGCTGTCGCCTGATGCTGAGCGGCCTAGAGTGTCTTTTGGGTTTTGGTCTCTACGCAGTAGGCACAGGCCTGACTTGATAATTTCAAAATTGGAAACTTTCCTTTGTTGAAAGAAGTAACTGAAATATTTAAAAAGGGACAGCTGTTCATTTTGTTCAGCCGAAGGCGCAATGTTACGGAAGTGCCGCTGGTACAGTGACGGTCATGCAAATCTAACATCTCCGTCCGCATTACGGAAAGGCCACCGCCCTGACTACTAGGAGCTTTAGCATCCACAGTGGCTACCTCTCCACCCAGACCCCGGAGCTCTGCTCCCCAAAATCATGCGTCTCTCCGTCAAGCACATCTTTTTCCGTGACCCTGGATGAGTGAGTTCCCACCTCAGCCGTTTTCCATACAATTCCCAATATGTCCCTCCTGGCTGCCTGAGGTGAGGCTCCTTGCTTGGGTTAATGTGATTTCTCCTTATTTTTCTCCTTCCTTCTTTTCCTTTCTTGCCACCTCCTTCCCCAAAATGTAAACCCGGAACTTTTATACGTGCAGTACAGGCATACTTTCCGCAGATCTGACTTTACATACACTTCATGATGGGTAAGAGCACAGGGTTTGGTTGAACCAATGACACACTTTCTTCACATAATCAGGCCAACAAATGGGCAGCCCTTACATCATGTGGTGGTGCCACATAACCGTCTGTATGATGACAGGCTGGGTGACGACCACCGCTGCTCTGACATCCGTCACTGCTCCGTGAATAGCATCTTAACAATCGGCTCATGATCCAACGGAAGCGAGGCTTCCTTTTAATAGCCCAGGCCACGTCCATCCTTTTGTCATTAAGAAGAATTTTAACTGCGATTTACTGACTTTGCTGCTTTTTTAAAAAAAACGGAGACAGAAAGGATGTAAAGCCTTTTAAAGCTTGAAAAGTTCCATGTTTCGTTTGTAAGAACTCTGTGGACAGACACATCTCTCCAGCAGGACCCAAAAAGCTTTGGGGGCCAGAGCAATCACTGGTCTTTCTCGGGGCAAACACACAAGGGAATGAGGAGGGCACGTGGGTGAGACTTCAGAGGCTCATTCAAGCCAGAGTGAGTCAGCATTTCATGTGTAGTATGGTGGCCGGGACGCGTGTGGGGTTAGGGCTTGCTGAGCGCCTTTTATGACAGGGTGTGTGATGCTCACAGCTGGCGGATGTGCTCACAGAGATGAATGGCAACCCCTTCCCCGGCCACGGCCACGCTGTCTGAGCAGCCGACCGCCACGCCGCGCTGCCTGCTGGAATCGCAGCTCGCTGGCACAAAGGGGCTTGCCGCAGGGTTGTGCGTTAACACCAAAGGGGGGCCCCGCCCCTGCAATGAAAATCCTGTCTTCTACAGACGTCTGTCACTCAGTGAAAGGGCCGGTGCTCCAAGGAAAAACCCAAGGACAGGTTTGGTTTTTAATGGTTACAAGAGGTGTGCGTCTGGAAGACCTCACTGGGGTCCCTCCGCCCCCGTTCTCTGAGTGAGAATGCAGGAAAAGGGGGAGGAACGAGGCAAGATGAAAACACATGCAATGCAGGAAATCTGGAACTGGATCAGTACGTCTAACTTTGACCCGACAATATTGCTCCAGGTAAAACGGCGCTTGGCTCAAGGTAGTTGTCTCTAAGACCACATTCGGGGGTGACTAGTTCCCAAAGCAGGTGAGCCCACCAGGTAAGTAACACCAGGTAAACTTCCTGGGACAGTGATGCCCAACATGCTGGTCAATGATGAGCTGTCACTGGAATAGGAATCACCTGTCTTTATCGGGACAGTTTTGCTACGAGAAAAAAACATCAATCAGACAAAACCGCATGCTGCCTGCTGTCGTCTGCACTGCGGCCCAAGCTTTCTTCCTCTCCCAGCAACAGCTAACAAGCCCTCAGTGGCCAGTCTGCACCTGCAGGCCACGCTTGGGGACCGCTGCCCGGGGTGCCACAGCCTCCACAGCACAGCACCTGCTGAGGAAATGGGGGGCGTACTCGAGGACACAGCTGGCTGGTGGTACAGGGAGGATTTCCCTCCTTCCTGCCAGCTCGGTGCACTCACTGTGGCCCCAAGATCTGCCACTTAGGAAAGGCAATTAGAGAACATCTCCCCTGGGGTGAAGCCAGCGATACGGACGGGCCCAGCCTTCCCGCTGTTTGTCTGCAGACCAGCGCTTAGAGCCCAATCAGGGTTCAAAGAATTAAAATAAGACGCAACTACTTCACTCTCTGCGGACGTAGAATTTACTGTAAGAATATTTGAAAGGTGGATACAAATACCCGACTTTAAGAAAAGGGCTTTAAACCTAATTTTGCAAAACTGAGTGTTAGTGTCTCGGCACCGTAACACCTAACACGAGTGAAGTGCTCAGCCCCACAGAACACGTGCCAGGAAAGCAAGAGTGTGCTCAGTTTACCTTCCAGGTGACCCTGATGCTCTGGGACGATATGGGCTCCAGGTGGACTTCCTGAGGTGGGCCATCGGGAGCTGAAAGACCAAAACCCACAGGCCGGTTAGAAGTGAGTTCCACAGAGGACAGAAATCCACCCGGCAGGACGCAGGCCCGGAAGCCAGGCCGTCTGAGCACAGAGGCCTGCGTGTCGGGCAGATACCACATTTTGCCGTGTACAATGTGCACACATGTTTTGTGCACATTATATACGGGATGATTATACCCATGGCATGTAATCATTATACCCATGTGTAATGTGCACCCTTATTTTTCCCTGAAAAATCTGGGGGAAAAGTGTGCATCCTACATGGCAAAATATGGTCAGCCTGGCAGAGTTGCTGCATGCTACATGCACCCTGGGCTCTCTCACTCCCAGGAAGAAGGCATCGTGGGGCTGTCCTTGCATTCTTCCCTGCCATGCCTTTGACAACTTGATTAACGAACCTCAAGTGTGAGCAAGTTCATGGCTAAAACGGGAAGCTTATTTTTATAAAACTCTGCCCGTAGTGGCTGTTGAAGACACTTCTCTTCCCCTTTAAGTGTCTTTTAGTGACATGACTTTGGGGTCGACCGGGTTGCTCAGAGTTACTGAGGCAAAAACAAACAAACAAACAAACAAACAAACAACAAATAGGAAATCAAGATCCTTCTGCCTGAGTCTCTTTGATTGCTTTAGTTCTTCTTACTTTCCAATTAAAAATACTTGTTAACCAGGGGCTGTGGCCACAGATTAAAAAAAGCAAAAGTTAAAAAAGGAAGTGTGTAACTCACACCCACCTATTTCTATTGGTTGTACGGATTCCAATTACATCCAGTTGCAGTCAATTAACACGTATTAGAAACATATCGTGTGCTAAGTACGCAGTGCGGAACTAAGGGACGTAGAGCATTCTCGTCCCCAGAGTTCCTGACCTACCCAGGGTGACTGGAGGGCACACAGAGACCGTGATCCAACACGGCAGACACTTAAAAGTCGTCTGAGAAGTGGAAGCAAACAGTGACCCAGGGAGAGACCCCTGTGGGGGGAAACGTGTTGCTGGATCGGTGATTTTGGGATCACAGCTGTCCAAAGCCCCTTTCTGTGGACACGGATGCCCCTTTGCAGGAGGGTGGGGAGCACATGGGGCCAAGATAGCAGAAGCAGTGAAGGTAAGTGCATTGTGAAGAATTTGTAAGTGAAAAAAAGGTTAGAGGTAAAGGTTGAACTGGAGAGGGGCAAGGTCAAGGGAAATGCTTTTCTGTTTTCGGAGGAAGAACTGTTGAGTGAATATTCAAAAATGCTCCTCGACTTACGAGGAGGTTGTGTCCTGGTGAACCCAGTAGAAGATGAAAATATCATAAGAAAACGCACTTAATACTACACTGTAGACTGTCATTGTTCACCCTCGTGACAGCGTGGCTCACTGGGTCCAGGCTCCCTGCCCCTGCCCAGCATCACCAGAGAGTCACAGAGCATCTCGCTAGCCCCGGCAAAGGACACAATTCAGACTTGGAGGTGTGGTTTCTACTGAACGCACATTGCTTTTTCACCCTGTAAAGTCAAAAAATTGTAAGTCATACCATAAGTCAGAGAGTGTCTGAGGTGGCTAAGTTGATGGGCATTTCATCTTTCTCCCAGAATTCAAATTCTGACTCGACCACTTAGCAGCGTTTTTGTTTGTTTGTTTTCTCAAGTTACTTCTCTGTGCCTCAGCTCCCTTCTCCATATGATGGGGCAATAAAATTCATATCACAACATACAAAAACAACCTATAGAAACACGTGGGAGCAGTGGCCAATATAATTAGGAAGACATTGTTTTTTGGCACTGAATTTTCCACTCTAAATTTCTAAAACATCATAAGAAAAACTTTAAATTATGAAAAAAGCAGTCTGCTTTCCGAATTTTAGCCTTTCCTTACAGTTCCCAAGCTGTAATTTTTCATGGGTACTTATACTCCAAGTTCTTGAAGGAAAAGTGTAATACATAGAGAGAACATAGTTTCTCCTTTTTAAAAACAAAATGAAACAGAATATTTAGTTTTTCCCTATGGGAGGAGAAGGCTGGAAGTAACTATTAATAATGAAGGTGATTTTACAAAATAAACAATCAGTGCATTTCTACAGAAGTTGAAGCTTTTCAAATAGTAAAACCTTAATAGGTGAAGACTCTATTTACAGTTCCTAATGCCTTTACTAGACAAGGACGCTTTTACCGATTCCGTTTGGCCGAAACTACTGCGATGACAGACCCGTGGTAAGGGCTGGGCCCTCGGGTCTCTGCTCTTGTTTCTTCTCCGGGTCACCCAGGCTGGCCCTGCGTCCCTCCCTCCTGAGCAGGCTCCTCGGTCCCCTGCTCCTCTGACAGCTCTTGGTGGCTCTCAGGGGACTGGCTTCTCTCTCACTCCCAGTGAATGACATCAGACTCTGCCTCAGCACCCTCCTCTGCCCTCAGAGTATTCTCTCCTCTGTGGATCGATGTCCTGGCTTCACCCAGCATCTTGGAGATAAATCAGTCATTCAATAGGCTACCCCTACCCCCACCCCCACCCCCACAGTGGTATTTCTATCTCTGGCTTTCTTATTGAGGAATCTACTGAGTTTCTGCTATGTGCCAGGTCCGAAACTGAGCAAGGACTGGCGTACAGATGTGGATAAAAATTGGACTGAGGGAGAACTGTATGATTCCACAACCTCGTGTTCCTCTCTCGTACAAGTATTGTGGGTAAAGGAAATGCTCTTCACTTGGCAAAGGAAACGAAGACTGTGATTAGTAAAAATCAAAACCAAGAAGAGCTGACACCTAGAGGGTGAAAGGATGAATTCATTTAAATAACTATTTATCAAATAAATAGCTAAGTTGTTTAAATTATTATTTACTTGTCACCTATTATATGCCAAACACTGTCCTAGGTATCTGTAATATAGCAGTGAACAAAATGAGCAAATATTCCTGCCCTTGTGGGAAGGGCCAAAAATGGATCATAAACAAAATAAATCAATAAATTGTATGGTGCGTGTGATGGTAATAGATGATATTTTTTAAAAAGCAAAGTGTTAGTGGAGGGAGGGGACCAACTGTGACAGAGTGGTCTGTGGGCTGAACTTTAAATAATGAAGAAGGTCAGGGTAGGACTCATTGAAAAAATGTTATTCAAGCAGAGATTTGAAGGAGGTATGAAAGGAGGGTGAAGAACATTTCAGAACAATCACAGAATATTCTGGAATATTCCAGAATATTCCAAGACAGGTGGTAGGAGTGTACCTGGCATGAATGAGGAACCTCGAGGAAGTCAGTGACTTGTTTAATTTCCAGTGTCTCCGGATGGAAGCTGGGGAAAACCGACAATGGAAGCAGATTGCAGCAGGCTCGGGTTAGGGCACCCCAGTGCTTGGCGGGCAGACCCTGCACATCTGACTCCCCCCTTGAAGAGCCCAGTGGATGTCCCAGTTGGCTAGTGTGTACCGATATTCATACGTTTACCGGAACCCAAGGATGATGCCTTTTACTCCTTAGGACCCTCATCATACCCCGTCCCCCTCAGCCTCCAGCTCAGCGTGCAAGAAACTCTTCTTCTGGACCAGAGCTACCGCTGTGGAATGTGACGAAGCACGATGCACAGACCATTAACTTAGCACTGGATGAAATGACCCCATGCGGTGACCCTTCCATAACCCTGCCCTTCCGTTCTCTGATGCATCTGTGAAAATTCAGTGGCTTTCCAAGGATCTCTCACATAACCGAAATTCCACATTCTGACGACAGACTCATAAGGAAAAGGGAGAAGGGATCAGCCACCCAAAACTCAGTCACAGGCACTAAGTGACACGTGACAAAGGCACAGTGGCTAATGGGGAAGTTGGTCTAGGGTGAGGGTTAGCTGTGGATGGGACATGCTGACCGTTGTCACAGAAACCTGGCGTGTGCGTGCACTTCTGGTCCATTAGGAGCTGTTTTCATCAACTCTTGACAGTGTCTGCACTTTATCTCTCAGCTTCTCCCCTTTGGGGGGCTAAGGGCTGCTGAGGGGAGGCAGAAAGAGTGCACTAGACAGTGTGATCTCTGCTTCCTGGCTGTGCCCTGAGGTCAAGTGCGTGGGACCATACTATAATGTACTTGGGCGCGTTCGCATGAGAAAAGAAGCTCAGTGTTACGGAGCTGGAACAACGCTGATTTCCACCGCTAGGTAGGAAGGCTGTGGAAACGGCAGCGGTTCCGTCTCCCTAAGCTTTGCAGCAGATGACAGGGCAGGAATCCAGAGCCCAAATGCCACCACGGCGAGACCTAAATTAAGGATCTGTACACCTTTTCTGTACAGGGACAGATAGCACCTATTTAGGCTTTGTGAATTGAATGTGGTCTCTGTTGCATATTCTTCTTTTTCTTCCTGTTTTTAAAACAAACAAACAAAAAAAACCGCAACCCTATTCTTAGCTCAAGAATTATAAGTGGACTTCAGTCCATGGGATATAGTGTGCTGATCCCTTCAATTGAAGAGGGTGGAGATGATGGTTAATTGGGGTGTAGGGCCGCCCTAAGGGGTAACCACTGTGGATTTAGCTCTAGCGGATTCTTGCCAAATAGGCACTCGAGAGAAATTCAAAGTTTAGATTTTGAGGCTCGGGAGCCTCCAGGTTTTAAAAACTGACACCAAATTGGAAAGACTGGCATAGCAGTAGCAGGCCCAACCCAAACACACCCTCGGGCCTGGCCTGCCAGGTGGGCTGCGGTTCTGACCTGGAACGCGCCACACCTGTCAGCACGGGAGGGCGTCTCGGCCGCAGGTGCAGGTGCTTCCCAGGCCCCTGCTGGAGCTCTGATGGGTGCTCCTCCTTCTTTCTCCCACCTCTGCATCCCTCCACCTTCGAGCCTTACCCTCTGCCTTTCCCTGCTTTTCCTTCTTTGTAAGGTCCTTCAAAGTTTCAGTGTGGCTTTAATGCACCATCTAGTTTTTTCAACAATCACACACACACACAGTGCTCATTGTTACACCTATTCTAAGACAACACTGTAAGGCACACTTGTAAATACCCTCCCACATATACTGAGCTATTTCCCCTGTGCCAGATACACACGAGGGGTAGAAACATAAGTAGCACATACTCTATGGAGAAATGACAATATGGCTTGAGGGTCACTGTCAGGAAGATTCCCACTCAGTGCTAGGGCAGGGGGCACTAATGTCATCCAGGGAGATTGGAGGAGGTATTGCATTGGGGGACATCCTTGACCAGGCTCTTCAAGGAAGAGTTCAGAACAGGAGACACAGAACTTGGAGGGCCTTCCAGACGGGACAGCACCCACGCAGAGGAGGGGGTGGGAAAGGGCAGGCTGGCACTGACTGGGCCATAGGGAGTCCGGTGGAGTTTCAAATAGTAGTGTGGGGGACACCCAGGCCTAAACACCTCACAGACCTCATTTCTCCAGCCAGTGGGGGAATGAGAGGTGTCCTCAGGTTGCCCAGACTTGGGCACTATATTACCATAAAACTGGGTGGGTTTCCAGAAGCTTCCACCCACAGATTTTCACTGTTTTTGAGAGATGAGTACTTTATTTATTGACTTATTTCAGGAAGGGGGAACAGTTGGGCTGGGGAATGGTCGTCTTGAGGTGGCTCCACCTTTGGAGGTCCCTGCCGGGCAGTGGCAGTAGCAACCTGTGACCACTGCAGGCAATTCTCGTGAAGGTCTCTTTGGTCAGGGTAATTGCCATCTGTTCTCTGTGAGTCTCCGAGGGAAAACGACTTCTGGATTTCAGTCACACAAACCTGTGCACCGTGACACAGACAGATTTTGTTTTGGAGCTTTCCTTTGCTCAAGCCTGTTCCCCTCTTTCATTTCCCCTCAGCTCATCTGCACGGTGAGGGAGGGAGTCTCTGTGGGTCCAAGGCAGCTCCAGGAGCCAAGCAGCTGGCTTCTGGTCAGCCTGGTGCAGTGGAGCTGCCCTGCAGACTGCTGGCCAGGAGTGGCTGTTCACCTGGCCTCCTGGCTGGGAAGAGAAACGCTGCCATGGCAACCGCCAGCTGCTGCAGAGGTCACCCAGGAAACGGAGTAAAAAGCAGCTACACCATCAGCATTCATGATGGCGATGGGAAGGCGGCCACAAAACCTAGTTACCTGGGGAAGGTTGTCAGGAGGGGGCAGACTCAGAACAGGGGTGAAGGGGAAGAAGGAGAAGGTCGGGCCCTGCATATTTTGGGGGCAGTGTATCATCCCTAAATATTCAGCATGATGAAATTCTCGGGAGTTAGTGTGTTGTTTATATAAATATTTAAATGAGATTCCATTTTTGCAGGAACACGCAAACACTCATTTCCCACCTATTTCTAAGAAATGCAAAGTACTTTTAAAGCTTGGAATTTTGCTCATTTATCCAGTCTGTTTGTGGTAAGAAGGATGAAGCTACCATAATGTCCATTTTGCAGACAAGAAATCACACAGGGTATCCAAGTATTAGAAATGGCTCATCCCCAGACAATGAAGCATAACGCTATCTTATCACCCTCCCTTAAAAACAATTTTCAAGAACTGTTACATTTCGGTGTTGAGAAATGAGTGCTTATCTGCTGTTTGGGAAGAACTGTGAATTTTAACCTGTTTTCTTGAGGACCGTATTAACTATGAATTAATATCAAAAGTTAAATTTTACATTTGTTTTGATTCAGAAATTCTACATCTTGCTATTTAACTTAAGAAAATAATCTTGAAAATGGCAGAAGATATACAAGGAGTTCATCACAGTGGTGTTTATAATGATGAAAAAATCGAATACGACGGGCATGCCTAACAACACGGAATTGGTTAAACCAATGGCGAAGGGACCATTGCAAATTGCCGCCTAGTACTTAAGAGAGAGGTGAGAGTGCTGTCTGTTTGTCATGCCATCAGCGAGGGTAACGGAGAAGTAGGTGGCGAAAAGGAAGCCAAGGGCAGCCCTGCCAGGTGAAACAAACCTCATGCTCACGCCCGGTCATTTGGGAATGACCATCTTAACCTTGGCAATAGGGGACTGAGGACCTGAGACGAAGCCTCCAATTTCTCTGCAGCAGTAAGTAGTGGCTGATTAGCTCTGATTGTTGGCAGGAAAAAAAAAGGCTAGCTTTGGGGGCTGGACCCTACTTGCACCCCAAGAGATGAGCCAGGCTTTGGTTCCTTACCTTTCCTTCCCCAGGAAAACCCAAGGGCAGCTGGCTTCCTCCTCTCCTTCCAGTGGGTGGGCTGTCAATCAGCATCATTGCCACTGCCTGATTGCTCAGTCCTCTACGAACCAGTTCATCCCCCGCCCCCACTTCCGGTAGCTGTGGGTGGGTCATGATGATGTTGAAGGGGGTGTGTACCTGCATGTGTGTGGGGGGTGAGTGTGCATGCATCTGTGTGGGGGTGATGAAACAGGTTACAAAGTTGATCTCATAGATGATACCAACATGCTCATATATAGCCCTAGCTGGTAGGGTTATGGAACCTGTTTTGCCTCCTTCAAAATGCTTGTAAAACTATCTTCTAAGTTGTCAATACTGCATATGACATACTTTGTAATAGGAAAAAAAGCAGTAAAGTTTATTACAGAAAATACTGACATTTCTAGTCAATGAAGGAACCTGGACTGCCATTTCCCCAGCCCCGCACTGAGTGTGTTCTTGCCATTTCCAAGTTCAGCCTTCCCCCCGCCCCTGGACAGCTAGGGGCCATGAGCAAGACGCCCCCTCACGGCTCTTCTGCCAGTCTGGATTCTGTGTGTCCACACAAAGGAACTATAATCATGGCAAGGCTTTCTTTAACTCTCACTACATGGCTGGCGGCATATGTCTTTAAGTCTCGGGCACGACCACCTGGAACTACCCTGTTTGAAGAGCAGTGCCTTCCCCGTGGGAGAACACTGTGTGCGTCGGTAGGGCGCGGAGCTCTGCAGAGCTCTCACCAAACGCCTGACCCGGCACTAACGGAGAGCCCGAGAACCGGCTCGGGCCCCTGGGCCTCCAGCGGCGCACACGCACCTGCCTCGTCCGCGGTGATGGACAGCTCGTTGCTGGGCTCACTCTTGCCAATCCGGTTCTTGGCGTACATGCGGATGCTGTAGGTGGAGGAAGGGTGGATATCAATGATGGTGGCCGAGTTCAGCTGAGGGGAAACATCTTTGGTTCTCTGAGCAGAATCCCAGGAGTCTTTGGGGTTTTGTTTTTCAAAAAAAAAGAGATAGAGATGTGAGTTTTTTTCCTCTGCCTTTGAAAGTTCACAAGTAGGAAATAAAAACAAAGTTTAAAAAAGAAAGGTCACAACTCGAGGTGAAATTCTCAGGGCTTTCCTACCAGCATTCTGGCAGGAGGACCATCTGAGGGGGGACGACACCACACACTGATTGTCTACGTGGAGGGGGACAAGCGCTATGGGCACCTGAGTCCAGGGGCTTCGGAGGCAACATGCCAGGCCTACTGGCAGAGACCACAGACGACCACAGGGGTCTGCAGGCGTGACGTGGTGGGAGCTCACGCCAGTGACACAGAAAACAACAGGTCCAAGCACTCATGGTATAAGACGTCAAAGGGAGTTGGGGTTCAGACACCCCTGCACCAAAAAAAAATATATTGGAAAACCAGCAAAACCTTCAGCCGTGTCGGGTCTTTTTCTCCAAATGAAGAGTGGTAAAAATAAAATGCATATAAAAATATCAAACTCAGTGTCCAGTATAAACACTGCTTACCAAATGCCTTTCTTAATTCCTACTTTGGAAATGATTTAGTCTCAGATCCTTTACTGTAGGCATGATTTTTCAACCACAGCTGATTTGAAAGGTGGCACACGCCTCCTATGAAGAGTTGCCATTGGATACGTGACAATGTGTACCTGCTGATTTTAAGGCTTCAGCCAATCACGAGAGCGTCAGGAAGTGATTCCTATTTCAGAAAGAGTCTGGGCAGGTGCCGATTGGGGGTGCGTGGTCAAGAGATATTGTTGGTTGTAGAAAAAAGAACCCCCTCAGATGGAGGACAGAGAGGGTGCTCATACCCCCCCACACACACCCCAGGGTCCTCTTGCATGTGATCAGCACAGTTGTAAGAATTTCATTGAGATTCTGTGTTCCCTGCTGGATTTTAAGCCCCAGGAGGGCAGAGAGCACGCTTGCCATGTTCAATGCCGAACCTCTAGTGTGCATACGAGCCTGACCGATAATAAATGCATGTTTAATAGATGAATAAGTACATAGCAGATACACAGACCTCTCAGTCCTGGGAGCAGCCCCACAGCCCTTCCCACAGGAGCGGTGACTATGGAGGTTTGGAGGGTTTCTCTGTTCAGAGGGAACCAGAAATGCAAGAGATTTTCTGGACTCATAGAAAAAAATGTGGCCTCAAGCCTACCTTTGCTCTCACTTTTCAGGGAATAGAACATAATAGAAGCTAATAACTAATATTCCCCTTAAAAGATAAAGCATCATTTGGGTCAAGAAATTGGAGGTGGAAAAACATGACGTAAAAAGAAAAGATGCTGCAAAAACTCAGTGGAAGAGGGAGACAAGGTGACTCCACAGAGGATGAATGAGGGGGAGGGATGTTCACACCAATGAATGGCACAAAAAGAGGAGCCCTTGTCCACAGAAGGAAAGCCAGACCTCTGGAGAAGACACCTAGGACAAGAGAGGAAGCCCGGACACTGCAAGATGCACGATGCAGAGGGCGGTGCTAACTAGCTCCAGGAGGCTCACCCCTTGCAGCGGGTAATGGTTCTGCCCAGGGCAACGTGGAGGCTTCTGGGCCTGGCAGATCCAATAAAGACATGGTCATCTTACTGGAGGTTGTGTCTGGGAGGTGGCTGAGAGCCTGAAGAGGGGGCGTATGACTGTCTACTGACCACCTCCTCCCGCCGATCAACTGATCTGGATAGCCCATGGGGAAGTGGCCAAGGTGGGCGGTGCTGGGCAGGGAGCGAAAGATCCTTGGACCAGGGGCTGTGTTTTCAACTTCTTCCTTGAAGTGATTACACTTTGAAAGAGCGAGCTGATTTCAATGATCATGACTACAGAATGCGGTTCAAAGCAACACAGGATGCATTTTTAGCTAAAGGTCAGGGAGATGAGAAAGAATGTGTTACCCTGATGGATTTTAAAATTACTGAATGGAGAAAGTGGATCTAGTTAAAACCCCCAAACACACTCTAGCAAATTATATGGCCTCAAAGGAGGCATAAAAACAGGGCAGAGACTACGCAGGAGCAGAGTCAGGAGGGCGACATCTCGGAGCCCGATGTGCAAACAGGCAGGTTGTGGGTAATTAACAGTGCACTTCAGACTGTAACGTGGGCCGTGAAAACCAGTCCCAGAGCGATCCTGATACTTGGGAGGATGAAAGTGCAAAATGAAATACAAATATAACTAGCAAGAATTTGCCACAGGCAATATAAAGATTTCATAGGAGCAAATCCCACACAGAAACGCATGCTTGGAAATCCAAGAGCGAGGATGCAGGTCCCAATGGGGAGGGTTTGGGTGAGGACATGTATGGGGGTGAGGAAGGAATTGCTACTGGGGCTTCATGGAAGGGCTCCTTGCCCAGTGGGGAAGGAGATGAAACTTTTGAGATGCAGAGAGCACATGAAGCCTCGTGAGGGCTTAGAAGTCTCACCAGAGGATGTCTAGGGACGGGGGTGTGGTCAGGGCTGAAGGGGAGGCCGTGGCTCCCAGCACCGTGCAAGTGTGGGACACTGCTCCCTCTCAGGACTGGGAGCACCAAGGGAAGGGACCACGCTGCTAGCGCAGGCCAGGCGGGAAGCTCGGAGGAGGGGCCCCTCCAGGATGCTGTGCACAAGGAGCACAGCCTCTGCCAGGATTCTTGTCTAAATCATCCTCTCTGCCTGCAGTTGGGTGAACCCAACCAGAAGTCCAAGGGGAAAGGAATCTTTGTGGTCTGGTCTACGGAGTTCAGTCTCCTGGAGAAGGACAGACTGTGGGCTCATGGTGGAGGTCAAGGTAGCTGGCAGGAAAAAATTAGCAACAAAGGGAACTCCCACTTTGGAAGTCGCATCTGTTTGCTCGGCGCTGTGCTAGGCTTGACGGCGATGTGACATCTGCAGGCCCCAAATCTGTGGGCACACCAGAACCACCTGGGAGGTTTGACCACAGCACTTTCAGACCCACTGACTCTCTGGGGGATGGTGCCCAGAACCTGTGTCTTACAAACGCGTCACCGTCGGGGTCATCCTGAGGCACAGCCAGAGTTTGGACAGACTGCTTCATTTGACAGAACTCTTACACCATCTGGCGAGGTAAGGGGTTTTACTTTCATGGGGGAGTTGAGAAACTCAGGTCCTGTGACATAGCTGGTGAGAAGTGGGGCAGACTCTGACCTTAGCTGCGTTGTGGCCATGACCCAGGTCATTTTCCTGTGTTATGTCACCTTCAAGTATTCTCTGCAGGATGTCTAATAGGACTGAGTGTCAGTGTTCCGTACACTTGCTGAAAGTCTCACAGACTCAGATGGAGACTTCCGGATGAGTTCTTGACTTGGCTTACTGATGAGGAGTGATGCGGAGAGTGTGGCCAAGTGCAAGAGAGGGGAGCTTGGCCAAGAGTGGTTGTGACACATGTGGGTGTGCAGGCACTCACTGCAGGGAGAGCTGTGCACTTCGGATGTGCACTTTGGTTCAGAAAGGAATGGTCAGACGCATGTGTTGAAAAAGTCAGCAGGACTCCATGAACGGCTCAGAAAGATGGTGACATAAAAGGATGGGGATGTTCAGAATCACATTCCTGCCTCTGAAATTCCAAATAACCCCCAGTGTGGCTGTACTGGGTGCTCACTGGTGAGCTTGGCTTGGGAGTCAGATATCCTGAGTCTGGAGGATGGCAGATCAAGGACAGATAGGAAAGGGTGAACTTGATCTGAAGCAGTGTTGGCAGAGTAAGTGAGGGTGGCTGAAAGTTCTAGAGACAAAATTTACAAAGGTAAGAGCAAATGTATAGCAACCCCCATCAAAAAAAAAGCACCCCCAGTGGCCATGTGCACGTGAGAGTTTGTGCTTCCTGGCCGAGATGGTTCCATCCCAGGATGAGGGAGACACGGAGGGTTCTGAAAGCGGGGGGAGTAGGTAAGGAGCACAGATGGTTTTAGATGAATTTCATGTAGAAGCATTTTCCTGTGTGCTTGTGTGGTGCCAGAAGCTGCCATTTCTTAGATGTTTGCTCTGGGCCAGACGGCAGGTAAAGCACTTTAAATGCATTCCCTCCTTAAAGGGAACTCACCAAATAGCCCCTGAGTGCCGACCACATATTAGGAGCTGTGCTAGGTGCTGGAGAAATGGCTAAAACTAGACCAAAAAGGCACAGAAAGCCCCAGGGAGCCTCCAGTCTGGGGGAGGTGACATGTGAATCATCCATCACAACTGCAGTCACCCTCTTCCCAAACGGAGTCATATTCTGCGCTCTCTTTTTGGTGGACACGATTCAATCCACATCATAAAAATGTCAGTGCCCTTGAAGTTAGTGATCAAATGTGCTAGGACCCCAGTGCAAACAACAAAAGAGGTTTTGTGGAGCTAGACAGGTTTATCCTAAAATGTGTACGTGGAAAACTAAGAAAACTCTGAAAAGAAAGTTACGAGGCTGAACTGGCCCCACACGAGAGTAGACTGTGAAGCTCCTGTGCAGGGTGCTGGTGCCTTGACAGACAGATGGGGGTTGGAACAGGCTGCCACACCCACGGAAAGTCAGTGTGCGGCAAAGAGGGCGTCTGCAATCGCTGAGCCTCGGTGGGCTTTAGCAACACGTGGACGCCCACTTGGGGAATGGTAAAGGAGATCCGCATCTCCCAGCACGCACAAGGACGAGCTCCAGATGGATAGGAGCTGGACATCTGTACTGGAAGAAAGCACGGGGAATCATTTCGTAGCCCCACTGTAGAGAACAGCTTGGTTAATGTGCCTCAAAATCCAGATGCGGTAAAAGAAAATGTTGAGAATTTTTTGGGAAAAAAAAAAAGAAACAATCACAGAGATAAGTATGAGATTGCACATGATGGCTTCTGTGAGGAAGACAGGAGAGATGCTCGAGGAGCAGGTGAGAGGGAGGCGTGGCCTCCAGGGTGGACCAGGGAGGGGTCTAAGGAGGAGGTGGAGTAACTGTAGTAACCGCATGGTCCAGGGAACAAGGTCTTCCAGCCAGAAAGCAGCCTGTGGCCTTTGGGGGACCCGTGTCACAGAGATACTCTGGTGACCCATGTCACAGAGGAGAGCGGTGAGTGGAGCTGACCAGCGAAGGTGCACAGCAGGTAAGAGACAGGGCCAGCAGTGGAGCCAGGACAGGCCGGACCCCCACCTCCCTGTGGAACCACTGATAGTCACCAGCACCTGGAAAGGATGGTCTCTGGAGCTCTCCAGAGAGGCGGCCTGGGCTGTCGCTCCAACAGCACGGATCCTGAGGTCAGTGCTCAGCCAGAGGGACCACTGGCCTGTCCCTACCTCTGGGGATTCTGTGGGGTGTCTGCCCGATTCACGTCTGATGTCTCCCGAGCTCTCATTGCTACCATCAGTTTCCAGGTCGTTCTCTGCTAGAATGTGTCTGCCTCCCCCAGGAAGCATCCTCTTTCCTTCAAGACCTGAATCTCGGAACTTCTGACTTTGGCTCCACCCCACCTGACTTCTCCAGCACAGAGACAGGGCCTCCTCGCCTCCCTTTGGCCCCCGGGAAGCCCACTTGGCCTAGTTCCTCAAAGATCCCCATCAATCTGGGTCAGTGCTCTCCTCAGCCTGCTCGTCGGGGTTGCTGCTCCCCATCTCCCAGCCTACGCCAGCTGAGTCACATTTCCCGGTGGCGGGGTGACAGTGTGACTCCTCTCAGGAGGTGTCCCTGGGCCCGGTGTAGGCACCACCTCACTCCTGGGTCTCTAGCTGCATCTCTGAGACGAACAGCTGAGCGGCCCCAAGTTTTCTACATGCGTTGCCAATCTGGCCAGTTACTTTAAGTTCCAAATACCATTTCTGAGAGCACAGTTCTTGGGCGAACTTCGTCCGGACAGTGCCCGCAAAGTGAAAAATAAGGCCATGATGTGGCTTCTGAGAATTCCATCAACCCCTCACATGCTGATGGTGCTCTAACTGCTCATCTTTTTTATGTGACAGTACAAGTCCAAATGGGAAGTGACAGGGCGGCAGGGGGAACAGCAGAGACAATGACCGTGGCCAGGTGCCCCCGTGCCAACCAGTGGCAGGAATGCCAAAGTGGCGGTCACGAAGCAAGTCTGAGGCTCGAGGGGAGAGGAGCAGAGCTGAGCCCACAAGGGGCATCTCGACACAAACACTGCACGGAAGGAAGCGTGGTGGACTTCCAGCCAGAAAGGAGACAGATTGGGAAAAAGAGCCCCCTCTGAGTTTCCGTGAGCCCAGGTTTGCTCTTCCAGGGAAAATGAATGAGAGTGGAGGAGAATAAAAGGGCGTTAGCAGTGGACCTACACTGGAGGAAATAAAGGACTTACCTGATTTGTTTTTGCATTCGATGTCGTAGCCCGTGATGGGGCTGTTGCCGTCGAACCCCATCGTCCACCTGAGGGTGATTGTGCGCGCTTTCACGTCTTTGATCTCGATTTCGGGGGGGTCCGGCGGCTCTGTGGGGTCAACAGGACACGGGGTTAGCTCAGACCGAGACGCCAATGGAGTCGCTGAGCATGGCGCACGGAAGCTTTCTCAGCATGCTGTGCTGGGAGATGCCTTTTACCTGGAAGCATTTTTTTCCTAATCTATTTTAGGGAGGAGAAATTACACTTTTCCCAGACTGCCAATCATCATAGCACTTGTAGAGCTGGACCAAACCTGGAGGGTTTATTATTTTTTGAAAGACTTTATTATTTACTTTTAGAGAGGAAAGGAGAAAGAGAGGGAGAGAAACATCGATCGGTTTGCCTCTCGCACGACCCCATCCGGGGACCCAGCCTGCAAACCAGGCATGCGCCCTGACCAGGAATTGAACTTGCAACCTTTCAGTCGGCAGGATGATCCCAGCCCACTGAGCCACACCAGCCAGGGCAAACCTGGAGGATTTAAATGCCACTCTTCTAGAGTCTGGAATCTATAATTCAAAAACTATGTTGGGTTAAACTCCAAATGTTAAACTTCCCTTTTCTATTCACATCCATCGTCCAGGGCAAGGATTCCCAAAATTGAGCAGAGAAGGAACATGACTGCCAACTCATCTGACCCAGTTCCTTTAAGAACTTAGTTCTGCTTGGGGCTGCCCCCTGATGTATTCATGGGCACCGAAACATACTGCGTGTGCGTATCCAAACTTTCCGGAGAACTGGGGAGTGCTACATAGCAAGCCGAGCTCACCCCGGTGTCTGAGCCCGGGCACACACTCACAGTCCTAAAACAGACACGTGTTCTGCCCTCTGCTGTCTCCTTCCTACCTTGCACCGTGAGCTGAATTATTCCACGGTCCTCCCCGTAAGAATTGATAGCATGACAGGAGAAGAAGCCAGAATCTTCTCGTACCGTTGGCAAAATCTGTGTGTAAAGCAGAAAGAAATCCATCTTATCCAGAAGTATAGAGTAAGTGAGCATCTGGAAGGGCTCTTGCTGTGAAGGTCTCTCCACCCCCAGCACACACACACGCACACACACACACACACACACACACACGTCTGACATCAAATCATCTCAGCACAGATCAGATGGATGCATCCAATGTACATTAGTGACATCAGCTGCCAGCTCACTAAGTTGGATGCATACTTTACATGGGATGTCAAAGTCAAGTTGATATACAGTCCACATATACCTTCCCCCATAGCCTGCCTTTAAAGCATCCAGAGCAACCCTGGCTAGGGAAACAGATCTATAAATACTATAATAAAGCCTTGGTCTCATGGGACCCTTATCAGAGGTGCGCCCGAGGACTTCAGGGTTGGACCTCACGAGTGAATCGATATCCACATTTCCAACATGGCTCTTTCCCCCGTGTGTGCGCTCGGCATCACCCCTCATCCAAACCGAAAGCATCACCCAGTGAGCTACCAATTGTGCTAAATAATATGAGACAGTGATACTTTTTTTCTAGCTTTTGTGATTCCATTTGGAAGACAGGATTTGGTTACCTTGGGTTTTTCCACAGCAGCCAAACCTTTCCCCTCGTAATGTTCTTGTCCCAACGCCTATCCGGTTTCTCTTTTTCTAGGAAGTGAGAGCCCGCACCAGCACAGGCTGTCACTCTTCCAGGATTGACTGTCAGTAAGGGACTCTGTTTCTCACATTTTTCATTACAGTTGGGTTCCCCGCTGTGTTCATAATAATTTTACTCTGAATAACGCTTATGATAAAGCAGCATTTCTGCAGTCTACTCACTAATCTCCCTGTATGAGGAGGGGGAGAATGGTGCTTCATAAATCGACTCCAAAAGACTATTTGCTGTTTATTTATCACCCACACGTACCCACCTATGTGGAAAGGCAGGCTCACTGCGCCCATGAACTTAGACTGATCCGAGGTGTTTGTCATGCTTTTACCTGCAGAGTAGAAATCACCTCCTCCCCCACCTCCTTGGTGGACACGAGGTAACGAGCCATCTCAGGGTTGATGATCCGGTCCTCCTTCTCCCAGCGCACGATGATGGGCTTCTCCCCGTGGGCCGTGCAGCTCATTTCCTCCTTCTGGCCCTGCGTGGCCAGGGTCGTGTTTGGGTAGGACGTGATCATCGCGGGGACTGAAAACCCAAAAGGGACACAGGCTTATTCGGTGACCTAGGGTTCCCGGTTTTCCCCACTGTGACCGTCAGCTAAATCATACCCAAGAGATGTTTATTCAATGAAAATGAAATCTATTCCAGAAACTGCTGAGCAAGGATCCTGAGGAAGATCGAGGGAAGGTGGCAGAAAAATAAAATTTCACTAAATGAGCCCTAAGCAGGCATTGCCACGTGGCTTCATGTCCAGGGGACGTTGCTTTCTTCCAGTCCCGTTGAGGACAGGTGTGGGTCACAGGCATGGCCCATGTCCCCTAGGACACATGGGAAAATGATTGTACTTGATGATTCGACTGGGGAGGGGGCTTCCATGGAGAATTATGCTCCTTGTTCTGTGATCATATATGTTTCTAACTCTCATTTTCAACCACGGACATGAAACTTTAATCAGCTTCGGTGGAGCCCTGATTATCGCCAACCAATCCCTGAAATTCCTTTCAGGCACTCCCGTTTCCCATAGCTGTTACAAACTTTGATCGTCTCTGGGAGACGTCAGGCCAGGAAGCCACATGCCCAGTTCATGAGAAAACAGGAACCTGGATTTGTGAAACATCTCAAGTTCCCTCTCCCCCAACCTCGGAATTCACCCATAGACTTCCATTCTTGGTAATCCACTGTGTGACATAAGACCCCATGCCCAGTCCACAAACCACCTAGAAATACTAGACAATGTATAACAAACATCTTTTTAAATGCAGAGTCAGCGTACAAGAAAGTAAGAGAAAACCCAGGAGCCAGAAACCAAAAGGGACGTTAGAAGACCAGAGATACCACGGTGCTGATGCTCTGGCTGCTGGATGGCAGAGAGTTCAAAGGGAGACCTCCAATCCAAACTCCTCGAAGGGCTCAAGTTTCAGAGAAAGAATATAATGCGTGCAAAAAAACCCCCCACAAAAACCCACAATGACCAAGGGAGAAGCAAATGCATTGGCTTAGGTTATGAATGAAACTAAAAGGTCTTCCCCGAGAATTTGTAGCTGGCCTGACTCTACATAGTTGCGGAGTTAAATTCATGTTAATGGCTTAACATGTGTGTGATCTTAGCTTGGAAATGGGCGCGAGGAACCCAGCATGAGCAAACCCGCTAAGGATGTGGCCTCTGTGCAGACCCACTGGGATTCTCCCAGGTAAGCTCCTGCTGGACACAAGCTCACAAACCAAAAGCATAAAATACAAAAAACAACGTGCCGGAGAATGAGCCCCCTGCCCAAGGACTTTAGATGCTAGAATGAGTAGATACAGACTCTGAAACAGTTATACATGAAACGTTAAAAGATACTTAAAAAACCTAAGAAAGGAGCACGATGCCATAAAAAAAAGCAAAGAAAACAAGGAAGATTTGAAAAAGGACCAAAACAAATCTATATTTTCACCTGCTTTCTGCCTTATTTTCCCAATCACGGCAGAGAGACCCTCCCTCATTTCTAAGGTCAAGTTCACACTGGTGCTCTTTATTGGCCACCTCAGTGACCCTCCAATGTTCCCAGGGCACCTGAGCATGGAAACCGCAGGCCTCCCACTGAGCCTGGCACACACCGGGGCATGTCTTCCCCACGGCCTGCCACAGCGGTTTGGGACAAATCGCAAGTCAAAGGTCTACCGTGCCTGGAGCACAGACACCCATGGAATGACTGGCACTTAGAAGCTTCTCCACCGTCAGCAGGCAGGTGGCATGGGGAACCAGGAGTGGAGTGGACAGCCTGGGACCCTTCCTACACCTGGGCGGCTCCTCCCGCAGCACCTCCGAGAAGCCGCACAGCTGGCTCTATAATTCCAGCTCTGAGTCCTGATCCCGCCCTCCCTCTAGCCTATGGAACAACATGTTTCATTTTTATTCACACCCTTTTCACGTGTAATTATGTACCCAAAATTCTACTTGCTTTAAGTGTACAATTGAATGGGGTTTAGCATCATGTTAGTGTTCTGGGGTGGCTATAATAACTTTCCAGGAACTGGGGGTGCTTACAAGAGAAATGGGTTTTCTCATACTTCTGGAGATGAGCCTAAAACCAAGGGGACAGCGAGGCCACGCTCCCTCTGAGGGCCCCAGGGAAGGACCGTTCCTCCCTCTTCCGGCTTCCAGTGGCCGTCAGAATTGGTGGGAGCTCAGCTCTAATCTCTGGCCCCATCTTCACACGGTGTTTTCCCTTGAGCGTTGCTCCATGTCTTCACAGATTTAGGGTCCATCCTAATGCAGTATCACTTCACCTTAACTAATTATATCTGCGAAGACCCCACTTCCACATCAGGTCACATTCTGAGGTTCCTGGTGATTATGAATTTGGGGGGGCACTATTCAACCCCAAACAAGCACAATTCTATCACTCAGCACACACTCACATACACAATCACAACCCAGTGCAACTATGACTGTTGTATAATCGCCACCACATCAAATTTTAGAGCCGTTACATTACCCTAAAAAGATTCTTTCTGTCCAAATATAGTCACTTTCCCTTCCCACCCTCCAGAACTGGGCAACCGCGAAGGGATATTCTATTCCTCTAGGTTTGCCTTTTCTGGACACTTCCTACATACGGGATCCTATGGTAAGTATTCTTTCTGGCCCTTTTCACTGAGAACATTTTCAAGGTTCATCCATGTTGTAGCGTGTCCTTTTGTTGTTGAATGATAGTCCAGAGCATGTCAATACTACATTTTGTGTATTTGTTCACCAGCTGATACACATTCACGTTGTTTCCACCCTCTGGGCATGATGGGTAATGCTGCTGTCAACACTTGTGGACCTACGTTTTCACTTTTTTCTGAGTAGGTTCCTAGGAGCAGAATCACTGACTTGCAGGGCAATTCTGTTTAACATTTTGAGGAACTTCCACGCTGTTTTCCCATTTTGCAATCTCCATATAAGGAGGCTGAGCACAGAAGAGGAAGGAGTACCGGCTGCGAGGATTCAGAGTTTAGGGTGAGGGGACAGGAACGGCGCCTTCATGAAATGGGTAAAGCTGCGAGAAGTGAGCCAGCACCTTCCTGTCCAGCTTGACGCCCTCTGGCTGTGGAAGCCCTGGGCCAGGCTCTGCACCTCCACTACGGAGGAGCTGCGTGTGGTGTGGAAAGGTCCAGGGGGGCCAGTACTTAGAGAATTAAGCACACACAGGGACCGGGGCAGAACTTTGCAGAGATTTTCAGCTGTCTCCCCAAGTCTGTTTTCCCTCCTCAGAGATCACAAAGGCAAAAGGCAGCCTGTGCAGGGGCGGGAACAGGGCCTATGGAGCTGGCACCTGGGACAGCAGTCCCCTCCCTCCGCTGTCCACCTCACCGATGGAAGGGACCAAAGCCCTGGGAGTTTGCCATTAACGGGTCTGCCTGCCCAGAAAGTGGCAGGGTACGCACACCACCACCACCACGAGTGTCTTCTGTAGCCGATGACATCAGGATGAAGCTCCAGGAGGAGAAGGGGACAGAGTGGACCACTCCTCCCTCTCTCTCTCCCCTCCATTGTGAATATTCCTGCCTTCAACTTCTCACCATTCACCGTCAAAGAGTTGTGGATGCCACTGAACCCCTTTGAACGGGGGACGTGGAACTTGGACATCCTGTGTGTACCTGGAAAGCTGAAAGGGAAGCTCATGCCTGGACCAAGCAGGACCTGGGCAGGCGCATTGGCTTCCTGTGCCCCGGGCAGGGGGGGATCCCACCTGCTCTGTCACACGGAGCCTTGCTGATGAGCCCAGCCATCCTGGGGCACTGTGACATATGTTCGTTATGGTTCTGGGACCACTTTTCTGAACGTAGTTATAGGAGAGGCAGGCCAATCCGTGAGGTTCTTCCGACATGTCTCCTCATCACTTTTCCTTTCAACACAGAGTGATTTCTTTACAGTGGCATCATCTCAGTAAACCTGAACCATATATTTATGAGAAAAATGAAACATCATAAATCGTGCCTAAGAACTCCAAAATAGCACTAGAATATCTGTACAAAATGTCTGTCTTTTGCTTGGTTCTGAACTCAGGGGTATGGTTTATTGAGCCCTCTTTAACTCTGATAGTAGGTACGGACCACTGACCTTGAGCAGAGATTTTCAGTGGCCTCTCCAAGCTCATTTTTTCTTTCTTTCCCAAGTTTTTAACGGGTGACATGATACAAAATATATGCCTGAATAAAAGAGGGTAACCTTTCTTATTGCTAGGTGTTGCCATATGACTGAGCTCAGATGATATATCTGGGACTTTGGGGAGGCATGCTCAGCTGGCTGGCCTCCCTTCAGGCTGCCTGTACTTCCTCCTGAGCCAGCCTGCAATTAGGACCCGATAGCTGGAGCACTGGCAGCCATCTCGGACCATGAGGTAGCGTGGACGATGGAGCCCGGCTCCCTGATGATACCCTGGAGCTATTCTCCCAGACCTGGCCTGCCTGGTGATGTAAGAAAGAAATAAACCATTTTACTTATCCATTATTATTTTTAATTTTTCTGTAATAGGAGACTGAGAATTGTTTTGGGTTGACCTTAATCATAGGTCTAGACTCTTTGGGGAAATACGGCCTATGCCCTGTATTGAAAAAACACTTTCTATTGGATGGCTCTGCAGAGAAGAACATAAGGACGTAGTTTCCAAAGCAGCACCCAGGTGCATCCTCGTCGGTTTCGGTCAGGTGGTCAGCAGCCTACAGGACATGGAAGTCCGTTTGAATCTGTAGGTGTGCCACTGGCTCACTGTGTCACCTTAGACAGCCACTTAATCACACTGTGCCTCAGTTTGCCCTTTGTCGAGTGGGGATAATAGTTGCTGAGAGGGTAACAGAAGCCGGCCCACAGCTCGGAGTCAGTGCTAAGAGAGCCTACACCGACCGCGCCTCCTCGGACCGGATTGTAGGGATTCCTCTGTGCTCAGCAGACGAGGGGCCCTCAGATGAGGAATGCACGTGGGCTTTGATTTGAGGCTGCTTTACTAAAGACATCTTCAGTTTGGGCTCAAATTCACTAACTGGCATTTTTTTTTTCATATTATCAGAGGGCAAAGCCACCACAAGTGACCCAAATTGCAAAACTGTGACTAGATCTACTGGAAGCCCAAGTTTTCTTCTTGTTCTCCTTCTCGAAGCTGGGAAGCGTGAATCAGAAACCGCGAAACTCACACAGAGTTTAGCTTGGAAACGTGGCTCCCGGTCCCTCCAGGAAGCAGCTGGATCCCTGCAGCGCCCCCTCTGGGCACAGGACAGGGAAACTCTGGCAGCCGAGCTGCGTTCCGGGAATCAGCCCACGCTCACGCCTCAGTGTCATGGGGATCTACAGGCTACGGGGAGGACTTCCCATGGTCCCGTGTTCGCAAAATGGAAAAAGAAATATGTAAAATGGCGGGGCGCGAAAAATACACGGATTTCCTGTGAGGACAGGTCACATGTGATCACTTCCCAAGTCCAGCATCTTTCATCTGCATCTCTTCTCTGTGGTCCAATGAGAGTAAACCGATGCCGAAATAAGGGCTCCTGTCCTACCTCATGAGATGCGCAGGGAGAGAATGCATTGGGAGGGCTGGTGGTCACCTGGAACGTAATTCCCTATTCTTTTAAAACAATCAGCTAGAAGAATCACTGTTACTCTCCAGGATAATACAGGATTGTGTTGAGGCCTTTTTTTCCTGCCCCTTTCTTTTCTTAATAATGAAAACCTTTGTGGCTCCCAAACCTTCTGTATGGCAGAAATGCCTTGACCTAAGCATGGATGTTTGGTTAGGTTTGCCCATCTTACTCTGCAAAAAATGCTTCTTCTTCTTTTTCCTTTTTTTCCTTATATTTTCCTTTGGAAGAGGGCCCCACCACCACGGGTGTATTTGTCTGGTTAATAAATTCTGTATTTGATCAGAAATATTCTGGCAAGCCCACGTTCTCTTATCCAAGCCAAGTATCTCCAGCCCTTTAAAGGAACGGTCAAAGGATTTGTGAAAATGGATCATTATCAGGCTCTTCGCAATGCTAATGGCAGAGCCTCGACCTTTTCACTTGTCACACTCAGGGACACCGAGAGAAGTCAACACATCAGTAGAGCGGTGCTTCCTGCACGGACTCCTGAGGTGTAACAAATGGAGGGGCGTGTGACAGGCCCGGGGCCAAGGAGTGGCTGTGCCCACCCTGCTGGCAGAAGCAAAGAAAAGCCAGACCAAGAGGGCTTTGTTCAAAGACTGCATGCTGTGTGCTTCTCCTGCAAAATGGCCCCCGAGGAGGGTGCTGTGTGACTTCGTTACGTGTTAATTCATAAATCTCCTTCATAATCAGGACACCATCTAACAGCCCCTCACGTTCAGCAAGTCTGCAGTCTTATGGCAGAAGGAAGCCTCCTATGACCTACTTTTGTGCAGTGATGTGGTGGCTCTGTCGGGACCAGCCGAGGAGAGCTGACGGTGCGCATTGCAAGCCAGCCCCACAGTCCAGTGACAGTACCTAGTTAGCCTGAGATCGGAAATGGGGGATTTACACCACTGAAATTGGCCAAGGCCAGGAATCAGGGCTGCTTCCTCCCTCCGTCCCCATGGCTACGTCCCAATCCCATCACACCAGAGGCACTGAGAAGCTGGGGAGCTTCCCAAGAGCAATAACTAGTCTTATTCATAACGGTAAACCTACAGACACGAACAGCGCATCACTGCATCTTCGGACAGGCAACTCCACAATAGATCGGCGCATCCACTGATTTTTTCAACACAAGGCAGAATGACAACTGGAGTTAATTAATCATGGATATTAAAGATTAGTCCCAAATTATACTGTCCTGTTTTAATGGCTCCACCCATAATACAAAAGTGGTTCAAACACACTTTCATTTTTTTCTCCCTCTCCAGCTCTGCTTAAAATACCACCAAAAAAGAAACGAAAGAAAATACCAAGCACTCTGGCTAGACAGCCTGCCTGTCACGATCATCTGGTTCAATCCCTTCACTTCACAGAGAAGAAAAGGGGAAACCAGAGAAGAGGAATGAGCATCGAAGGCCCCAATCCAAGAGTCAACCAGGATCTGACTTAATGACTCCCACTCCAACACCACCACCATCATCATCAAGAACGACCCCCAACATAGAGGGTCATCTACCTTCTGGTGCCCGGGACTTCCCACGTTTGAGCAGGAAGTCCCTCAATCCCTCCAAATGGTCAGAACAGAGGTGGGGCACGAGGGCGTGGGACCAAGAGCAAGGCTGTCCCAATACCCAAGCTGGACAGCAGAGGCAGGGACACGTGGGTTTCCAGCTGCGAGGGTCAGGGAGGGAGATATTCTGACACACAAACATTTTAAACTGCTTCTTCAGCTGCTTTATTTTGTCAGCGCCCCCCAACATTGGACTAGGAGACATTTCAAACACACAGAAATTTGGGCAGCCCTGCGCCCGGTGCCCGGATTCCACAGTAGACATTCCACACAGAGGCCTGACCTGAAATGATTTTCACCACCCTCGTCAGTCAGTCCAAATTCAGGGAATGCACACTTTTCATCATTTTATTTGATATAGACCTAGGTGAGGACATGGGCCAGTGAGTGTCTCAGAAGTCAGGCACTGAGTGGGCAGCCCTCTTCCTGAATTCTGCGGCTCAGGGCGAGGCCCCTGGGGTGCTGGAGGCCGGGCCCTGACTTGGAATCTGGGGGCCTTGGGTTGGGCTGCGCGCCTCTCACACTCGTCACATCAGAAGAGGGGGCGATTTGAGGTTCTTAGGATACAATCCTAGCAGTGGAATTGCTGGGTTGAAAGGCAGAGGATCTCACCTTTAACAGGAACCTAAACAACAAAACAAACAAACAAAATATAACCAAAGACACTGAAATAGAGAACAGGCTGACAGTGACCAGAGGGGAGAGGGGAGGGAATTTCAGGGGGAAAAGGGGAAGGGTTTGCAGGAACAAGTGTAAAGGACACATGGACAAAAACTAGGGGTGAGTGGAAATGGGAGGGAGGTAGGGAGGACTGGGGGGGGTGGGCTGGGATGGGAGTAAAAGACAGAAAACTGTACTTGAACAACAATTAAAATAAAATTTTTAAAAAAGAGGGGGCGAGAGAAGACACTTAGAGCAAGCAGCTGGGCTCCAGCCCCATGCCACCCGGGGACCTGCTGCTATGAATGGACAAGACCACTGGCTGCCCGGGCCTCAGTTTTGTCACCGGACACCTGGGAGAGCTGGGGCGGGGTTCAGGAAAGCTCCCCAAGTGACCCTAAATAAAGCCTGGATTGAAGTAACGCCACTGGGCGATCCCCGAGGCCTGTCCCAGCTCCAGGTCTCCTGGCCTGTCCCCTTTTCTTCCTGATCTCTACTTTCTTCAGCTCCCTTTTTTCTTCACTCTTTCCTCCCTTCCCCATTTTTACCTCTCTTGTTTTCTCTCTCTTCCCCCGCACACACAATTCCATGACAACAACAATAGCTGACTTGCCTGCATGCTGACTGTAAGTCAGGGACTTTCCTACATTCTGTGCATATGTTTACTCCCTACAACAACCAGATGGGGTAGAAATTCTGGCCCTAGCAATGGCCCGAGACATATTCTCAAGCACCATTTTAAGCAGATCCCGAATTATGCTCTAATACGTGTGAGAGGCATGGAAGGAACATTCCTGGCAGAGTCACTGCATTTACATTGGTATTAACAGGCATGTCCATGCGCACCATCGCAGAGAACCAGACACCAAACAACCATTTTCAAGGGGGAAAACGAAGATTAAAACAAGAGCATTTCCGGAATCATTTTATACTTGGCGTCTTACCCCCTCCCCTTTATTTATAAACAAAGAAGCAGAGAACTGGAGGGCATAAAACTGGCTAAACCAGACCCTATTCCCTCTATGCCCCCCTGCTAATCAAAAGCTTTATTTCATCTGGCTTTCTGAAACATCAATATCACCACAACACTAACACAGCTTCTTTCATCTCTAGGATGATGACTCTCCCTTCCCCTTCTTCCTTGCTTCCTCCAGGGTCTGAGGGAGCTAAGTGGGTCTGAGCTAAGCCACTTGAAGTAAATAATACATTGTGTGCTGCTTCCTTTCAAGTCTCAGACCCCTTTTACTAAAATACATGTCCTCCCAGACACACAGCACACGTGTTCTCAGTAGAGAAGGGGACTCTCTACCATTAGGTCACACGAACACAGGTTCGGGGAGGGAGGTAATTAGCCTGAAGCATCCAACTTGTAAGTGGGAAACCTAGAAGGTACCCGGGTCGTCCGAATCCAAGTGCAAAGCCTTCTTGCCTACTCGTAGGTGTTCCCCAGGGAACAGAACCTCTGACCACAGGGGCGTGGGGCAGCCAGAGCCCCTTGGCAGCCCCTCCATCTGGGGCTGAGTTCATTCGGGAGGACGCCCCAAGCTGTCCTGGACAGCTCCGGTTCCCCAGAGAAATAGGCCTCCCTGCATCTCTCCTGCAAGCCCACTGCACGTTCGAGAGGTGAGGGCCGCGGGACTGGCCACAGGGCTCGTAGAACCCAGAGCAGAATGACAACGTGGGGGATGTTGTTCCAGCAGTAGGAAAAGGCTGCCTTTCGAGTTCTGGACTAGAAAGCTTTTTCCTTTCTTCTGAGACCTCTATTTCCATATGTCACAATGATTTATAGTTTCTATTTAATGTCCTGCTCCCTCAAGTTTGGGGCTGAGTTAAGTGCTGACCCTCCCAGGAACCCAGGACTTGACATGAGGTTTGGCATGTCATGTTCACGCATGGGTCCCACCAGCTGCCAGGGCTCCCAGCAGGTGACTGCCACACCCGGGGTTTGGACGGATGACTCCCAAGGTTCGCTGAGTCACCCTCTGAAAGCTCTGTGGCGTGGCTGCCTCGGGGCGGGGAGAGCTGCCACCATCCCTCGTGAAGCCCGACCCCGATCTCCCAGGTCCCTGTGGGTGAAGAACTTCAGTGATCACTGGAGAAGCTCAGTGATCACTGGACACAGAGAAGTAGAGGCCCGGGGCCCAGGGAGCAGGAGAGAATCCATTCTGGGGAGGCAGGAGGTGGCCGGAGGTGGGACGACATGGGAGCTAAGGCTCTGAGTCCCCAGTTCATGCCCCATTGTTCCACTGGACTTCACTTAAAAACACAGATTTAAAGACAAAATTATTAAAAATTTCAAGATGGCAGCCAAAGACCATTAAACCCCCAGTGCAGGGCCCTTGGGAGCTCAGGAACCCGTGTCACTGTACTGGCCACATAGCCAGGACGCTGGCCCTGGGAGCTGGTGAGTACCCAGCCTCCTAGGTGGCTGCCGCTGTTTCCCTTACTCCTCTTTCTAACACGGTGCCGCCGATCAACAGGATCTGACACGGTCACCGCGTCAGCACATCACCTGGGGCTGTCCCGGAACCCACAGCTGCATTTCCCAGTCACAGCAAACACGTGTTCTGCGCAGCAACCCTAACCTAAAATTCGCCGTTTTAACCACTTTTAAGTGGGCCGTTCAGTGGCATTCATGTATTCACGCTGCCTACCATCTTCCCCAACTCACCTCTGCAGCCGTTAACACTCACTGCCCACTGCCCGCTCCCCAAGTCCCTGGCCCCACCATTCCTTCTGTCTCCACGAATCTGACCACTCTAGGGCCTCCTATAAGAGGAGTCACGCAGTACTTGTCCTTTTGTGACTGGCTTGTTGCACATGGCATAACACTGTCAAGGTTCATCCACATTAAAGCATGTGTTGGGATTTTATTCCTTGTTATGCCACATTTGATTTATCCATTCAAACGTGGCCCATTCAGATGGGGACTCTTGGGTGGCCTTTACCTTTTGGCTATTGTGACTAATGCTTCTGTGATCACTGGTGTACAAAGTGTGAGTCTCGAAAATGTCTGCGGTTCCTGGCTGGTGTGGCTCAGCGGGTTGGGCACCAGCCTGCAAACCAAAGGGTCGCCAGTTCGATTCCCAATCAGGGCACACGCTTGGGTTGCGGGCCAGGTCCCTGGTAGGGGGGTGCGCCAGAGGCAACCACACACTGATGTTTTTCTCCCTCTCTCCCTCCCTTCCCCAGTCTTTAAACATAAAAAAATAAAAGCTTAAGAAGAAAAAGAAAGTGTCTGCCACACTTCGCTAGAGGAAATGGTTTTCAGTTCTGCGCCTGCTTCTTCTCAGGCCTTCACAGGCCGGGCGGCTTACTCTCCTTTGGGGTCCCTGCCTCTCAGCTTCATCTCCACTTCCTCATCTGGAAGAACAATGAGACCCTCGGCCTCCCGGGGCCACGGTGAGGATTAATGAGATTGCGTTCGTGGGGCCCGCTGAGCGTGTCGGAAGGAAGACCCCTGCAGAACCACAAAGTGCTGTTACCGCTGCGGCAGAATCAAAAATTCCTCCCGTCCACGCACTTACTGTTCATCAAAGTTGGAGCAAGTGAGGCTGCCTACTGGGCAGCTCTCATTGCCATGGAGAAAATGAGTCCTCCAGCCAGAAATTAATAAGTTCTTAGCACATCCTGAAATATCTCCTTGGCTGGGTTACTGTGCTTACATAATGAAGTTACTTTGATTATAACCATTAATCAACTATGTGTTTCCAAGCGGCTGTGGGCTGTACTTGATGTCCGACTTGAACAAGATTGACAGCATCTCCGCTTCCTGGCAGCTTTGCCGGGGCCCTGTGACATGATGGATTGTGTCAGCAGCGTAAACATTTAGGTTTTATATTATGTTCGCTCTGAACTTGTTCCAAGTCACATTATTGGAAGAAAGTTGATTTATTTTGCATGACAAGTATGAATATTAACCTCAAAACATTAAAATGTTTATATCTCAGCATTCACATAGATATAAGCAGGTCATTTTTTCCTTTTTTTTTCTTGTCTGCTCAGGTACCTAGAGGCTGTATTTGGCTAATAAAACTTGTTAATAATTAGGTTAAAAAGCAGTAAGTAGACTTTGATTTTCTGCCATCAGTGACAGTAAAAAATAAATTAAAAAATGTATGAATATAGACTATATTATTAAGAAAAAACAGATGAGGTCCAGAATATTAATTTGAAAAAAATAATCATTAGAAAAAATAACAGGTGTGTTAGCCATCCCCCCAAGACAATCCCCAGGGACCCTTGAATCCTGGCACGCAAACCATCCGATCGTCCTCTCCGACGTTTCACGAGTGGCTGGTCTTCGTGACCCATGGATATGGCAGAAGTGGTGGTGAACCACTCTGAGGTCAGGTGATAAAAGGACGGCAGCTTCAAGCTCCGTCTTGAGCCCTGAAGTTCTTTCTCTCTTTCCCGGGAAGCCTGGCGTCACGTCACCAGGACACCCGGCTGGCCCAGGGACAGCACTGTGAGGGAGGGGAGTGTCTGGCCGACAGCCCGTGAGGACCCAAGGATGGCCAACAGCTCCATGCTGGAGCTCAGACGGGTCAAGCCTTCTTGCCTTCTAATGCAATGGTCCCCTGACCTTTGTGGCACCAGGGACTGGCTTTGTGGAAGATGTTGGGGGGCGTGGGTGGAGCTCAGGTGAGCTCTGCCAGCTTGCCCACCGTGGATGGGGTGGGTAGAGGGGCAGAGCTCAGGCGAGCCTCCCTCATGGTCAGGTGGTTGGGGACCCCTGTTCTATAGGATTCTGATACAGTTCCTGGAAGACAAGAAGTTTCCATGGAAACAGAACCAGCAATTGCCAGCGGTTTGGGGATGGATGCACAGAATAGTTAGATATAAAGCCATGCTCTAACTTTTGAGCAGGTGCTTTACATACAGCTGATTAGCGCGGAGAAGCAAGGAAAAGAAGATAAACCACATCCCCACTGATGCTCCTGGTGGCGGCTCACACCCTGTGGATACCAGATCCCTGGTATTCAGGGAAGGGTCTCCTCACAGCTCTGCTCAAGCCACCTCTGTCTTTAGGACATTCCAGAAGCTTCTTCCACCTGAAAATTCTTGTGCAAGAGGGATCAGCGCCCAGGACTTAGATCCTGCAATCCCCGCCATATTTTTAATCTCTGACGTTTCATCTTTTCTTTAAAGCCATTGTGACCACTCGGTCTTCATCCCGTGTCACCACCCACTCCCCATGCCCCCTCTTCACTTGGCTGCTGACGCTGGCTCCCCATTTGCTTGCATACACTGCACATGTGTTTTTGTTAAGTTGGTCATCTGGATTTGGTGGTATATTTGGTTTATTCTATTTGGTTATCATTTTTCCTACATGTCTTTATCATTTGATTATGCTGGCATCAAGACCTTTTACAGACACCTGGTGTACTGATGATGATGATAATTATAGCTAACATGAATTAAGTCCTCTGCTGAGAATTTTATGAGCTTTTAATCTTCACAGCAATCCTAGGAGGCTGGTGCTATTATTAACCTGATTTTAAAAGTGCAGTAACTGCGTGAGGCACAGACAGTCTGAACGTCTCGTGGAAGGTCACACAGGTAAGGGGTGGAGCCAGAAAATGCAGACAGTCTGTGCTTTCCCACCTAGGTGTGCACCCATAAGCAAGCGAGATGTCTTGCCTGGTTCTGAATTGTATATACAATACATCTTACTGCCTGTCTTGTTTGTGTCTTTGCTCATTCTGTGTTATGTTTGTGTGATATCTACAACATATATGTATATCTATAGATATATACAATATCTATACCTATACATATACCTATATCTATATATATGGTGCTTGCAGGTGTTTTCATGGCTGTATACTATTTCTTTGTAGAAATATTTCACAGTTTATTTATTCATGAGGTTTCAGACATTGGCCATTGCAGACAATGCGACTATAAACATTTTTGCCTGTGAACCCTGGACACTTATGCATGAATTTCCCCAGGGAGCATTCAGAGGAGTGAAATTTCTATTCAAGGTATATGTGTAGCTCTAAAGTTACGAGACAATGCTGAACTGCTTTTGACAATAGTTGTACAAGTGTGCAGTCTCACCATTTATCTTTGTTACTAATTTGTCTATAACAGTGGCTCCTGAACAGGCCACAGAAGTGTCACCTGGGAACTTGCTAGAAATGCAAATTCTGGGGCCAGGAATCTGTCTGCAGAGCACTCCAGGCGAGAACTACCTTTGCAGCTGGTCCTCGCACCATCCCTCCCCCACCCCCGCACACCCACAGCCTTTCTCGAGCCTCCTGTGCAAGGGCCCTGGTGAACTAAAGCTGGATTTGTAGTTGAGGAGCTGGCTCTAAATTCTGGTCTGCCAATTCACAGGCTACGACCGTGGGTGAGTGTTAACACTCTGAGCTGATTCCTCAGTGGGGACCAGGGTGACGCTCCCTCAAAACAGAGCAGCCACAAAGATCAAATGCACAGAAAGTCCTTTGTAGATGGCACAGGGTTTATACTATTTTATTTTCTCCAGCTAGTATTTGCACCCACAAGTTGTTTTCTGAAGTAGATTTACATACCAGCAAGGCTGAAGATATGTGTTTGCAGGCAAGAACCAGAAGGGAAAAACAAATAGTGTGAGGGTAATAGTATCAGAGAGATTGTAAAGACTTAAATGCAATGCGTGGTTTTTATAAAGCCTGAGCAATAATTAAAATGTATTTAAAAGTAAGTTACACTTTTGTGCACTTTAAATGAAGTATTAATAGACTAGGTAAATAATATAACGGCTGTATCCATCATATTATCTAGAAAATTGACAGCATAGGTTCAAAAAAGAAAAAGGGATTTTTGAGTGCTAAATTCTGGTAACTCGGTATGAAAGAATGAGTGACGGTCAGCTTACTTTCCAAGAAGGGGGTTTCGAGTGGTGTTTTCAAAGGGGATGCTGCCACAGGTCCATACAAGGGTCTACATGTGTGCATGTGTGCATTCTTATAGGTGCATGGTGTGTACATGCACACGTGTGCACACACGCGTCCATGGATGTGGAAATATGAGCACATTTGCATGTTTTGGAGGCTTAGATGACCATTCCTGAGCCTTTAGAGCATTTATTTTAAATTCTTTCTCTCAGAATTTATACGAAAGCCAAGAGGACGTGCATTTTTAATGATACTTGTTAGACTACACGTAGAACATTACATTCGTCTTTCTTAGGAGCTTTCTCTCTCAAAAAGAAAAAAATTCCAAGTGCTCAGGTGGTCTCAGGCGGTAGTTTATAGGTTTGCTAAAGCAGTGGCTGGTTGAGAGACACGCTATGGAGACACGCAGTGACGACAATGATTTCGTAGAGACAAAAACACCTCCTCGTCCGAAAAACAAGCGCCACAACCAAACCCAGCCTTGGGGAGCCCCAGCCAGCCACCTTTTCCTTCTCCGTTCAGAGGAGAGGGAGTTCCCCTCATGCACTGAATCGCAAGATTAATGACCCTAGGGGTGGAGACCGTGTCCTAGCTCTGGGGCAAATGTGCCAGCACAAGTGAGTGCGTGTGTGCACACACCGGCACGCCCACACACACGCACACCAGCCACCAACACTTGCACGTGCCTGCATGCCAACACATGTGCACACACGCACACCAGCACTTCTGCACACATGTGCACACAGCAGCATGCACACACATACACACCAGCATACACACCTGCACACAGATACACATGGCACACACCAGCATGCTTGCACACACTGGCATGCCTGGGCACACTACTAGCACACATGCACCCATGCACACACAGTAGCATGCCTGCACACATGTGCTTACACACATGTGTGTGCACACCAGCACACCCACACAGCAGCACACCTGCATAAACATACACCAGAAATCAGCACATTCTCCCGCACTGTGCTGCGGGCTTATGCGCTTCAGATCCAGGTGTGAATCAGAAAAGCCTCACTTGGCACATTCGCGGGGTATTTTCCACGGAACGGCTGGCAGGCGGCATCTCTTGGTGACTTCTGCTTGTGGCAGTTGATAAATCTTAGCAGGAAGAGGTAGAAAGGAGCGAGGGATGTCTGGCAAACAGCTCTGTTAATCAGGACATATTTTATGACCACGCAGCGCAGGGGTTTTCGATTTCAGAGGCTTGTGAAGCGACATGTGTAACTGTCCCTCCCCGGGGAGGCGAGCAGGCACTAATTAAGGCAGTGACGGCTCTAAATGAAGCAGAAACCCACCAGGAAGACTGAGCCCCAGCGAAGGGAGTGGTGCCAGCAGTGCGGGGAGGGCGGGGGTGGGGCGCTCGCGGTTCTTTTGGAGCACTGTTCTCCGCGGAGCATGGTTCTCACGGAGTTCAGTTCTCACGGAGTGTGCCTCTGCGCAGGGTCTGTCCCCAGGGCACCCATCTGAGCAAACAGCCAGGGGACCCATCGGGGAAAAGTGTTTCATGGAAATCACCTCCTTCAAGGAATCCCCAGTTGATTGTCTTTATAGACGAGGGTTGCCATTGTGGATTTCCCCTGATACTGATATAAAGCAGGGATAGGGAATATTTAAGCATGTCTCCAAATACTCAGACATTTAACAGCACCACATGCAGTGTCTCAGGAGGAAAGATTGTAGCAGTATTCTCCCCATTCCATTTGGAGGGTATTTCTGCAACAGGTGCTGGAGGTTCTGCCTGATCTGACCTTTGCTGTGTCCCATGGAAGCGTCATGTCTGCCAAGGCATCCGGTGCCTGGGAACAGCACCCACGGCCTTCTTGAAGAGGCTCGGGTGCCCAGAGCAGAGGGACCTCAGGTTCTGGCTCGACACTCAACCTGTGCTGTCAGGGTGCCTGTCTGGAACCCAGCCAGCTCTAAGCACAAACAATGCACACGCATGTGTGCCGCCGGGGCTTTGAACATGCGTGTGGCTTTGCTTGTGGGTGTGTTAATAGCAAGTGAGCTGTAACGGAAACCCCTCCCCCGAGTGCATGTGTCCCTCATGACAAGTAGGGATGTAAGTATTATGGCACTGGCAGGTGCCCCAGGGCAACAGAAATGATGTGAGGCCAGGGCAGCTGTCCGCAGCCACCGGCAGCGTGGTTTTCGGGCCGAAGCCAGCTGCAGGGTCACTGGGTGGGCGTGTTAGAGCGCAGATGGCTGGACCCCGCTGAGCGTCAGAGTCAGCGGGTCTAGGGAGCGACCCCCTGGTCTGCATGTCTAAGAAGGTCTTGTGTGAGACCCCTCTGGTCGCCACACGTGAGGTCCACTGGCCCGGAGCCGTGGACACTCCAGCTCCAACCAGTCTCTGACTCACGTGGACACCACTGTCTGCCTGTCTCATATCAAAACGTGCAAACTCTGCTGTTTACTTTTTAAATGCCAACTAATGTGTGTAGCAAACATCCTGAACTCTTGCTTCTCCCCTGATATTTACGACATTATTTAAAAGTAATTTAGGTGAATGCTAGGAGGAAAAGAAGAAAAGTGCGTGTATGAAGTCCAAGCCAGAAACTGTAAGGTAAAGCTTACGTAACAATTTAAAAATCCAGTATGGCAATACACAAACAGATACATTAAAAAAAATTAAAAGAAAAATGGCAAATTGCAAATGTTATTGTTACATACAACACAGAAAACATTAACTTGCAATAGAAGGAGCTTATAATATTAAAAATAACAAAACAGCTCAGAAAAAGGAAACAGAGAGGGTATTTGAAAAGAGAAGTGACATTTCAATGGAGAAATGTCAAGACACTCAACTTCTTTTGTTATGAAATTAAATGACCGTCTTTGCCTACTGGCGCAGGCAGGTTAGCCACTGAAAGGGTCCAGTTTGGTAGGGGTGGGGACCCTCATCCTGCAAAAGGAAAGGACGGTTGGCACAGTGTCTTGGTGAGCCGGTTTGGTCACGTGTGACACGATGTTGCACGGGCACATCTTTTGACCTTGCAGTTCTATCCTTGTCATTTATCCTAAGAAACTGATGAGATACAATGTGTGTGTAAGGAGATGCTCCTGGCAACCTTGTCTGTGATGTGAAGACCTGAGGCCTGGCACAAATGTTCCTGACTGTTTGAATGACTACACAGTTATAGAAATGTAGTGCCATTTGGCCATTAAAACACTGAAAACTGTATTTAAAACCCCTTAAATTAGTTAGCTCGGGTTGCTGCAATAATATACCACAGACTGAGTGGCTTAAACAACGGAGGCTTGTTTTCTCTCACTTCTGGAGACTAGAAGTCCAAGACCAAGGTGTCGGCAGGGCTGGTTTCCCGAGGCCCCTCTCCTTGGCCGGCAGATGGCCGCCTCCTCCCGGTGTCCTCACCTGGTCTCTTCTCTGTGCACACACACCCTGGTGTCTCCTCCACTTCTTAAGAGTTCACCAGTCCTACTGGATCAGGGCCCCACCCTTCTGACCTCATGTGACCTTCCCCCCTCTTAAAGCTCCATCCCTAAATACAGTCACACTGGGGTTAGGGCTTCGACATACGGGTGTTGGAAGGGACGTAATTCAGTCCATAAAAGTATGTGTAATTTATTATATTGGATAAAAAGGCCTATATGCAAAATCACTTTTAAAAAAGTGTATTTATGAACACCTCTCTCTCTTTGCATATGAGTAGCTTTATATGTAGAAATAAAAATTAAAATGCCTTAAGAGATTGTAATTTTGTTACCAGTGGTGAATAATGGTTAGTACTCACTTTCTGCTCTATTTCTTGTGATTTGCCTGAATATCTTATAATAAGCACACTTTTATAAGCAAGACAAACACAAAGTGTTTTCTTTTTGACATAATAATACAAGCCTCGGGGCTCGAGCTTAAGGTCCCATTAAAATAGCCCGGGTTCCAGTGTGAGCAGCCCAGGGACCCCCTGAGAAAAGGTGTGGCCTTTGTGTCTACAGGTAAATGTCGTTAAGCTGTGGCTGAAGACACCTCCAGAGGCTGCACAGTGGTTTCACGGTCAAGGCCATCGGCAGCAAATCCCACAAGGTTTCCGGGCGGACACCTGGGCACCCCCATTGGGCTGGCGCTCTCACACAGGCCGCACTGTTTTCCCACGAGCTCAGACTGCTGCGTGCCCTCAGGTCCCGCAGGGAGAAGCTGGGAAAGAAGCACCCTGTCTTAATGGGGCCCTTGGCTCGTCTGGTGCTGAGTTGTCTTTATATTTTGGATATTAACCCCTTGTCAGATTTGTCGTTGGCAAATACCTTCTCCCACTCAGAGGTCGTCTTTCCGTTTTGTGGATGGTTTCCTTTGCTGTGCAAAAGCTTTTTCATTTGGTTTAGCTGTCTGTGTTAATTTTTCTCTTGTTTCCCTACATCAATAATGTGTAGATAGCTGGGTGTGGGACCAGGTAGGTGCTTGGGGCAGGGGGCTGTGGGGGGACCACCCTGCAGAGTGCAGGGGTTTCCTGGCCACGTCGCTGTACCTCCGAAACTGGTGCCAAATGGTACTGAATGTGTATTGCAGTTGAAAATTTTAAAAAATAAATAATAGAAAAAGAAGTATGCTTCTCCTCCCTGTGAAGGAACAGTTGGAGCATGGCGAGGACACGCGGAAAGTTCTCCTTCGACTACTGTTCTCTATACAGAGGTCCAATTCAGCACCAAGTGACATTCCCCGGGGTCACGCAACACAGACATGGAAAGGCAGCTGTCGCCTCTCCCTGGCAAATTTCCTGTGAGCCCGTTCCTGCCCTTTCTTCTCACCCTCGTGTTAACAACAAGACAGTGCCCTGACTGGTGCCCTGCTCTGGCTCAGTTGGCTGGAGCGTCGTCCCATAAAACCAAAAGGTTGTGGGTTCTATTCCCAGTCAGGGCACATGCCTGGGGTGTGGGTTCGGTCCCTGGTGGGGGTGTGTACAAGAGGCAACCAATGGATGTTTCTCACATCAATGTCTCTCCCCCTCTCTCCCTTCCTCCCTTCCCCTCTCTCTACAATCAATAAGCATGCCCTCAGGTGGGGATAAAAAAAAAACAGCTACATTAAGCAGGCTGGCCTGACCCTCTTGGGTGGTCTACAAAATTTTTGCTGTGGGCAGGCATCAGCCCTCCACTTCCAATGAGGGGAGAAAGCCCTCAAAACAAACAGTTCCCCAAATAAGGTCTGAGAAACTCTGGAAGCTCACGAGTGCTGACAGCTAAATGAGGGGGCTCCCTTTTGAGATCTTGCAATCGGCAGTAATTGTAGAGACAAGGTCTGTGAGCTTAGAGAGGCTGCCTGGAGCTACGGGGACAATGAGTGACTGTCCCCTCATGTCTGGAGTCAGGGACTCTCAGAGCTGGTTGCTATGGCTGATGGAGCCCACTGGCTTCTGGTGACAGCAGCGCCTGTGGCAGGAGCTTGTTAAGGGAGTGGTGGGGGAGGGTGAATAGAGGCCTTTGCCTGGATCTGTCTAGAATGGGGTGAGGCTTTGAACAAAAGGAAAGGAAGGGGTGAGTGAGGAGCTGGTTCTTATTCTCTAGAGTCTGTATAAGGGCGTCTGCCTATATTGGCGCTTCTCCACCCCTCTCCTTCGATGCCCACCCTTCTGTCCACCTTCGCCCTGCGGAGCCCATCTATGTGGGCTGCTTTGATGATTTATTATAAAGCCCTGGCCCCCCTATTTTCAGCTGCAGTCCCACATCTTGGGAGGCCAGCTGGGTATTTCCAATCAGATGGCCACCACCTTAATGTGGCAAAATGGAATGTGGCAACTTCCTCCTCCATGTCCCTCCCTCTCCCTATTCCTGCATCCCAGGCTCAACCTGGGACCGATCCCAGGTCCCCATAGCCAATCAGGGCCCAGTCCTTTCAGTTAATGTTCACAGCATCTTTCAAACCACAGGTGTTCTTTCTAGTCCCCTAGTGGAAGCCTTCACCAGGATGCCTGTGGCGGGCTGTGGCGATAGTGGTGAGTCCCTTTGTCTCCCCGTTCCTTTCCTCCCCTACTCCCCTCTTCTAACCTTGGGCACATTCAGCTTCTGGCAATGCCACTTTCGGTATGATGGCCTCTTGCTTGCAATTCACAAAGGTTTCTCACTATCTATTGTACTATCGATTCCCACTGCTTAAAATCTGAAGCATTGAACATGGTCTTACTGCAGCCCACTTCCAGTCACCAACTCCTTCTTTAACCAAATACTCTACTTCCCAATTCCAGTCCCCTCTGTGGGTTCCTCCCCGACCCTGCCATAGGTACAGCCTGGGAACATGCTGCCCCTTTCCACCCTGTCTGGAGGGCACCGCTTGGCCTTTCTGAAAGTTACGTCCATCTCTACGACCTGATTTCCACCCACCCTCACTCATGAAGCTCCCTCTGAGCCCCGCCCCCCAGCCCATAAAGCCTTTCCAGTCCTCACCTCTCCAAGATGAGCTCTGCTCTCTGAACTCACACCATTTTCATGTCTTCGTCGCCAATCGTATACATACGCATCTGATGCCTCTTTGTCCCTTGGCATTACTTACTAGGAATTACTTATTTGGGACTGTAGACTCACAGGGAGCGGCAGAAAGAGTTGGAGTCCTGAGAGCCCTTCACCCAGCTCCTCCCAAAGTTGGGATTGTGTGTGGTCGTGGTGCACGCCCAACCCAAAAAGCTGACATTGTCACATGGCCGTTAATGGGACCATACAGCTTACTCGTTTTTCACGACTGTTAAATCCACATTTGTGTGTGCGCACATGTGTAGTTCTACATCACTGTATCTGTGTATAGATTCCTGCACCCACCACTGCAGTCAAGACACAAAGCCATCCCGTCACCACAGAAGAAGACCCGTTGCTGCCTGCCCCGCCCAACCTCTTCCCCTGTCGCTCAGGGATCGCTAGGTTGTTCTCCACGCCTGCAGCTTCGGCATCTGTGAGCGCTGTACAAACAGAACCCTTGAGATCAAGCAGCTCCATGGAGCATACCACCCACTGGGTCCACCCAGGGTGCTGTGTGTCTCATTCCTCTTCCTCTCTGAGTAGCATTCCATTGTGTGGATGGGCCAGAGATCTCCGACCATTCTCCCGGCGAAGGATTTTTCCCAGAATTTGGCTATTAGGAATAAAGCTGCTCTGGCCCTGCACATACACGGGTTTTCACAAACACACATTTTCCTGTCTCTGGGGAAAGTGCTCAAGAGTGTGATGGCTGGACCGTGTTGTAAGTGCATGTTCGGTGGCATAAGACGCTGACCAACTATTTGCCAGAGCGGTCGCCCCTTTCACCCCTCCCGTAGCGGCAGGCCCATCTGCTCACGCCCCAGTGGTGGGCTGCACGTTTCCAAAGGCAGCGTTGTGTCCTTTGCAGCCGGCAGTGCCAACCCAACGCCTCTGGGCAGTTTCCTGGGGCTGCTGCCTCACCTTCCGGCTGACATCCTGCCGTGTGAGCGTTCTCATCCACGCCTCACTCCTTTCCTTCCCCCACTCTCCTCCAGACTGGCAACTCCTCGGGGTCAAAGATTATGTCTTCCTTGTGTGAACTCCAATTATTAGCACAGAGCAGGTGCTACATAAATGTAGATGTTTGTTGTGTAAGAATAAAACTCCGTGACATTTATCCAAAGGAGGAAGAGAGAGCGGCAAGTTCAAAGGCCCAGAGGAGCAGTCACGTGGCTCGTGTGAGCCCCTAGAAGTGGTTCCCTGGTAGCTGACTGCAGAGTAAAGGCCAGGAAGGGGCAAGATCGAGGCCTGGGACAGGCCACCAGGGTCCTCCCGGGACAGGCCAAGGAATTTGGATTTAACAGGAAGGCATGTGGTAATTAGAAACCCAGGCACATCCACCTATCTATTGAAATGGATTCATTCCTATCTTCCACACCATCAGGCGTGATCATTAGCATGACCTAACACAATGCCTAGGTAATTTTTCAGCATGAAATTTAAAAAGCTAGAATATTAGGAATGGGTTACTCTCACATATAAAGATGAGAAGGGTTTCCAGATGTGAAAGTGACAGAATCACTGGGGACACCCTTCAAGGCCTCTCTAATGCAGGTGAAAGTCAGAAAAGCTGTATCTGCCCTTCCCACCTGCTCAGGCAGGCTGAGGATGAAGGATGGACACCCCGACCCTGTGCTGGGGCCCAGGGGAACTGCCCAGGCATTTCCTAGACTTCCAATAAGAGGAGAAGAAATATGATCTGGAGGAAGCAAAACAGATGCTCAAAATGACCCACAGAGTCATGGCAGCATCTGGGCTAGGTAACCGAGAAAGCATCTGGCCAAGTACAAATACGATGGGGGTATTTTTAAATTAAAAATGAAAATCTCTTTGAATATCCTATAATCCAGTTTATTTCTCTCCCTAAGAAATGGAAGCATCTAATCTTTCGTGGACAGATTGCTGACGCGCTGCAACCAACACTGTTTCAAAGGAGATGGGCCAAGTTACCATGGAGAGCACAGCTGGAGTTTTGGACTTAGTCAACGGTTTAAGAGAAGGGTAAGGAGACAGGGCAAATCGATTTGATCCTCTATGAACACAAGCACAGTTACTTTGCAATATGTGTATCTTTTCTAATAATATTTCATCAGAAACGTGAGGTGTCGAGACAGAGGTCATGTCGCCCTTGGGAAAACCCCTGTGACTGAGTCCAGGGTCCCGGCTTTCTACTGTAGACACCAAGGTCATCTGCAGCCCTGAAAAACGAGTGTAATTCCATCAATAAATTCTGATGCTTAAATAGGCAAAGCGCAATAACTGGCAAGAAAAAAATCTCAAACTCTAACTTGAAGTTTTGATATAGTCGCAGATTACAAAGTTAAAAACTGACCTTTGTATTTTCTACAATGAGTGTCTGAGATTTCATACCACCTCAAGGACACTAATTAGGACAACTGTCCCAGGGGCTAGGCACACATACACGCACACACCAGAGGATTTCCAGACTAAAAATGCCAACTATTTCCAAGAGGTAACTAGTCATTGTTTCTTGTCCTAAACTGATGGATCAGTCACTTAAATATTCAATCCCAAACGTAGCTGACCACGGGCTCTTGATAAATATAAATTGGATGAATTGAAGACTGACTACCTCTTAAAAGCAGGTACAGTGTGAGCTAGGAACTGATGGCATGTAACACACATGCACTGTGGGCGTAACACACACTCAGGTTGTTTGCTGGTAAATGAGTGCAGTGCCAGTCTGAGATAGGCAAAGTACACGAAAGACATTGCTAGTTCTCAAGCCAACAACACGCCTAAGTAATTAAAGTGCACACACGTACATGTGTGTCTTTCTCTCCTGTTACTGCCTGGATTCTGGCTTGTAAAACCGCTTGACCTTCCCCATCATTTGGTGGCCCTCTGGTTCGAGCCCAGCAC
>CM052539.1:186621131-186762110 GCA_028533065.1 Trachops cirrhosus | reverse complement strand
TCAACCCTGAGACAGCAAAGGCCTTGGTGGTAAAAATCTCTGCAGCCCAGGAGGCAAACTGCTTCTTCCTGCCCATCCCTAGTCCTGTCATCCCTGGGGTCCACCTGATCTTCACAGGGACCGCGGAGACAAGACAAAGACAGGACTTCATCAGCCTCTAGGCTCTGTGCCCACTGAGGGGAGAAGGAAGTAGGGGACAGGGACCTTCCTCCACTCCCCCAGCACTATCTGGGAATCAGATACAAGTAAACCGGTGCTGCTCCACTGCCCACAAACCCCAGCGCTGTCACGGCATCTACAAATTCTACCTTTGAAGGATGACGGTTCCAACGTGGAAACACACCCAATGATAACCTCCCCCATACAAACAGAACCTAAATACAAAATGCTTTTCATGCATTATCTCTTCTACATCCACTCAATCTGAAGAGATGGGTTCTCTTGTTCCCTTGTTGTGCAGTCGAGGAAACAGGCTGAGATAAACGTGGGAGATCTGAGATGCCAACCTAGGTAATTTGGCCCCTAGAGTCCGTGCTCTTGACCTCATCTCAAAATGGTGGCTACTCCTGAAATGAAGAATACCTGTGACATGCACAGGGAATTTTGGGGAGAAGTATGGATATAAATGTGAAACACATCATTTTACTTATCATTCAGTGCATTGTCAGTATTTCCTTGGGCTGAAACAGAACTCTCTCTCTTGGATGGTGACTTTAAAATAGCTCAGTCCACTGTCTTGCATGTATTTCAGGAGCTGTATTGACTGCTGAGAGAGATACCGAGGAACTACATTAAAATAATATAGATTCATTTGGTTATAAAATGGAAGACAGACAGATACAGCCAAGACCTGGGTGAGGAGGCCTGGGGCAACAAAGTGCCCCAAACCCACGCAGTCCTCCCCAATGACCTAACTGTGCCCAGTTGTAGCACGTGAACCCCAATCATCTCCGAGCATTTAGATGCCTCTCTGAAGTGTAGCGCTGTATATAAAATAGTTAATTTGCCAGTTTTGTTTTTCATATTTATGCAATCTCTTAGGCGTTTTTTTTGGGGGGGAGAAATCACTTAAGGATCACAGACCAGTCAATGCTCGGATGAAGTGTGAGAAGAAGTGTGCATGGACGTCCACGGCCCAGGTCTTCTTGAAGACACGGCACTTGTGTTTGAGGTCCCGGATTTCAAAGAAGGTTGGTACATCACTGGAGAACCGCAATGGAGTCACAAAGCTCCGCCCCCACCCCACTTTCTTGCAGAAGAAGCAGCTCCTTCCATGGAGAATACTACCTTACTAATTGCAGGCAACACTGAGGGTGCCTTACTTTTTAAATGGCAGAGTTGCCTCAGTTCATCCCATCCCATTTCCCCCCCTTGGAAATGCTTTGTGCTCTCATAAACAAGACAAACAAATGAGCAAAACAGAACCAGAAAATAAGGAACAAACTGACAGTGACCAGAGGGGAGGGGGGAGGAAGATAACTGGGAAAAGAGGGGAAGGGCCTAGTCAAGGAACATGTATGAAGGACTCATGGTGATGGACCACAGGGTGGGGATTGACTCAGGGAGCGGGGCGGGGGGCAGGGGAGAGCGACGGGGGAAATCTCGGGGACAACTCTAATTGAACAACAATGAAAAAAAGTTACCGAGGGAAGGAAAGAAAATGCCCACAAAATAATAAAAAAGTAAATTAAAGATAAAAGGGGCTCTGAATTCTGTGGCTGTATAGCTCTACCTCTTCCCCCCATCTCTGCCCGCACTCACCCACCCTGGGGACAGGGCCTCCTGTCTCTTCTGTTTTTGTAAAGAATAAACTTTACATTTGAGACAGAGACTCTCTCATATGCGCCACACCCAGTCTCCCCTATTGTACACATCTTCCACGAAACAACTGGCGAGCCGACATTGACACGTTATTATTTGGATTTCCTGAGTTTTTAGTGAATTCACGTTTTCTGTTCCAGGATCTCGTCTAGGGCGCCACGATACATTCGTTCCCTCCCCACGTCTCCCTGGGCCCCTCGTGGCTGTGGCAGTTCTCAGGTTTTTCCTGGTCGGTGGCGGGCAGTTTTGAAGAATGGTATTTTGTACAATGGTCCTCAGCTGGGATTTGTCTGAGGTCTTACTCATTATTAGACTGAAATAATGAGTTTTTCTGAGGGGGGTGGCTATAGAGGTAAGATGCCATTCCCCTCACACCAGATCAAGGTCTCACGCTATTAATATGACGCCACTGTGGGAGTTGACCTTGGTCACCTGGCTGAGGTCCTGCGTGTCGGGTTTCCCCACTGGGCAGTTGCCCCACCCTCTCTCTGCCTCGCACACTTCGGAGGAAGTCGCTATGTGCAGCCCACACTTAAGGATGAGAATTTTCCAACACCTCGTCGAGGCAGTATCTACGTAAATTATTTAAATTCTTTTACAAGGGCAATTTGTTTGTTAGTCCTATTTATTTATTCAATCATTTATTTATATCAGAATGGACTCATGGATATTTATTTCATACTTTGGGTTATAGTCCAATATTAGCTTATTTATTTTCTTGCTCAAATTCTTTCAGATTTAGCCATGAAAAGTTCTTTCATTTGGCCCCAGTGTCCCTTGACCTGTCATCATCACTGTTGTTCCTTTTTTCTTTCTTTTTTTCTCCTTTCCTCCTCCCTCCTTTCCTCCCTTCCCTCACTAGTGTATGTACAGTTACAGGACGTGGGCACAGCTGGAATCCCCCCGCTGTGTGTGGGCTGACCCATACCCTGACCATGAGTCAGACAAAACCCTGCATCGTGCAGGAGGGTAGGAAATTACACATTTGTTGTTATGACCCTAAAGATAGGAGGAATGTGGAAAGAATTAAAATCTAATGAAGCCCAGAATGGATTTGTCCAATCAAATCACGTGGCTCAGTCCCCCGCCCCGGGAGTGCAGGCCTCTGGAGTGGCAGGAGTGCAAGGCAACCAGCGGCGAGATGCAGGGGGCGTGGCGTGGGACAGAGCCCACTCCGATTGCACAGCAACCACAGCGCAGAGGGTGGCTGAGTTTCAGAAACTCCTGTCACTGTCCCTACAAGGGGCTTCCCAGGTTGTCACAAACCTCAATCTAATGAGCAAATGCCACTGAAGGGCCTTAGGAGGTGGCCCTCAAATGTTGAGGTATCATTTTCCTTGGCAGATAAGTGTCTTCTAGCTACAGAAGTCAGAGTTCAGTACAGAAATGTTTTAGAGGACAGAATCCCAATTTTATCACTTGTTTGATAAAAGCTTTGTGCAGTATAAATGTTTATGAGCTACGTGAATGTATCACACCAGAGCTGTAACTCTAATTTTAATGTATAATTGAGTAATTGACTTAGACAAGTGATAATGGGTAGAACTCTTACTGAGGTTAGATGCAATAATGTAACATTTAAAAAATCATAGCAATAACTAAATTTACTTGTAAGTTTATTTGATTTATAAAAATTATTTGTATCCCTAGAAAGCTTTTATCAGTCAGATAATTGAACTAGCTAAAAAGCATATCAAATATATTTAATTTATAAATACAGTTTAATCTGCCAAGATGAAAAATGAACTAAATTTATAGATGGGACTAATCATTACTCAAAAAATCCCTTAAAAGAACTTGTTCAAATTTGCTAGATTCATCTAGAGAATAATAAAATTTGTGAGCTGAACTAAAAGTTAAAGGCATATCCAGTGTTTCTGCACTTATGACTTTAATAAATGGTCATATTCATTTTTAAAGCCAGAGTCGTATTTAAAATAATTTGTTCTTTACTCAAATGTAGCTGAGGGCACCAAGAAAATTAAACACTTAAATCTAAGGAAGTAAATAAAGGTCATCCATAATGCAACCACACAAGGCAAATGCAATCCAATGTTTGCTGACCGTGTTTTTAATGGCACTCTATGTACACAGGCACGTGTGAGCACATGCACATACATGTATTTCTATGTAAGTGGAAACACATGAACTATGCTGCTCATTTAATTATGGACATTCCTGCCCCTGGGCCCCATTTTCCTCTGCCGCTCTGCACATGCGCACAAAATCCCTCATCCCTGGGTGAGGAGGCTTGGATGCAGACTCCGTTATATCCCCGTATACGTCTCTTCCCATTTTTCTCTGTGACCATACAATCCTGCACACACACGCACATATACACGTGCACAGCGTATGGTGTTCTGGTCACAGTCTATTTAACAAAGGAGTATTTACTACACATGTTTCTTTGCATATTACTTTTCTCATATAGCAAAAACTCACAGCAATTGCAAGTGTAGCTGGCATAGCTCTGATTCCCTCTGATCCATGGCTAGGTAACACTTCTAGCACCCTATGGTGCGTCTAGGCTGTGGTAACGTCCGATGGCCTCAGGTAAAGGCTGTGCATGCCTCTCTTGGCCACTGTGGGAGCCCCTACAATTCCCTGGTCCATCGTAGCTCTTTGTGCCCCAATCTCAGCTCCCAGACTGAAGAGGGCTGGTCCCTTCTTGGCCATGAGGCCCTGCACTCAGGCACTGCAGCGAGGAAACAGCCCTTGTCCAAAGCCAACCGGCAGGGCTGGGGAGACCTGAATGTGTCCATGTTCACATAACACCACATTTGTCTGAATATCTTTTTGGTTTATTTTTTTCCCTGGCGGGTATGGAGTAATTATTTTTTAGATGACTTGGTGTTGTGAGTCAAGGCAAATTAAGTTATCCTGCTAAGGCCAGGTGAGCTGTAAAGAGGGTGGACTTTGCACCTGTGCAGCTCTGAGGTCGATCCAGCCTATGATATAGGGATAGCTCTGTGACTTTGGGCCAATTGATGAACGTCTCTGAGCCACGGTTTCTTTATCTGTAAAATGGAGATCATGGTCACATCTACCCTAGAGGCTGACGAAAGGATAAACGAAATTATACCAGCAGAATATAAAGAAGTCTAAACCTTGAACCTGGTTGCCCATGTTTCCTGCCCGGACTCTAGAAACGGCTTCTCAAGGGCCAGGTATTCCAAGCCTGGAGCCCAGGGTCTGCCTCAACATCCGATGAATGAGTCAGTCCGCATGTGCTTCCCAAAGCACCCATGCGGAAGAGCATCTGGGCTTCGGCACCTTTCCACCATGATGCCCAGGCGCCTGGGCGCATGGCTTGCTGGCCCTCTCTTGTTCCACTGAGTTTCTGAGGGTTGGGCTAGTTTATCCTTCTATTCTTGCACAGAACTTCCACTGCTTCTGCAGGGTATTATTTCAGTGGGTCACACGTGAGGAGTAAGAACCTAGGCCACAGTTGCCTTTGGCCGAAGTAATGAAATGCCCAGCCCGTTGGGGACCCAACACAGATTGGGACCCCTGGACATGGAGACTTGCCTCCTCACTATGTTTTCTACAAGCCCAGTGGCCTCGTACAAAAGATCTCCGAGTATCAGTGTCCCGTCTTCGAGGTGAGGTTAATAAGGCACCCAGTCACACTGATGGCGTCACTGAGCTAATGTTATAAGCAGCTTGGGAGAACGGCAAGTGCACAGCAAGTGCTAAATCGGTGTCTACTGAGTCGTAGGTCACAGAGTCACAGGTGCTGTACTTCATGGTGTCCGACTGGACACGGTTGCCAGTGTCAGCTGGGCCGGGTGTGTGGGGAGAGCTGGGCGGGGGCCATGGGACAGTTTATTAAATCGCTGACACTGACCTTCTCACAACTGAACGACTCTCCCAGCGGCTCACCCCGCAACTCCGGAGCTGAGGCGCCCCAGGGCCCAGCACTCACCCTCGGAGCTACCCTGTCGTCTGCTGTGTGAAGACTGCTTAGTCAGGGTTTGCTGGGAAAGGGTGCTGTAAAAATGCTACGGGGCTGGGCTACTTTTCTATCTCCGCTGTGACAGGTTACCACAAACTCAGGGACTTAAAACAACGCTAATGTATACAGTCCTGGAGGTCAGGGGTGGGGTGGGCCGAGTTCCTTCTGGAGTCTCCAGGGGAGGATCTGTTTTCTTGCTTTTTCCAGGACCTAGAGGCCGCCTGCCCTCCCTGGCTTGTGGCCCCCCCTCCATCTTCACAACCCACCCCGCCAACCTCTGGTTCCATTGTCACATCTCTGTTTTTGACGTTGACCCTCTCACCTCTCTCCTACAAAGACCCCTGTGACCACATTGGGCCCACCCGGATAACCCAGAATAATCTCTCCATATCAGAACCCCTGACTTAATCAGAGCTGTAGAGCTGGGCTGCCCTGCAAGGAGCCCCAGCTTCACCCAGCCTCTGGAGGGTCCACAGAGCAACCAAATACAGGGGGAAAGACTTGGACGTTTGAGATATTTTAATTGCGACCTGGCATGCTCTTATACTGCCTTTTCAAAAATGTATTCAGTATTTGTCTAATACCTGTTGATTTCAGGGGTTCATCTGTAGGGGTCTGTCTGTTTGGGACGCCCAGGTTACTGTCACCAGGTCCTGGCAGAAACCGAGGGCAAGGAGGGTAACTCTGCTGCAAACCACCTACACTGGATGCTATGGATTGAATGTCTGTGCCCTCTCAAAATTCTCATGTCGAACTCCTAACTCCCAAGGGGATAGTATTTGGAGACAGGGGCTTTTAGGATGTCAAGGTTAAATGAGGTCATAAAAACGGTGGGGTTCTGAACTAATAGGACTGGCGGCCTTATAGGGAGATTCTCTCCCTTCCCCCGCCCCCCTCTCTGTCTCTCACCTGCCTGCCCCACTATGTGTGAGCACCAGAAAAGGCCTTGTGAAGACAAAGCGTGGAAACGGGCATCTGCGAACCAGGAAGGAAGGTCTCCCCAGGAATCAGATGGCTGGCACCTTGATGTTGAACTTCCGCCTCCCAGAACCACGAGAAGAAAGTGTCTCTAGTTTAAGCCACTAGCCTATGTGACTTTGTTACGGCAGCCTGAACAGACTAATGCACCCCAACCACCTGGGCATCTTCATCGAACACAAATTGCTGGGCGCCAGAAGGATCTGGAGATCCTAGTGATACTGATACTGTGGGTCCCAGACCCCACTCTGGGTAGCACTGACATACACAACCACATGGGGGAGCCTTGGGCATTAAGGCTCAACCCAAGCAGCGAAAGCTAGCCACCTCCACGTTCATGACCTCAGCCAAGGTCTTTATCTTCAGTCGCCACCCCACCCGCCCCAGGGAGATGTCAATCTCCTGCGAGGGTCAGTTTTCTGGGTCGACCTGACTCATATGAAACATTGCCCAGATTGCACATTATCTCTGGGTGTGTCTGGGAGGGTGTTTCTGAATGAAAAGAGCATTGCATCAGAGGACTCAGGAGATGGCTACCCCCCTCCAATGCGGGGGACATCGTCCCCAACCCCGAGAGCCTGGCTAGAACAGAGGGGTGCAGGAAGGAGCAGCCTGCCCCCTTCGCCCCTCAGACGAGGCATTTTCGCCACGGCATCTTTGTCTAGACACCTTCATCACGAGCGCTGGTGCTGCACCCACTTTCCCTGTGCAACGAATTGGCCGTAAGGCAGTTTTGCTGTAAAAAAGATGAAATAACTGGTTGATGAGACAGAAAATCCTGGTTTCCTTTTCTTTGTTTCTTTAGTTTCATTTCTCCATTGACAAATCAATCAATCACCATAAAAAGGAGAAAATAACTGGCTGACTGGCTTTCATTTATTTCTTTTTTTGGTTTTATTTCTCCATTGATGAGTCAACGGCCTCTGGCTGGCTTAAAGAATTGAAGTTGTCAGTGGGGTTTCATTTCTCCACGGACAAAGTTCCCACAGTTACCCGCATTTTAACGTTATACACAAATCCCAGCCGCCCTCATAACAGTCTCCGCAGAGATGAGTCGGTGTGGTGGTGGAGGTGATGGACTTTAAATACGTGACATTTCTTCCAGTTGACAATGATTTGCCCCAAGAGTCGGTTTCTTATTTTGAAACAAACTACAGTGGAGGGGAAAGCAAGGCAGAGGGCTCTCTTTGAGGGCAGAGAGCCAAAGCCACATTTTCTACCAAAGACACGAGCTTGTACGATCAACACAATACAATCAGTTACTTACTTGGCATTGCCACGAATCTGCACACATTTTAAATGTAATCAAGTAGTTTGTATTTTGCAATGAAGTCTTTAAATTTATGTGCTTTTTGATGACCCTTTTTTACTTTTTTGGTGACTTTATCTTTTTTCATAGCACAATTGCCTTATGGCTAATTCGTTGTGTGGCAAAAAGGCTTGTGACAAAGATGTCTGAAGCAAAGATGCTTACAGTGAAAATACCGAACATATCTCTCTATCTCTGTTTCTGTCTGCCTCCATCCCTAGTTCTACCTCTAAACCTGTCTCCTGTGGGTTCTGTTTCGCTGGAGAACACAAACACAGCTCCCTAACCCTATCCATGAGGGTGATCACCTTGCTAATGATCTTTCAGCTCTGAACGTTCGGCATCACCTGCAACTCCTCCCTCCTGGTAAAAATGAAGAGGGTGGTGCACGCTCAGGGTCTGGCCCCGGGCTGGACACAGCGTGCCCTCCCCAGGTACAACCTGCTCTCTTTCCTCTCTGCCTGTCCAGTTACTGTCAGGCCTATTGACACTCCCCCTGACAGCTGTTGCCCTGCCCTCCCCTCCCCTTCCCATGGTCTCTTTACCTGCGGTTAGGAGTCATTTACCCCCCTGCATCTGGACTGCTGTAACAGCCTCCTTACTGGCTTTTCGTCTCCATTTCTATTCCACCCACTCCATGTATTCCAATCCATCTCGCATATGGATAGACGTTAACTGCTTTTCTGTAAACACCTCTCTGGTTGTATTTTCTCTGCTTTCAATAGCATTCCATTTCTTCCAAAATTTGACAGTAAATTACACGTGCTTCTTCTCCAGCTAAAATATCATATGCTTCCTGGCCTCCGGGTTTTTGTTCAAGCTGTTCCCGGTGTCAGGAATCCCTCCCCCCACCCCCTCCGTTTCTCTGCTTATTGCTACTGCGTGCATTCCACATGCAGCTCCTGCGCCACCTCCTCTACGCAGCATCCTTTGGTTGCCTTGAGTAAAAATATTGGCTTTCTCCTCTCAACTTCCATAGCAGATTGCCAGCATGATACGCATGACATCTGTGACACGTGACAGCTCCCCTTTTAACAAGGTATTGGCAGCTTCCCCGGCAGATCTGAGCTCTTCAGCTGCAGAGACGCAGACGACCCCACTGAGATTTAGCACGTCTTGCACACAGTCCATGACCCTCTGTTAGATGGATTCCTGAGAATCGGGGGTTGCTTGTTACTGGGCATAACCTCTTTATCTGAAGTGGTCCAGGCCCTCTGGGTCCTTGTCCCCCTCTTCCAGCCATAACCAAGTGCCTCTCCAACCTCTGTCCTTGATGGTGACACTGTATGACCAATATTAGTTTAGCAACCTGACAGGACGCCCTGGGTTTGAGGCACCCTGCTGGGCTGTCTGCCCCAGCGTGGGGTCATCCTGTGTTTGAATATCCTTGCATCTTCATGCTGACTCAGGACACTGAAGCTCAGGGACCAAGGTCTTCCTGCAACAGTCTTGTTACACGTCACAGTTCAGACTTAAGAAAATGAACAAATCATAGAGCAAGAGAAAAAAATGTGTTTTTATTTTCAGGAAAAATAAGTCTTCAGGGAAGGCGCTTTGGGCGTTGAGCGCTGAGTTGGCTTGTTTTGCTTTGGTAAAGGGACATGAGACTCAAAGGCACTCACCCAATGTTTAATGTACTTCTTGTTCTTTTTTAACAAGTCAAAGGCAGTGAAGAAGAAAAGAAACAAGCATGTTTACAAAGCTAGTTTCACATATATTACCTGTAAAAAAATCTACAAAATTCAGTAATTTGCAGGGCTCATTGTAAAATGAAAATGCAGAGTCTCCCTGCCCCCACCCCCACTCACAATGTCAGACGGGTTTCCAGACAGTACAGCGCGAATCCCAGCACGGGCCTCCCTGGCACTAGGGGCGCTATGGCCGCCCTGGCCCTCCCTGTGGAGCTGCCCCCTCTGCAGCGGGAAAGCCTTTCGGGACTCAAGAATCTGCATTGCTCTTGTGCACTTCGTTTCTGCACTATATTCCCTGACCTTGGGGAGTTCGGGGTTAATGGCAGCTGAGTTAGATCAGCATCTCTGGAGAAGAAAGGAGTAAGGCAAAGAAAGAGAGGAACTTGCTTTCCAGGAGCCACCATTACTAGTCATCCCATTGATCCCCCCGGGGCGTAGAGAGGACCTGCTGTGACAGTGATCCAGCAGAGACGGAGCCCCGGGGGGTCTACCTTGCATTCCCCTTCTGTGATGTTCATTCCAGACCTGCCAACTCCAGAACGCACAGCTAATGGAAAGCAGGGAAAACGCACCTCCACGCCCAAATGGATTCTTCTTTTCAGTTAGACGACTCAGGGAAGCGACCACTTCTCACTCCGCACGCTGCTGTGTGGAGCCCGAGCAGTCCCATAGCCTACGTCTTTTATCACACAGGCTGCAGCCCAGCGGTTATTGGAATTCACAGTTGTGCTGCCTTCGCCTATTCCGTTTCATCATTATTTAAGACTCTGTGCCTGTTTTGCACTTCATTTTTTTATGATCCAGACCTAAGAGGTCTCAGAGATAGACTCCAAAGGAATGGGGTGATGGACAAAAGCCACTGGAGGTGTTCTCCACCAAAGCTGGGGGAGCAGGAGCTGGAGGTAGGGGCTGCACTCAGGTCAGGGTGCCAGGAGTGGGAGAGGTAAGGCAGCAAAGCCACAGAAGTGATCAGACATGTCTCATTTTTCTCTAGCAGCCAGGGCTGGGTGGAAGGAAGCGATGATTTAAAAAGCAAGCAAGCTCAGTGCTGCCACGATTTGCACACACAGGGGTTTGACACGCAGCGCTGGCAATTAGTGAACAAGGCAGAGCTCCTTTCCACTGATGGATGGCCGAGGGCTTGACCTCGTGGAGAGCCTGACAAGAGTTAAGAATCCAGACGAAGAAAACTAAGAGGAAGGCAAAGGGTTGAACCGAGACCCACCAGCTCCCTGGAAGCCGCTCCGTCCACCCTGCTGCAACAGGTGCAGTGTTGTTCTCCAGACAGGAAGCAGCCATAGAATAGCTGGCAGAGAAAATTGACAAAGGACCACTCCGGTCGGTAACTTTCAGAGCAATTTATCGGTGCTTGTGTCTTGTGGCTGCTGCCGCCTGTCGGGGTAATGACACATGACAGGTGATTAAAGTGCACGCCTTTGTATCAAAGCCGTGCCGCTGGTCCGAGAGGCAGCAAGCAGCCCGGAGCGCTTGCTCATCCCTCTGAGTTGGGGGGTCTCATGAGGACAATAAGGGGACCGTTACTGCCACAAGAGTGAGTCCTTCCATCTGAGATTTTCTCATGTTTGCAGGATTGACCCAAGCTCCTCCTGGGTGTGTGAGCAAAAGGAAGACTGGGGTGTGGCCCAAGCCACCACAGCATGCTGGCATTCGCATGGCCTTTGAGGACCCTCCACTTGCTCCCCTCCTGCAGGGACACCCTGGGACTTCAGGCAGGCAGGGAGCCGAAGCCTCTGCAGGAGGAAGGGACTGAGTGAGGTCCTTTCCCACTGGGGAGTCAAGACTTCCGGGATGCAGGGTCCACAGCTTTGTGAACAAAGACACGCAGGGTGAGATGGGAACCCTCTTGGCTTCCTGAATGCTGGGAATCAACCTCGGGAAGCCCAGATTTGAGGAAGTCATGATCTTGTGGGGTTGCCTGGTAGCTTCCTGCAGCCAGAGGAGAAGAAGGGCACCGCCTCTGCCACCATGCGGGCACAGAGGCGGGAGGTGGGCAGCCCAGACGGAAAGAGTCCTCGAGGCACATTGCCTGCCTCGGCACACGATCCCCCTGCTGGCACTGGTGCCCGAGCAGGACGTCCCCGTGCCTGTGTCAGGGGACGGCCCTCTGAGCCAGGCTGCTGGGCGTGGTCCCTCGAGGGTGCAGGCACGGTGGAGCTGCGGCCTCCTCGTGGGCCTTGTCCTTGCGCTGTGTTTGCAGAGATTCTGCTCACAGTGACCTTGACTTCACGACCTTCGAATTGCCATCAGAGGCTGCAGGTGTCCTGGCCTGGGAACCGGCATTCCAGGGCTCGGGCAGGTGGAACTCTCTGTGACAGGCTGGGCATTCCTGTACGCCATTGTGAGCTTCCTCTGTGCTGCACCTGGGGACCCCGATGTTCATCTTGGGGTCTGTGATACCCCTGAAAATTTCCTACAGGGCTGGGGAGTGTTGGTGTTTGAAAGGGGAGTCGGAGGTGGGAATTTGGAGTGTGGGAAAAGGGAGACAGTCGGCATGGCTACTGCATTCCAGGGTGTGGGGGCAGGAGTGAACAATGTAAAGAGACAGTAGGTATGTGGAGCTACGTGAGCTGGAAATGATTTTAAGTTAGCTTACCCCGCCTTCCGTAGCTTGTTTATATTTGTTTTAAAATTCCATGCTCACGGTGGACAGATGTGATGGACGGCCTGCTAATGTAGCACGAAACACAGACATTTTACATTTCCTCGGGAAGATCCAACCCAGAATTCCCGAATCCCCAGACGGCCTCGCCGTGGCCTCCTTTGATCTCCGTTGCTAATCAGTGAAAGGGCAATGCTCATGTGAAGACAGCGCTGAGGTGCTAGTGAGGGCTTGGTGATGGCGGCTGTGTGGCTCTGGGTCGGGCCCACGTCCCACCCTCCTGCTAATGAGAGCATCTGAAAGACTGCTGACATGCTCTGTCCACGCAGGCTGCCAGAGGTCATTAAGCCCTGCTTCAAAGAAGGGCTATGTTGGCACATCCAAGACTTGAACGGTTAATGAGTGAGGGGTTGGGTTGGGAGCCTTACCTGCCCCAGTGTCTCCCAAACTCTGTCCTCCCTGACACCCTTTCCTGCATCCCAGGCCAGCTCCCCGCATTGCTGGGACGCTGACCCACACCCTGTGACACCCTGCAAAGGCAGTGCAGGGCTCTCTGCAGGGTGCTGGGCTCCCACATCCTTGCTCTGGACCGTCCTGTTGTCCTTGGTTCTTTCATCGGTGAAATACGGTGCAGAAGCTAGGCTGTTGGGACAGCTTGGTGATTGCAAAGGACCAGAAGACAAAACTGGCCACCATGGACAGGGCTAAGTGGACACAGGGCCAGCCATGTGATAGAGAGTGGGGACCACTAAAAAGCAGGTAGCAGAAGAACACGGAGTGACAGAAAACTGTGGACAGCAGGTAGATCAGAATAAGTGGTGGGTTATTCAAGAGTGAGCTCAGATGTTTCTAGTCATAGACAAGTGTGTGAGGACATACAAGCAGAGAGAGAAAACAGACCGCAGGAGATTTACCAGTATGCTTGTAAATTTTTTCAGCAGGGAGAGATGTTTCCCAGCATCCTGAGGTGCCCTTCCACGTGGGGTCAGCCCTACTGGTGTAACACTCCTTACCTCTTCCTACTGCTGCCCTTGTTTCAGCTCATGGGGAAGCAAGGACTTTATCTGACAGTGAGCTTTGGAACAGGCATATACTGCTCTGCCCTTTCCTCTACTTTTGGGGGGGAGTTGGCAGCCCCTAAGAAGCATGTGACTTGTGGTGGGCAGACTTGTGGGTGATCCTGCCTCCAGGATTCATGCCCTCGTGGAATCCCTTCCTCTCCAGTGTGAGCAGGACCTGGCGCACGTGACGGGCTGTCACTCCCTTGACTAGGTGACATGAAAGTCTCGTTCCACCTTGCAGCTCTCTCTCCTGCCTTCTCCATTTGCATGTTTGGTGAAGCAAGCTGTCAGGTTGGAGTCGCCCTCATTGTAAGGATCAAGGTGTCACCTCCAGGTAGGGTCAGGAAATAAAAGAGATGAGAGTCTCTGGCAGATGCTCCTACTAAGATTTTATTCCTATTAAGAATAAAATCTATTCTAAAAATACCACTGGAGATCTCTTCGTACATTTCAATGTCTAAAATTGTGTCTCACACCCATCCTTAAACCAATTATATTAGAAGAGGGCAGGCTGCCCTTGGTTGGTTCCAACTACAGTTCATTTCCACTGGTTATGGAATTAGATTCGAGGATATGGAACGAGACAGATTAGGGTTCACCTGGTGGAGCAGGTGCGCTAGCTTGTGGTGAGCCTCTGTCAAACATGAGAGTTTGCAGAAGATCTCTGGTATCACCTAGTGTTCTAGGGCTGCTGTAACAAAGCACCACCTACCAGGTGGCCTCAAAAAACAGCAATTTATTGTATCACAGTTTTGGAGGCTGTAAGCCTGAAATCCCAGTGGTGGTAGAGCCATGCTCCCTCTGAAGACACTAGACAGCGTCCCTCCTTGCCTCTTCCAGCTTCCCCTGGCTCCTGGCAGAATAACTCCAATCTCTGTCCACATGTGGCTCTATTCCCTCTGTCTGTGTCCAAATTTCCCCCTTTTCTAAGGACCCCTGTCATGTTGGATTAGGCAGGAAAACTTCATCTCTATTAGTTATATCTGCAAGGACCCTAGTTCCAAATAAGGTCACATTCTGAGATATTCATGTTAGAGCTTCAACATCTGAATCCTGGGGGCATGCAATTTAACATTGAACACTGAGAGAGGAGAGAGATTGAACCTGGAGTCAGTAACATGTTGCAGTCGCTAGATTAGCTCTTCCATTTCAAAATTCCTTATTAACCCTAGAGAATCTCCAGCTGGTGGGCTTTCAGGCTCACTGAGGAGGTGCAATGCAAATGTTTGGATGGAGTGTAAGATATGCTGTGGTGTCTGCCCTGCCTGGTTTCAGGAGCCGTAACCCCCTGTGGCTAAAGCTGAGTGAGAAACCTCTGAGAACCAGGAGGTCTAAGGAGACAAAAACTTATTTCCCTGAACATGGGCACTGCCTGCTCTGCTATTCCCTTCAGCTTGATCAGATAGTCAATAATGGGTAATAATTCTCTGAAGAGAATGAACCTAAGATAGACACAATCACGTGGGAATAAGCCACCAGGGAAGAGACTCAGGGGGCTGTGGAAGTGAAGGGGTGATCGATATCACCGCTGCCCCCTCGGCTTTGACAAAGCCTGAGTCCTAGTTCTGGATGTGAGAAATCCAAGTCTCCCGGCTGCCTTTGTCTCCTCCGCCTGACTCAGGGCCTGCAGAAATAGCAGGGGTGGTGAGGCTCAGACTAGAGTGGGCGGACACCTGGGGTAAATTAGAACTGGGGCATAAAATATGCAAGATCCTGTGAGACCTGCTTGCTAGGATGCTCTTGGATGTGTAGGCTCTGGCAGGAAACGAAACTAATCCTGTATCTGTTAGGTGATACCAGCCCCAAACCCAGAGTGAGACTTTTGAATCCTATATAAAATATCTACCTGTTTTGATCTTCTCTGCTAGACGATAAATCTACATTCTGTATCCGTTCATTTACCCAATACTACCTAATAAAAAGCCTATTGAGGCAGCGGCTCAGGGCGCTCTCCCCTTGAGAGAGGGGCTGGCTGTTCTTATTCCTCCACAGGACTTGGTAATCCGTGTATATGTTCTCTCATGTCTTACGAGCATCTGCAACATTTGTGATCACTGCTGGCCAGTGGTTGCAACAATACGCTACCTGGAAGGAGCCATGAGCCACCAGCCACCAGTCACCATCACTACCCATCGTTTAACAGCCACCAGCCACCAGCGATCATGCCTCATCCACATGCATCACCCACCACCCACCACACACCATCCACCATCTACATGCATCACCCACCACCCACTATCCACCAACCATCAGGCAACATCCACCATCCATCACGCATGATCTACATGTACCATCTGCATTACAGCTGTTGAGAGGACGAGGGTCTTCCACCAGCTGACAGTGGCCCTCTGCAGCTTTCTATGCTTACTTTTCCATGCTTCTTCCCATCCCCTACTTATGCACCCACCCACACATCCCCATGAAAGCTACAGATATTTTCGACACAGGACTTCAGTATGGAATGGCGAGGGCTATGGGAGTGCGCACATGTGTAGGATAAACTGCAGTGGGGGCTGGCGGACTATACAGTTATGAAAATGCATAAACCAGGTGTTTTGAATCCGAGACACATCATTTTCTATTATGGGCACTGATTTGTCTTGTTTGAGGTGTCTTAAACTGTAATTTGGAAATAATGATGATAATAATATCAACAACCTCAACCTCATCAATAGCTACCTTTAGTCTATATCTGCCGTAAGTCAGGCGTTTTGCTAAGTGATTAAATGTGGTGGCCAAATACATGTGCAGGAGCAGCGCTGCCCCGGCTGCTGGGGAGGGGGTGCATTGGGCTCCAAGAGTAACTGCCCCCAGGGAAGCACCTGCTCCCATCTGCTACGGGATGCTTTTCATGCTGCATGTGGGGGTCGGGAAGGACTCAGGCAGGGCAGTTGACCAAGGAATTGTTGCTTGTGCACCATGGGCCATGGGGCTGTATAGGAATCGGTGTGCCTGGTAAGACCCAAGCTCAGATCAGCCAGTGGCAAAAAGCAGTTGGGAGGAGGCTGTGATTTTGGCCCCTGGAAGAAATGTCAGGAAGGGCTCATCCACTTGAGAGATCTAGCAGTTTGGGGAACTACTTTTTTACCAGAAAACACACGCTCCCCAGACCCCAACAGGCCCCTGTCCTGTAGGACAAAGGCTTCCACAACCCCTGGGGGCCTGGGGAGTGGGGTACAGTGTTACCACCAGAGGCCAAATTTGCTTGAAAACAGGCTAGACCCTCTGTCTTTTCTCCCAAGGGTCCTTAACATTGTGTGATGTGTTGAATCCCTATTCCTGTGATAATTTTCGGTGAAAAAGAAAATGGAATTGAGATAACAAGTACAATCAGAAGCAAGACTACCAATACAGCTGGAGGGATTGGCCCTGATTAGTTTTCTATCTCATTGTTGCTTGGCCTGACCATTCACTTTAAACTTGATTGCTTGATCTTTTCTCTGCCCATAGCGTCCTCATGTCTTATTCCAAAAATTTTAAATTGCTCTGTTACTGGAGGAGTGGGTTTTGACAGCGTTGCAGTCACGGTGAGGAGAATTCCAATACAGGAGACTCATGTGCAGTTCCCAGCATCCCCAGCGGCATGGGCTGTGGGTGGAGCTGAGGAGTAGAACCCAGCACCAACCCTGCTGGGAGTTCACCATCTCATCCGAGAGGCTGCCTTCATTTCCCCGATCGCACCTGATCGGGCAGAAAGTCCTCTACTACTGAATTGAGAAATATCTGTAGCCTATGTTTTTGAAATGACTTCTACAAAAGGGAGCATACTTAACGTTTTTACTCAACAGTAAAAACTAGTGCGTGCCATTTCCTTTCTATCAATTTCTTTTTTCAGTTTGAAATCCCCAAACACTTCATTGATTTTCCCAAACCACCAGGGTTCAGAAAAGACACTGGCCCTCAGAGTTCCCAAAGGCGCCACTCGTGTGTGCCCGCATCAGGCGGGTGACGCGCGTGCCTCCCTGTGGGCCTGGGAAGTCCTGTCTCCTCTTCCTGCTTCCTGTCCTATGACCTGTTCATTTTCATCTTCAGAACGGTTCTCTGGAGACGTTCTGTGCGTTGCACCACCAGTGTTCAGGTTTTCTCTGTCTCTCCCAGCACCAGGACCTCCCCTGTTCGTGTGTCGGAGCACACACGCACAGAGCTCTCTGTTCCACCGTGTATCTTCCACACATTGTGTATTTGGTGTTCATGATCACCTGCGAGGATGGCGTGATTCTTCTTAGTTCACAGGCTCAGAGAGGGAAAGCCGTTTGTCCCAAATCAGTGACCGGAAGTGGTGGAACCAGGAGCACCAGTCCCTTTGGGGGCCACCCCAGAGGCCTTTTCCCCAGAGTCTGGTCCCCTTGTTGGCCACACCCCTAACCCCTCTCCGTGTCAGCCTCATTTAGTTAGAGGACACCCCTGATTTTCCCCTGGAAGGTACGGTTCCTTTTATACCCCCAACAGCTTTTTTGTTTGGGGGCTACCGCTTAAAGGTTGTTGAAATAGCAGTAACCATGTCAAAGTAGCCTTGTTACCACGTTGATGTAATAAATTTCAACACTATGGAGAAATTCTTTGGGGTATAAATGATTGTAATCACCTATGAGGGCACAGAGTGGGGGTCTTTGTCCCTTTTCAGTGGCTCTCCATTTGATGTTTTCCTCAGTGGTTGGCCAGCCATGTTCCTGTCTGGCTGTCACCCTGTCCCGCGGCATTCTGAATACGGTTGCTTTGTGATGATTATTCTGTGTTTGTGTGGAATGAGCTGTGTGTGTGCACATGAGTGTGCATCCACGTCTTTCTTAGGGCCATTGAGAGTCGCAGTAAAGGATGATGAAATGGTGGCTCTTTTTCTTCCTGCTACTTGCCAGGAAGGTGTGTGGGCTTGGCATGCACTCACCATGAGTACATGTTTGTGTGTGGACGTGTGCGTGTCTGCAGCGTGGTGAACCCTCTCTATTATCTGTATAAACAATACAGCATTAAGGAAATTGTGCCTGATATGCGCCTGGTTCATGTCAGATGTGAGCTCAGAGCCTCCCTGGCTGTATGCCAGGTACAAGCCTGTCGCCACTTATGGGTATGTGGATCTGCCGGGTGGGCTGCGCCCCCACCCGACTCCGAGCTCCAACTTCCTGCCCGTCAGTCAGTACAGTCACTGCCCCCCAGGCAGCTGCTCCCCCTTCATTCCTCCGGCTGCCTCAGTGAGTCCTTTGTACATGCCTAACAGCTCACAAATCCACAGAGGACAAGCAAAAGTTATCCTTGCATTTGTTTTTTAAGTGTTACCATTTGATCAACAAATATATTCACTGTATATCTATCTTCATGCTTTTATATCTCTTACTTAAATTATCTTTCACCTTTCAGAATTTAATTATTATCAATTTAAAGGGTTAAAAATACCAGATGCTTGAAGCTGAAATAATCTATAAAGCCATCCTAGGGGTATTAAAAGACCTGGTGTAATTGTTACATAAAAGTGCCCCTCAGCTAATAGTTTGAACGGTTTGAGAAGACCTAAAATTGGCCAACCTAAGGACTGTTTCTCTTTGACCTATGTTCAATTTAAATGCTTCCCTCCCTAACCCGCTCCGTGCACCAGGTACCACATTCACCCAGGGTGCCCTCCTGCCTTAGGTCCTTTAATTTCTCCTGTCTGCTCCCTCTGTTCCCTCCCACTGAAGTGTCTCATTCTACCTGCAAGACTTCTACCTTCTGAAATGCACCGTGTCCTTTAGGACTGAACTCAGATGCCATGGGTTTTCATTCTGAAGTCACCAATTCTACAAACAGGTATAAATGCACCCTTGTCATGCACTCCTGGTGTTCTGCCCTCTATTCTGACACTGGGGCATGCTGCTGGGCAGCAGCTGTCCACACCCCCACCCGATCACCCCAGGGTGGAGAAGGCTCACTGAGGGTGGGGTCACCTTGATGGCCCACCCCCGTGCTCCACTACCTGCACCAAAGCTGTGGAGAGAGCGTGTGTGTGGAAAATCTTCCATTTCTACCATTTTAAGTTCAACTCATTCTTTAAGCGTTGTTTTTCCATGAAGCTTTTCTTAATCTTCTCAAGCTGAAAGTTCTGCTACCTTCTGAAAAGCACATCTACAAGCCATGGTATACTTCACCCGACATTCAAAGTAGTAGGCTCTGTATTCTTCCTTATCTCCCCTTCCAAACATAAGCGCTTTCATATATGAAAGTCCATGGTTGAGTGTATTTCCATTCTTATAGTGTCTTGTATCTATTAGAATATGTGTTTACATGCATATATGGGATAGAAAACTGCTTATACATTTAAAATGTATCAAAGCAACTGCAAATCATACAGCTAGATCAACATTGGGAAAGATGGATCAACACTGATCAACACTGGCTCTCAGCTTTTGGGCTTTTGGAATAATTTTATCAATTTATTATTTTTTAAAATTACTATTTCAACTTGGGATTTAAGTGATATAACAACTTGTCTTCATGTTCTTTCAAATCAGTTCCTCCAGAGTATAAAATTTACAAGTCAAAATGATGCATTGCATATGTGCAAAATGTATTTTGAAGCAACTGTGTTTCAGAACTATATTTTTTCCATGATGTAAAAGTATAGAAAATGGATAACTTGATATTTTCATTGTTCTGTTGGAAATAATAGACTCACTAGAATAAATTATTAATGAAATGGGATGAATGTCGGTCTCTCTGCAGCTAGCCTTTGAGTAGCACACACACACACCACTGGAACAGACTTCCAAATTCCATGCCCCTAATCAATGACATGGGAGAGATCCTTTCCAACCGATCGATAGCATGATTGAAATAAAAGAGGAAGCTGATCAAAGCCTTGTAGCTGGCACGAAATCACAGTTTATCTGGTATAAAATTATATACATGGAGAAAGACAGAAGCCATTTACTGTAAACTGGATGCACAACCATCTGCTAATAATCCATGCTCAGTAAACGTTGGTTCACTTTATGGCCTTTCTTTGGTGGTTTAGTTACCAAAGCATGAAAATCATTTCATTAGAGGGGCCCTTTTCTATAAAGCAGGTAGCACCAGGGACCCTTAGCATAGCGCTACACATTTCTGTCTTGTAGTTGTGAATTTTTTTGGTAAAGAGGTTTCTGGTTCCTTGATTTCATAAGGACCTTAAAAAGGAAATCTATGGACAAGCCAGCTTGCAAGTAATAAAATGCATGAAAATAGATCTCTGAAATGAACACAGCTGAGACCACGTATTGGAATCTCCACAATGAAACCAACAGGATAGAAATGCAGGTGCTACAGGCAGACACCCACCCATCTGAGAGGTTGCTCAGAGCCTGCACCAATGACCATAGGGATGGAAGGGAGAGAAGTAAGTGGTTCCACACCCCAGACACGAGGGACATGGACTTGCTGTTGACAGCTGGCTGCAATTTTACCCTCCTCTTCCATTGTGTTTCTAGGACAGCAAAATGTCAAAAACAGTCCTGGCCAACCGACATTTTGTTTTTCTCTTGTCTTGTTTTCAACTAACTCCATATGGAAATGATTGAAAATCAAAACCCCCAAAGACCTAGTTAGGTAAAACAAAGCATTTGTCTTCTTACTTTTCACCGTGAGGTACATGGACTTGCTGACGTCCGCGCCCACGTCGTTGCTGACCTTGCAGAGGTAGTAGCCACTGTCTTCCTCCACCACGTGCTTGATCAGCAGAGACCCGTTGCTAAGGACCTGGATTCGGCCATTCAGGGCAATGGGTTGGAACTGGGGAACCCCAGCACCTGGAATGAAAGAACAGAGGAACAATGATGTGGATGTGCATTCACATGGGAAGGGGGCAATTAGTTCAAGTTCACTCAGAATAATAAAGAGAGGGTATTGATGTCCACCATGGAGCACAAACATCGGTCATAGGGTCCACTATGTTTTTACTGGTTTTTCTTCCTTCCAACATTGAATTCTTGTTCAGAAAGAGACATATGCATTTAAAATGACAGTATTTATCTCAGACTCTGGGATAAAGAGTAAGAAGCCTTAAGGATAGTTTCTACATAAAAAGACAAATTTAATGAGTGTTAAATAGTGTAGCCGATAAATTATTCTAAGACATCACAGTAGGATGACTACTGAGGTAGACATCTGTCATCGCACTAAATAAACCGTGTCCCCAGGGACTTCACGGGAATGCAAATGCAGAGTGCTCCAGGGACGTGACCTTTGAAGACCTCACTCGCCACACACATCAGAGTCTACAAAGGGAATACAATAACTGCAGGTTTCCCTTCTAAGTGTGGTCACGTTCCAGCCTAGAAACACAGGCACTGTTAGAACCACTTAATGCTGTTTAATTAAATGAGTCAGCTCACTGTGCTAAAGCACCTTGTCCTCAGAGTGCTTGTACTCCAGGAGGCAACGGCACAGGTGTGATCTAGTGTCAATGACAGGTCCACATAAAGCCATTTTGAAAAACATAGAGAAAATGGAACAGAAAATTAATGTCTTGAGAGGTTTCTGGAGAAATGGTGGTTTGGGTTAACTTGCTCTGTTGCTTGTCCCTCTGCTGGGGGGCTGTGATCCAAACCTTAAAAGGCTGAGAGGGCTTCTCTCTTCTCTGACCCGAGAGTGAGATTTGAGGAAGGGGCCGAGGGGAGGGAGGAATTCCATCTTCCCGGAGAAAGCCCAAGCGTGGGCCACGAGCATGTCCTAGAGAGTAGTCTCTGGTATCTGGGGCCCTCGGACCTCAGGGGCTGAGTGAGTGAGCGGTCAGCTCAGTCCTCATGTGGGACCCTTCGTGCTTTGCATCTGGGGACATGAGATGGGGAGACACCTCTTCCTACTGTCTCCCGCCAAACTGACTGCTTACCTCCTGGGGCCCCTTGGCTTCCAGGGGCAGAGACTGAGGCTGTGTCTTGCTTTCCTTATCTGTGCTCCACTAAAGAGTTAAAGGGAGGGAATGGTGCCTGTGACGGGATCTCTCACACAGAATAAGGGGGAAAAGCAGAATTCTTATAACCAGAGGCTTCTATCAAAATAAAACTGCGAGAGAGGACAGATGAAAGACAGAGTTTCATTTCTGTTCAGGATGAACAGAAAAAGAATGTCACCCGTATTCTAACACAGAAAAGAGACTGTCAATCTGCAGTATCACACTTTTCTTTGAACAAATCAGAAGTTAGAAGCCACAGGCCACTAGGGAAACACTTAGTTGCAAAGAGTTAAAAGCCCTGCCAGTACATACGGGTTATATAAACAACGTCACCTTTGGCTCAGGGTGGGAGGAGCAGGTAAAAAAGAAAGATCTAGAAATAACTGTAACCTACCTCAATCTCTGCTCTTTATGCACCATGGCCAGAATTCAATACAATATTGTGAGACACACAAAAAAGCAAAAACCAACTATACAAACAAAAAACAACAAAACCCAAAGCAAAATACAAAACATGGAAAAAACCACCACCACGACAACAAAAAACAAAAACAAAGAAACAAACCCAGAGGAGATAGCGTCAACAGAACTTTGGTATGGAGCCATAAGGCAGGAAGTGTGTAATAATTGTCATTAGTATTCATAAACAGGTGGGGATTCAGACAGAACATTAAAATTATTTAAAAGAATTATTTAAAAGAAAATGGCAGAAATGAGGAACACAATGGTAGCTACGAAGAATTCCTTAAGCAAGCTAATTAGCAGACTGGATACAAGAGAGGAAACAATTCATGATCACAAAGCAAAGTTGATGGAAATTATCCAAAGTAAAACGAGAAGTGAAAAAGAGTAAAAAATACAGAACAAATGGTCCTGGCACCCCAGAACAATATCAAATATTCTAATGTATAGAAACTATAGTCTCAAAAGAAGCAAGGCATAGAAGAAATTATATTTTAAATACAGAAGACTTTAACACCACTCTCAATTAACGTAACTGGCATCTACAGATGTCTGTCCCTACAGTAACGGAAACATATCAGCTTTGAGCGGACACCTAACAGTTACTAAAAGGGACAGTGTGGTTGGCCATAATACAAGTTCCAATAGACTCTATAATAGAAAAATAATACAAATTATGTTCTATTTCCACAGCAAAACTAAAACTAAAAATCGGCAACACAAACATATCTGGAAAACCCTCAAATAGTTCTGTGCCATTGCTTACTTTTTAAAACTTTGCTGCCTGTGGTCGTTTATGCATTTTATGACTAACTGACTCTCTGTCTTTCCTGCTCCACGACAGTAAGGACCATCTTGCCATGACCCACTTCACTCAATCAGTCCATCACTGGAAAGGACAATACAGTGCTAGTCAATCTCTTGGGTTCACCCTTGGAGTGGAAATCTGCACATCTAAATGTTAAAATGCATCCCTAAGTTGCTTACTAAAAAATGTAGCAATTTTATTTCCAACACTGCTGGCTGGGTTTTTTTTTCCTCTTCCATGTACACTACTGATCGTTTTGATCTTCATTACAGTATACAAGTCGTCAAGTTAATTTGTACAATTTAACTATTTTTTGTCTTTTTTGCTTATTACATAAGCCTGAGCATCTTTTCATGAACTATCAGTGTGTACTTGTCCTTTGGTAACTGTCCATCCGTATTCTTTGCCCTTGAACCTGTCGGACTTTTCGTCTTTTTCTTCTTCCATTTCCAAAGCACTTTGGGTCTCAAAAGTGTTTCTATCTGCCTGTTTTACAAAACTTTATTTTTGTTCTTGCTCTTTTAATCAGGATTGACTGTTGACTAGTATTGGCTAACTTTTTGGCATCTATTCAGATGGTCGTATGATTTTTCTCCTATAAAAGTTGATTGAGTGTTTTAAAGATTTGGTTTTATAGATCATAAAATTCCTTCTTATGCATAACGTGTACTTTGAAACTTTAAAATAAAAAAGAAGCCTGTAATTTTTATTTAAGTGTTTAAATTGGATGCACAGTTTGAAAATCCCTAAAGGCGGCCGATGCCTTCCTTCAAAGTAACAGTGAACTGGGGGCTGGGTCTTGTTTAAAAGACACAAACTGAGAACTCAGAGAAATGCAGCATTTAGAAAATAAATCCATAAGGCAGCAAACAAGAGATCTCAAATTGCTCCGGGATTTGTCTATTATATAAAACTATGTTCCAAAAACTTTAAAAATCTAATAAAATGAGAATAGAATATGAGAAAGTTACAGGACTATTCATGTAAAAAAAAACACATTTTCTTTTCCTCAAAGAAAGTGAACCAGTAAAACACTTGTAATATTTGACACATTTATACTAAAAAATTGCAACACGAAATTTAACATTGTTAGCTGCCTCACACAGCTGAAAGCCTTATCTCAGAGTACCTATTTGGAGAGAGAAGCTGCCTCATTATTAAAAGGTCCTAACAGGGACAGAAATAAAATATAAATGCCTTTGAAAAATATTAAGTTTTTTTTCACCAGAAAATGAACTTAACATGAAAGTTAGCACCATTTACAAATTTGCTCACTCTGCTAAACAGAGTAAGAGTGAGCCCAATCTTCCATCATCAGGGTTAGCACTGGTTTCATCTGAGGGACGTGGATTTCCCCACGAATTGATAGAATTATCTATCATCTACTGTAAATTCATCATTTATTGCAAAGAGCGAAACTTAACAGAGTGCGTACAATATTCACAATTCTGTAATCTTGTTGGCATAAGGTAAGCTCTTGGGGTAATTAGCTGGAAGATACACTGTAACAACCAGAAGCCATTAATTAAAAAGTTGTCAATTTTCTGTGGACAGCTGGGGTCAAGTGGGGACAATTACAATGTTCTACTACATGAAGAGAAAATGTTAAAGCGTTATGTAAGGCACTGACCGAAGTACTGGTTACGCTGACACTGCGTGACCTTCCTTAGTTGTTGGAAAGCTATGCCTAGCGGGGGTCTCAAGGCCTGGGACAGTGGGAAGAGTGGGAAAGGACAGCCTGCTGTCACCAAGGGCGCCCGCTTTGACGGCAGCGGCAAATACTGTTCCATCTCGTCTTCCGCTCTTCAGTCTTTGCTCATCTGTAGCAAGAGCCCTTGGCTAATAAGAGTCAGAAGAACTGGGTTCTGATACAATTTCCGAAACTTACGGACTGTACCCTTGAGCAAGCAAGCGGCTTACTCTCTCTGCATCTCTCATTCCATCGCATGTGAAGCCAGAAGAAAAATCCATTCCCATACTATACAGATTGTCGCTCACACTGAAGGAGACAGGATTTATAAGTGCTAGTGTTAATGCCCACGTGTGAGGACCAGCAGCTGGCCAAGGAGCACACTCAGAGAGTCGCCCTAGCAGGATGCAATGAGTTGATTTCAAGTAGAATGGAAAAATAGGAGAACTCCTTGTGCTCCCTGGATGGTACCCCAATGGTCAGGCTGGCAGTTATTCCTTCTCCTCACCGAGGACCGAAACACACAGTCCCTCTTATCCTCATGGAGAGTGCGGGGTTTTCCTGAGGAGTGGGTTTGTTTTTCTTGTGCAGGGAGAGGGTTTCCCTGCTCTGAGCAGAGCTGGGTTGCAGGGAGTGAGCAGGTGCAGGGAGTGAAAGGCAGCGGTGGTGATGGGAGGGGGAGAGAGCAAGTGGCAGGAGCGGCAGCAGCTGCACCTGTTTCTGGTTTAGCAGCTGGAAATGGAATGCTAGCTCCATGATGGAGTGCTGAGTTCTGAGTGTCCTGTTCCATAGAAGAACCCTGAGGTGGACAGAGGCACCGCCCTGAGACACTGGCCCAGCTTCAGGCTGGAGAGCTAGTCCCAAGTCCCAAGAAAGAAGCTTCCACGTGTGCAACACACATGTGTCACTTTTGCCTGAACATCTGGGTCAGATATTGACTGTTGGCCCTCAGCACTCCTGTTCCTTACTAAGCTCTGCCCTAAACTGCAGGGGCTGGAAGCCTGAAAAAGCACAGCTGCCCGGTCTGATTTCCATTTCACCCATGAGCGGCACTGAAGTGCGGTTTGGAAGGTGCAAGGAGGGAGAGACCGTCACCTCCTTCAGAAGCAGTGAGTCCATGCAGGGGCAGACACCAAACAGCCAACCCGCAGAGAACAGAGGGCCACAGGCAGCGGGACCCACAGATGGAGCAGCTTCTCTGGGGTCCCACATCGCTCAAGTTCCTGAAAGGCAGCTCAGTTCCTGCCATCCCTCCCAAAGCTTTGCATACATCCAATTCTCTTAAAACCCTTGATAAAACCCCACACCCTAAGCGAGACAGCACCAAGATTGCTTTTGCAGTAAATCCAAGTGTCATTCTGGTCATTGTGCAATGAAGTTTTCTTCCCCCAATTCCTTTATGTTTATACTGAAGAAGTGTATTCAAAGGAAACAGTGGACTTAGGTGGACCAGCATAGTGCCTGCCCGGGGCTTCTTAAGATTTGGTAATCCATTAATTGAGCATGACAATGTCATGACTAACTCTGTACTGAATCTGCAAGGGTCCTTTTTTCTCATCAAGAAGGCACATCAGTACCTCACTCACGTCTCAGAAAATGAAACCATGAGTTGACGTGATTCAGCACTTGTGAATGGAACATGAGATACTGGAGGCAGTTTAAGTGGCTCGTTTGTGCCGATGTCACCTTGGTATTGGGACTGTGAGCCATGCACAGCCCCTGTGGCTGGGTCCATCACACGAGGTCTTCAGCCACCACTTCCCCGGAGCAAGAGATCCCCAAACACTTGCCCTCAGTGTGGCCCCCTCTGTCTATAAGAGCACTACTAGAAAGTTCCTGGGAAAGGCGATGAGAAACAGAGAAGATGGAGGGGTGGAGGGAGAGCAAGACGGGCCCCAGGGTCTATTGTCCTGGTGACCCTACTAAGGGTCAGTGAAACTGCGGCCTTCTTGGGTGGCGGGGTGTTGACAGTGGTCTTAGAGCAGCTCCCAGGGTTGCTGAGACTCCGCTCATTTTACCCAGAGGAAGGCAGACGTTTCTCATCCCTGGTGAGGCTAAGGGAGAAGTAAGTCGAACAACGTGTTGAACACTCATCCTCTCTGTTCTGGTCACCGTCCTCCAGTGACTCATTACTGCTTAGTGAGACCCAGTGTCCCTGCTCAGGGAACGCAGGGCCGAGCTGCTTGTGTCATACATGACGGAGCCCCATTCCACTCTGAGTGGAGCTTGTTTCCACTGTCTGTGCCACAAGGAGGTGCTGCCTTACTCTTTTTTTTTTTAGATTCTTCGAGATCTTTCCACTATTAATTCAAGGTTTGTATCTTGTCACATATTTGTGTGCTAGTGGGACAAGGATTGCCGATGAACTGGGACCCAGTAGCCTGGGCAAGACTGACACCTGAGTTTGGAGCAGGTGCTGCTGGAAAGACCTAGGGGGAAAGCTGCAGCTCCAGGAAATCAGTGGCATGAAGGGGGCAAACACACGGGGTTGGCAGCTTGGGGCATTCTCACACACGTAGAGAGCAGGACCAGAGGTGAGTTCAGGAGCGGATATCTGGGTGGTAACTGGACAGGTAGACAGGGGGGTGAAACAGTGGGTGGGTATGACCAGGATTAGAAGACTGGTCTCAAGGAGCTGACCCAGGCAGAGATCCAGTTTCTAGAGCAGAGATGTGGAGAGGACACTTGTTCTGACCAAAGATTGAGCAGGCATTCAAGGACAATATGAGTGGTTATGAGGGTGAAGAAATGAGGCTAAATGCTTTGGACAGTCAACCAGAGAGGAGGCTGGGAGCCAAGGCTGGGGGCCAAGTGCAACCTGCAAGGATGTAGGGAGCAGGAGTCAGGGATCGGAGCTTGGGAAGGAACTTTGGAGGACCAGAGAATCAAGGACCGTCCCGGCTGTGCCGCGTGAACCGCACACAGAGCTATTCCAGTGGAGGCCTCCCACTTTCCTAGAGCGGAAACAAGGGACAATCTGAGTGAAGGGAGTACTTGTCTCTGAATTGCTTGCCCCCTCTAGGCTTACTGTGTGAATGCAAAGCCAGTGCCGTGCAGCATGGGCCGTCCTCGACAGTCGAGGAAGAGGTGGCCTCGGTCACCTTACTAGGCAGGTCTGGAGTTGGTGTTGGCGGAAACCATGCCCTAGAATGAACCTGCTCAATGGACGTGGACTTGTGCCACACCAAGTGTTCTTCATGGCTTTCTGAGACATGGGTCTTGGGGACTGTGGAGGATCCTGGGAGGTCACATTGACCTTGGGAGAGCAGGTGTGCAGGACCAAGGTGAGACTTTCCAGGGCCAGCCCTTGAAGTATGAGGGGGCTCCAGAGGGGTCACCTGAGCAGTTTTACCTGGTTTTGAGCATAGTGTTTGTTTCTCAGTCTGGAGCTGTGCACACTGCATGGAAACGCCCAGAGAACTGCTGTGCTTCTAAACAGAGATCCAAGTTCTGTTGGCTCCCGCCGAGTCTATACCAAGAGGGAAGGGCATTGGCAGGCAGGTTGATAACAAGCAGAAGAGGATACCTCTGGGACCCTAGTGATAAGGGACAGCTAGACCCACTGGTAGACTATACTATGTGGATACAGGAATGACAATCTCCAACAGCTTCCTGAGGACAGCAGGAAATACGTGAGCAGGAGCAAAACTGTTGTGCACCAACAAGTATTGAATTCTCTGTAGCCTCCAGGGAAAAAATGGAGCTGGGAGCGTTGGTCTTACGTGAGTACGCTACAACTAAGAGCAGGAATGGCTGGCAGGAGAGCTGGGAAGAAGGCCAGTCTCGAGAACAAGAAGCAGGAGACAGAGGGTCTGATCCCAAGTGCAGCCCTCTGTATGGACTAGAGAGTGGAGGTAAACAGGGACTCCCCCAAACTAAGGACACCTCCCCCTTGCTGGGAAAAGAAAGACACGTGGACAGCTGCAGAGGCTCAATCAACCCTGGCAATAGGTGTGACACCTTTCCACCAGCACACCAAAGAGAATCAGAGACAGTTGTAAGCAGGAGCTTATAAATACTCAATAGCACAAGTACACAGAAGAAAGCAATAAGGTTATAATGCACACACAAGAGATCTGGAAAAGTGCAGAGACTGTCCCTGATACTGGCTGGGAGGTCTCGGTATTGTCATGATGCTGTTCTCCGCATTGACATTGACATTTACTACAACCCCCGCATTTTTCAGAATAATGCTTTGAGGAAACTTGATAAAATTATCCTCACATTCATCTAGAAAACCACAACTAAACAAAAATCCACGTGAGGTGTCTATGACAGTTTTGAGAGAGAAAAATAATGAAGAGTATTATTTTCCTAGATATTAAAATATATTAGGAGGAGATCAACCTCTGATTTATGTGGCCGTGAAACCAGACTAGACAGATCAGGGTAAGAGGGAGAGGGATGAAACAAACAGGCTTCCACAGGCACATTCATTTTCAGAGACTATAAAGCGATTCAGGTTAGTGGGAAGGGTTGGGCTATTCCATTAACAATTTCAGGACAATCGTCTAACCACGTGAGCTGACGATAATGACCATAACGATGAGGGTGATAACAGCTAATGCGTATTGACTAATTGCTGTGCACCAAGGACCATAACAAATGCTCTCTATGAATCATCTTACTAAGTCATCTCATTAATCCCGATGCTACCTGCCCCACGTAGGAGAGAGCTACGGTTCACACAGGGTCAGCAATCTCCCTGCAGTGACACAGCCCGATGGTGTCGTGTGTGTCTGAACTTAGCCCGCTTTCTTAACTGATCATTTCTCCTAGACTCCTACTTCACTTATTTTTCTAAATAAAGTCCAAGTTTAATAAAGCTTCATGCATAAACAATAGGGTTTAAGGTTTAAAGATGGCAGCATAAAACCAGCATTTCTTCTTCTCCTGGAAACCATACAGAAGCAAATAGAAAATACAAACTCCATTTTGTATGAAATTAGGCACCATAATGGCTAAAATATCAAGCCTAAAACAGGAAAATGGGCAACCAACACCGTACGCTGAGCAGTGTATATAAAGAAAGACAAGGAGAGGAGAGATCGACCACGGCCGTGACACTGAGCTCATCAGCAGGGGATGCAGTGTGCATGTGGGGGGATAGCCAGGGGACCGCGCCAACATCAGTGACGGCGGTGTGCGGTCTGGGTGGGGCAGAAGCTTCCCTGGACCTACTGTGGGTGTTCGGGTTCAGAGAGGAGCCAGGTGTTAGTGCAAAGCAACCTCTGGTGATAGGAGTTTTCTGCAAATGTGGATTCTGAAAAGGAAGCCGGGATCTAACAAAGATACTATGAGAAAAATGGAAGGAAAAAGTAGACAAAGACCTCAGGTAATGAAATCTCACCAGAGGAAGCTTGCCTTGATTTAGATAAAAGCTTGGTGCAGCCACTCTGCAAAATGGCATGAAGGGTCCTCCGAGAATGAAAAATGGAACTGCCCCGTGACCAGCGTTCCACTTCTGAGCAGACACCTGAAGGAGCCCCAAATGCATTGCAGGAATAGGTGCACACTATCGTCATCACTGTGTTGTTTACAATAGCCAAGATGTGGGAGCAATCCAAGGGCCCACTGATAGGCAAATGGATAAAAAAGCTGCGATACAGAGAAGCAATGGACTATTACTCAGCCACAGAAAAGAATGAAACTTAACATTTGTGACGGCATGAATGGACCTAGAGGGTGTTATTCTCAGTGAAATAAGTCAGCCAGAGAAAGACAAAACACCATATGATTTCACTTACATGTGGAATCTAAAGAATAGAACAAACACACACACAAAACTAAAACGGACTCATAGATGGTTGCCAACGGGGAAGGGGGCAGGGGACTGGGTGAAAAAGCCGAGGGGATGACGAAGTGCAAACGGGTAGTGGCAATGGGGATGTCGAGTACAGCACAGAGAATATAGTCAGTGACACTGTGGCGACTGTATGGCGGGTGTTTGGGATAACGGGGGAGCCCTTCGTAGGGTAGGTGATCGTCAGACCCCTGAACTGCATACCTGAGACCGGTACACAATGGTATTGAATGTAAACTGCAATTGAAAAATGAATGGATGGATGAATGAATGAATGAATGAATGAATAAGTAATAAATACCAGGAAACTGAAAAAAAGTCACTTTATGAAGCAAGAGCTCAAGAAAGAATGAAATGGGACCTGGCAGAACTGCAGGAAAAAAAGGAGAAAAATATAGTGAAAAAAATGAAGGCAAAATTTCAGAGCACAAAGGACAACAGACTTTTCTGGGGAAAAACACATACAGACTCGACATGGAAAGTAACAAACCAGTCAGAGCGGGAGGGCATGAGGTAAAACATCAGAAAAAATGCCACCGACACCTAGGGAACACGGGCGCCAGGACCGACGCCGCGGTTGGAGACCCTCAGGCGGAAATGGAGAACCGGGACGAGAACAAGCGCTGACAGATATACCAAAGAAAAAGTTTTCTTAAAGGAGAGATGATGCGAAGTTACCCACTGAACAGGCACTCCACATCTGGGGGAAAACTGAGCCCAGGGGAGTGACAGCCAGGCGCTGGCTGCAGGGGTACCGGGCTTCCACGTCAGCTCCTGGGTGCACAGAGCGTGATGAAGTCCCTTCTAACGGGAAGCCAGGCAGCCTCTGTTCCCTCCTGGGTCATGCTGCAAGCCACCCATCTCCTACCAAATAAACCGACCGACCGTATGTGCAGGAAAGTAACAGGCAAGCCGCCGGGAACCAAGGAGAAGTGGGGATGTGCCCCAGTGGAGAAAGTGCGGCTGAAGGACCGCTGGTGAGCGCAGGTCCGCCCGACAGAACCGAGGGAAACTCAGGGGGGGCCGGGGTGGCCGACCAGAAGGCGGGAGGTGAAAGCCCTGACAGTGAGAAAAGTACTTATCAAAAAACCTTTGAGTGTTTAGAAAATTTACCATTGCTTATACTGGAAATTGATGCCTGTGCGCACAGAGAGAGAGGCCCAGACTGTGACCCTGATTCTGGCCTGCGTGGCTCTCCTGGAGTCTCTGCATTTCGGTGCGTGGCACCCCCTCTCTTCTCGAAGACCTGGGCCCCACCTTTGACCACGCCCTTTCTCCCATACCCACATCCAGTCCACCGGCCCAGCTACTTGTCCCCCTTCCACCGCTGACCCCTGATCCAAGCCACATCAGAGCCCAGGGCCCCGACAGGTCTCCAACCGCTGCCCTCCTGGGGCCTCTAGCATCTCCTTTCCCTCACTCTGCCCCAGCTTCAGTGTCCTCCTTGGCGTTTCTGGAACGCTCCAGGCATAAACCCTCTCCTGCCCCTGGCTTTGGCCCTGGTTGGTCCGTGGACCTCCGTGCGCCCCCTGCAGACGTGCACCCCACTCATCTCCCGTCTCTTTTACGTCTTTGCGCAACCGTTACCTACCTTTGCCTGGGGCCTTCCCTGACAACCCCATTTTAGTTAAAACTGCTTCCTACTCCCTCTCCCCCGAAACCCAGGCACACTCTGAGTCTCATCCTTGGAATTCCCATGATCAAAACCTCCCTGGAGGTCAGAAGAGGCTGTGCCGTGGGCAGCCAGAGAGCCAAGGAAGGCCAAGCAGGCCTTGGGCCTGAGCACTGGCGACCGCTGACACCAGCAGCCAGCTAGGGAGTAGCCTTGGTCCCCAAGATGCTGATTGAAAGCTGTTCCCTCCACCATTAATGACATATGCATGCTTCATTTGCTGTGGGCTTCTGGGAGCACAGATGAGGCCCACGGTAGTATTAAGCCATGACTTTTTTTTAAATCTTTTTTTTTTCAGATAAGCAGTCTCGTATGTTCATGTAAAAGGGAAAAAAATATCAGGAGACAGCACTGAATGTCTTAGAATTCATGTATCCAGAGCCAAGGTCAACAAGGTAACAACATTATTCTCAGCAAAGATTGTTTCGTTTCTGCAGGAGCTGCCCTGGACCCACGCAATGTGCTCAGAAACGCTGTGGGCGCAGGATTCAATGGCCGCGGCTCTGGGAGGCACAGCGAGTCGGCTCTGTCTGAATCATTCCGTCACGTGCGAAGGAGCTGCACCTGTGCTCTTAGTGCGTATTTGTTTGCTGGCAACATGGTCCATAAACAAGGCCACATTTTCTTAAGAAATACCTTTATTACTTGCGTAATTCAAATAATATAAAATATCCTTATATTCTATTGGGAAATATTAAAAAAGAAGCATAAAACTTGGTTATTTTCTTGGTTGTAAGAAACAGGCAATGTGGTAAACAGTGGGAGAGCGTGTAAATTAAAATTCTGACCCGTGGTCAGTGCGGGTGGAAGGCTGTAGACATTGCTCACTCTTCTAGCCAGCAACTCTCTGTATAGACAATTATCTCCAGGGGAAAAAATGGCGATGTGCACTAAGATCAACGAGACAGAAGTCATCATGACATTTTTATAACAGTGAAAAACTGGAAAAAGTAAACATGATCAAAACACACAATGTCCAACCACAGTGTTGGACACAGCTAACTGCCACATGTCCACCCTCCCCTCTTCTTGGTGACAGGGCACAGGTTGTGGTCCTGAGACCGGTATGCTCAGTGACAACATGGCCTGCAGACCCCCGATGGCTCAGGGTGGCTCAGCCAGCAGCATGCTAGCAGGACTGATGAACGACAGCTTCTGGAAAGATCCTACGAGGGAGTTGGCTCAGGTGGCTCATGGGACTGTGGAAGTGGCTGGCTCTCGGTGGCCACTTTTCGACAGTGGGAGGGGCTGGTTAAGATTAGCAGGACAGAGAGATGCAGGCAGGGCGGGCCCCTGATGACTTGGAGGAGAAAAAGAACTAGTGCCCAACTACCTACATCCAGACTCCTGTGGCTTTAAGTCACTGAATTTGATCCTAACAAAGGCAAACGGTAGTTACATGTACTTATCGATGTATTAATATAAACTCTACACAGACACCAGAAAGTCATATTGAACACCCACATTTATTGACTCAGGCAGACATTCATAGCATATTGTTAACTGAAAAATGAAGATTGTAAGTCAGGAATACACACACACACACATACATATAGATATATATGATACACACACATATGTGTGTGTGTGTATATATGTAGTTATTTATATTTGTCTGGGGGCAGGTCTGAAAGGCTAAGAAAAAATGTTTGCAATAGTCATCTTTGGTTATCTTTTTAAAAAAGATCTTATTTATATTTTTAGAGAGAGGGGAAGGGAGGGAGAAAGAGAGGGAGAGAAATGGCAATGTGTGGTTGCCTCTTGTTTGTCCCCTACTGGGGACCTGGCCCGCAGCCCAGGCATGTGCCCTGACTGGGAATCAAACCAGAGACCCTTTGGTTCACAGGCCTGCATTCAATCCACTGAGCCACACCAGCCAGGGTATCTTTGGTTATCTCTAAATGATATTATTTGAAGGGAACTTTTAAAAATTTAAGTTGTTGCAATTTATAATTTTTTCTTTGATTTTATATAACAAATGAAATATAAAGATAATAAGGCTACTGTGGTTTAATTTGCACAGCAGTATTGGGAAGGAGTGAAATGTATGTAATACCCTTGACAGACAAAGCATTATTTAACCCATGAAAAACATTCTTACAAATAAATGATACAGAGAGATGTGTGCAAGCAACATGAATAAGAAATTTTCCCCAGATGGGGGAAACAGAAGTGGTCAGTTATCATAGGACAAAACATTCTTAACATCATTAGTGGTCTGACTATACAAATTAGAACAGAAAACCATTTCACTCCCTGCATTGTGAAGACTGAGAATAAAATGATCTGACGTAATTGGCAAGGATGCAGGGACACACAGACCCTCATCTGGCTGGTGGTGTAATAATTACCCTGATGTTTTCCAAAGGGCCCGGGCTGCTGCAGACAGACACCCTGAGCGTGGCCACACTGGTCTGCTGCTCGGGATGCAGCTGGAGAAAGCAGTCACACATATGCACACCGCGTGAACACACACGACTGTTCGCTGCTGTGGTGTCTATGGGAGCGAGAGCCCGGACACAGTGTGATGGAGAGATGGGAGACACCCACAACGGCACACTTCAGAAACAATGTTGAAGAACAGAAGTGCCCTGGACAGTGTTTATACTGTCACATATGCACGTCTACGTAAACTGAATTCAGTGTATGATGCTGATCCGTCTCCATGTGATGCAACAGGGGGCTTCACAGACGGCCTAAAATAAGGAGTCACACAGGCAGATAGCCCCGAAAAATAACTTACTTGAGTAACCTGCCTCCCCGTTCAGGATCTTTCCCAGGGTGTGTTGTTACACAAGAACACACACCTTTGTGATCTGAATAAAAACACTTAGGCTGCCTCCTAGTGGTACATATGAGAGAAAGATAGGCTTGGTGGACCTGGGTGCGCATCTGCTTAGAGGAGACATCTCTGAAAGGACTTCAGTTCTTTGGAATGTGCACACGTTTGGCAGATAACAAGCAAGCAAGTGACTCCGTACCTTTGGAGAATTTCCACACTATTGTGGGCACAGGATAGCCCTCGGCGGAGCAATTGAGGATGACAGCTTTGCCGTAAATCCCGTCCTGGTCCCGTGGCTGCACCACAAACTTGGGAGGAACTGGAAGAGAAACGTCACCAGGGATTCAGACAAGGCTGCGACTTATCAAAAGTATGATTTTAAGAAATCTAATCATTTAATCAACATTAAAATACAAAGAAAGGTTTTATATATATATATGGGAAATTTTAAAAAAATATCATTTGCAATTTGAGACAAATTAGGGAGGCCACCTCATTGCAGGCAACTTCTTCTATGTATATCAATGAACTTCTGCAGACAGGGATGACTTGGCCCTGGGGAAAACCAGACTCTTGAGTGTGGGAGTTGGACTCAACCAGGGGAAAGTGACATTCTGTTTTTGATTTGTGGTTTGGAAGATCTTCAGCAATCCACTCCATGGAAAATAGAATCAGAATCACAATTTAAAGAACAGATAAAACATATTTGTTCATCAAAGAGTAATTATCAAAAGTCAGCATTCCTCTTGATGTGAACTACTCATAGCATTTGATATCCTTTCTTCCTGAAGTAGGAGATGAAGGAAGAACGAAAAGGCATTCCATAAAGGAAGTAAAGAACACGGCATACTATTGAACTTCTCCCAAAGATCTGATGAAGACACACAGACTGTTATTCCTAGTGTCGGCACCCTTCTTGGCCAAAGGGGGACTATGGAGGCTTGTTGAAGTGAGGTACCCTGATGCCTTTATTGTGTAGCTGTTTAAAAAAGCAGATTAAGTAGCTGCTTCTGTGGTAAGTTTTGCGTGGTGCTCAAAAATTCCATCTCTATGTGAAACATACACACATACTCCATTGAAAACATACCTGCCAGGAGAAAGCAAATGCTTTGAGTGAAGGTATTGTGATTTTTAAGAGTATTCAAGTCTTCTCTTAAAGAAAAGATACAGAGTCTTCAAGGAAAGGTAGCATCTGAAGGTGTTAGAACCTCATAGTTTTTCCCAGCAGATCAATGATTAATTATGGGATGGGCTTTCCATGAGGCAGGATTATGTGACAGAAAGTGGATTATGTCATACATATTATACCCTTAGCAAATATGGGTGCTCTTCCTCTCCTTTCCATAGTTCCTTGGAAAGCTACCCTTGTCTGGCTTGCAATTGCTACACTTCTTTACTCTGAAACAGAAACATGGACCTATATATACACATAGCAAGGGGCTTAGAGGCACACTGAAATTATATGAGCCATAGGGAAGATCACTTTGGCCAGGAAACAGCCAAGGAGGAGAGAACGAACTAAGACATCAGCAGCAGCTGTCACTGGAACCCACTGTTGTATTTCTGGAAGGGACAATGAAGAAGTCTAGGCGTACAGAGGCAAAGGCTGAACACCTGGGTTGGATCTCCACCTCTGCTACTCCCAGCTGGATGATCTTATTTTCTAACTTCATTTTCCTTACATGTAAGTGAAGGACAATTATATCACTCTTAGGATTGGTGTGGGGATCAAATGAATTAAGATTATGAAGGTTATCAGAACAGTGCCGGGTAGATACCAGCTGCTGTGGGACTGCTGGTTAATTTGGGAAATGCAGGTAGGTCCAGATCTACCAGTTCTGAACTTGCAAATTAAATAAGTCACAAAGTCAGTGTCTCTCTTCAATATTGCTTAACCAGGAAGCAATTTTACTCTGTTTAGGTGGTATGCTGAGACAAGTATATTCAATAAAGTGTAAATATATTTAAAATAACATGATCAGGGATGACTACCTCATGCTGAGAAAATTATCTCTAGGAAAAATGCTAGAGAATTTGTAAAGTTTTCTAGTAAAAAATATCCATCAGCCTCTGGGATTAATTACAAGGTTTAAGACATCATGCCAGATTCATTCTGCCCAGGTGGGAGGAAAATACGCAGTCATCTACATTCTATGCTCTACTTGGCTCAAATTCTGCTAAGAGCAAGGAGCCCCTTGTCATATGGGCAGGTAACTAATCTCTTGTATTTCCCCTGGAAGGATGTCTAATTATAATTGATCCATGACCACTCCCCTTAATTTGGTTCTAATCCAAAGGGATGTCACTTAAGAACTGATCAAAGAGGTTTGCATGGAAAATAACCATTGACATATTGTATGTGTAAGGTAATTACAGATGGAAATGGCCCATAAAATTGAGAATTATCTTTCATATCCCTCTCTTTCATCTCTTTGTGTCAGGTGCTGATGATTCTCGGCAAATATATCACATATCCTCAAATTCTGTGTCTCTTCACTGCCATGCCCTAGTCATGACGGGTAGATAGAGTGTGTGGTGAAGTGCCACATACCCTCTGCATATCTGGTTCCAGCACCCCAAGGGCTGGACAGTTACCCACACTTTGCCAGGTTACTACACCAAAACCATGAGCATCTCTTTGCTGTCTCAGGACCTTCTCTGAAGTTATCAATGCTTATACACCATTGCTGATGCAGCCCAGAAATGTGGGAGACAATCATACATCACTGAAGGACAGGAGATGGGATAAATGCCCCCGTTCTCTGTCCTGCAATCTGTAGGACAATTCTGGAACATGTTCTATGCCTGTGCTTCTCAAACATTAGGGAGCACCAGATTCACCCAAAGAGCTGATTAAACCACAAATTGCTGAACCCCATCCCCAGAAATTCTGACCCAGTATATCTGAGGTGGGATCTAAGATTCTGCTTTTCTAGTAAGCTTCCAGGTCAGGCTGAGGCTGTTGGTCCAGAATCCACGCTTGGAGAACCACCGTTCTATGGGATTCCTTGGAGGGTTTCAACCCACTACAAATGAGCCCATTGCCCACAGTGGCAACTAGCTTATTAAAACAACTTTGATTGACTTTTCCTCCTTTCTGATCTCATTTGTCCATATTCTCTCGCTTTGGGATCCAGGAACTACATCTCAAATAAGCGATCAGCAGTCAGTTCTGTACTTCACACTCTCATTCGGAGGAACTCAACCTGTGACAAGGCTGGTGATGGCACTCACCCGGGTTTCTGAAACAGCCTCCAAACTGGCTACCTACCACCTACTGCCCCACTAGGATCCATTCTCCGCACAGTAGCCTGAGAATCCTTCTAAGACCCAAGCTAGATGACTGGGACTTCCCTGTTTAAAATCATCAGTGTATTTCCGTTGTTTCTTGATACAATCCAGACTCTTACAATATCTTAAGTCTCTTTACAACTTGTATTCTTGGTCTCCAGCATCATCTATTGATGTTCCCCTCTTCTAGGCTTTGCTCCAGTCATTCTGAAATCTCTGTTCTGTAGTTCCTGTGATTGCTCTTGCTGCTGAGTCTTCACATGTTTTTGCATTTCTTGGTTTGATGAATCCTCATTTTTATTACTATTATTATTATTAGTAGTAGTATTTACATAGATCAAAGCCCATCTAGTCTGGGACACATTTTTTGATGCTGTGGATGAGCTTAAGTGTTTCCACAGAACCCTACATTATCCTAGCACAAGCTTGTTTTGAATGGCCAGTTTAATTGCCCATCTCCTACATCAGGCTGTGTGCTCTGAGAGAAGAACCATTCCTTTCTCATAAACAATGGAGTTGAACTAGTCTCCTAGTATGGAGCACTCTGCTAAGAAACAGAAAGCACTCTGGAAAAATACTTGTTGAGTGGACAAATAAATAAATTGATATTATTATCTAGTTTATAAAATAGGGAACTAGACCTTGTCCAAAGCGGCATGGCTCAGTTAATAACTCTCATCAAAGTGACCCCAGTACTCAAGGTCCCAGAAGCACCACTGAGAGAAGAGAGCAAAGCACTGTGGGGATTCTGGCCGCAGAGACATGGAACTAGGGGTGGGAGGTGGCGGAGCCTCTAGGACTCACAATTCAGGCCAAAACTTATGACAAAACCAAACATTCTAAATTCTCTATATTGTTTGGGTGTGTAATTCCCCAAAGTTGCAGGTTTCCTCTTTTTAAAATTATATTTTGGTTCCCTTTTGTCTTTGTAACAATTCGTCTGGTGTGTTACAGTGAGGATATTTGCTGATACACTCAGCTTTCTCATAGAGAGATGTTTCCAGTGGGGATGAGGGTGATTAAAGAGAAGGAAGGGATATGTTCAAATAATTATGTCCCAAGAGGCAAAGTATGTCATTTTTGACATATACTTATCTGAAGCATATAGAGAGATGATAGATATATTCTAAAATACACACATCCTGTCACAAGACCCATATACATATTCTGATAGTATCTGAAACCTCAGTCGGATTGCTTTGAGGAAGTTTCCTGCCCATACTGCTGAATATGAGGGTTGTTTAAAGTACAGTGACCTTCGGCTTCATCTGTTTATTCAAGAGGTATTAGTGTGTTTATGATAGGACAGGTATTTTTGATCTTAGGCGCAGTCCAAGTAGTTATATATTTCCAAATAAACGTAGGATTCCCTAACTGTGAACTGGGATGAGGACTCCATCTTGTTTAAGGCAAAACAATCGAAAGCTACTTGGTGGTTGGCAGCTGGGGGGCAGCAATAAATAAGTATTGCCATTGTCTACCAATGGCATTTAGTCAAGATGGTAGTTGGTCAAAGTCTAGGTAAGATTTGATTTAGACACTGGAAACAAAATCCCCTGACTTCCATCACGCCCAGAATAGAGGACCTGGCCCTGCCTTTAGAACTTACTCTCCTCTGTTACTGAACAGTGAGTGCCTCGGTCTCTTGTTGTCCTGGAAACACACAAAACTCAATCCTGGCTCAGTGTCTTTGTATTTGTTAGTCTGTCTGCCTGAGACTTGCTCCCTGTAGAGAGCTCTGTGACTGAGCCCCTCACTCTAGTCAAGTTTCTGCTCAGAGTCTCTGGAACAGCTTGCACTGTCCATCCTGTAACTCTTAGCCCTCTCGCCAATCTTCGCTTCTCACAGGATACGTAGAAAGATACCTGACATTATTTGTTGGTTTCTTGTCTCTCTCTTCCACCAGAATGTGGGTTCCATGGGGCAGGATTTAGCCTTTGTTTTGATCACTACTGTACTCCCAACACTCAGAACACCTATTCTAAAATTAATGTTAATATACATTTGTTGGGAGAATGAATAGGTAAGTAAAATGATAGCATGGGTATGGGATCAAAATTGGATCAATAAGCATAGCAACAAGATAGTAGACTTGTCTAATTTTTATTTTCCTTGCCAAATAAAAGTCAACAAAAGCCTTTTAGATGGTGTATTTGTTTTTCTTTGTGTTAACTCATCGCTAAAAGCCAGAAACAATAGATGCATCATAGGGTACAAGAAGTGTGAGAAAAATCACTGACAAAACATCCTCATGTTGGCAGCTTTCCCCTGGTGCAGAGCCAGTAACATGAACCAAAGGGCAGGTGGCTCTGTCATTAAGTCCAGTACTTTCCCCCCAAATGGCTTCATTAATGCCCAGGTCACCCAACTGAGCATGACACTAGGGAGATCACTGGTCCACTGCCAGTGTAAGCCACAGGGCACACACATGAGAGGTAAGACTTCTTTTCTTTTCTTTTTTCCTAATTTACCCTATAACAGTTAATTTATCTTAAATTAAGCCTGTGCAAATCTTCCCAGTGATCCAGGCTATAAAAAATGTGCTAAGCTTTATAATGGCCCAAGTCCATACGACTGTGACTGAAGAAATAACTAGGCATTGGGCCCTAAGTTCCATTTCTATCATACCCATTTATTCTACACCCCAGCTCAAATGTTGTAGTTATGGACTCCATTTACACATGGAATTTATTCCCAAATACTGTAGTTTCTTCAAAAAGGACTGACTATGGGAATGGGGCATGGGGTGGGCTGGGCAGAGAGGGCAGAGGGGGGAAAATGGGACAACTGTAACAGAATAACAATAAAAAATATTGTGTTTCGCCCTGGTGTGGCTCAGTGGCAGTGGTGGAGTGCTGGCCTGTGAACCAAAGGACTGCTGGTTCGATTCCCAGTCTAGGGCACATGCCAGGTCCCCAGTGTGGAGTGCGTGGGAGGCAATCACACATTGATCTTTCTCTCCCTCTCTTTCTCTCTCCTAATCTCTAAAAAATAAATACATAAAATCTTTAAAAAAATGTGTTTTTACCTTTTGGTTGTATTCCCCAGGCCATCATTCTAATTAATTGCCTGATACTTGGATTACCCTGTGTCCTCTGTCACTGATTTGTTGTCGATCATGTCCCAAAGTCACAGCGGATCGGTGTTGAACTCATGATAAGGGGTAAAAGGGAAACCAGAGAGAGAGGAGGGAAGCAGGGAAAGGTCTAGGAGTCAGGTTTACAGGCCGGCAGACCTGCCCTTGGCCCTTTTGTTTGCAGAGCCATAGCCCATCAGCTGCGACAGGACAGGTCCTCTCCCCAGGCAACTGGTTCAAGGCATGCATAGTTCCCCATCACTTCCTACGCAAGCACGTACTGGGTCAAGGCAGCAAGCCAGTGAGCCCACTCCAACAGTGGAAGCCTCTATGTTTTAACTGGTGCTGTTTATTCCTCAGTGAATTTACAAAATATGGCTGCACACCTGTGTCCTGTCTTTATTCATCTGTCAAATGGAGAATAATTGGAAGGCCCTTCTACCAGTTAGGTGATAGGGCCATGCCTTCATATTTAAAGTGTGATAGCATGTACTTGAATCTTGCTTTGTTATTAAGATTGACAACCTTTGCTTTATAATTGATATTCTTAGTCCATTTATACTTAATGCGAGTATTTTTCCATCTACTTGTTTTCATTTTTTCCGTCTCTTTTTTTGTTACCCTTTCCCTCTCTTCCTAACTTTTTATGCTTAATTGAATATATTTAAATGTTCTTTTTTACTTGTTTTATTGAATTAATAGCTATACCTATTTGTTTTACTTTTTTTCTTTTTTAAAAGATTTTATTTATTTATTTATTTTTAGAGAGAGGGGAAGGGAGAGAGAAACAGAAGGAGAGAAACATCACTGTGTGGTTGCCTCTCAGGTGGCCCCACTGGGGACCTGGCCTGCAACCCAGGCATGTGCCCTGACTGGGAATTGAACCGGCAACCCTTTGGTTTGCAGCCCATGCTCAGTCCACTGAACTATACCAGCCAGGGCCTATTTGTTTTACTTTTGCTAATTGCTCAATAGTTTAGAATGTACTTACGTATTTAAGTAGCAACATCTATGCTTAGAGATACTATAGCACTTCATGCATAATGTAGGAAGAATTCTACAACAGTGAATTTCCATTTTCCTTCTTGTCCTTTGTGATATTGTTGAATATTTTATTTTTATGTGATAAATCACACAATAAAGTGTTATTTCTTAAACATCTACATATTTTAAAAGGAATAAAAATAATAAAATGTCTTTTACATTTAGTCACACCTTGATTATAACCTGAGATCTTCATGCCTCTTCTTGATCAGTTTCCACATTTGGATTTGTTTTCTTTTAGTTTCAAGAACATTCTTTAATATTTATCGTTGTGAAATCATGTTGGAGTTCAATTCTCCCAACTTTTGCCTGTCCAAAATATCTTTCTTTCTCCTTGGTTTTTGAAGAATATATTTTGCTGGTTATAGAATCCTAGGTTGACAACATTTTTCCTCCTCTGTCCCGTCCAACACCTTAAAGATACTGTTTCGTTCGCTTTGGGCCTGAATTTTTTCTGATGAACAGTCTGAGGTTTTGATTGGTTCTTACTTGATGAGTCTAATTTTTCTGGTAGCTTTTAATATTTTATCTTTAGTTTTTAACAATTTTATTATGATGTACCGTGGCATGGTCTTTCTTTGTGCTTATTCTTCTAGGTTTTACTGATTGGTTATGTCTGTTGATATATATTTTTCATCACATTGGACATTTTCCAGTCAATTATTACTCAAGTACACATATTTTCCCTTCCTCTCCTTCTGAGACTCTTACGATGCATATGCTGGATGGCTTGACAATGTCCCAAGTTCTCTGAGAAACTGTTTACCATGTCTTTGTCTTTTAACTCTCTGTGAAAAAAATTGGACCTTTTTTGCCCTCTTTTAAGTTCAGTAATTCCTTGTTCTGTGGTATCCAACACCCTATCAAAGAGATGCTGTGATTTTCTCACTTTAGATATTGTGCTCAGATCTGGAATTTCCTTTGCGTACATTTTTTAAAAATTATGCTCTCTTCTTGTATCCCCCCGTCACTCATTGCATACATCTTTTCATTTGAATTCTTGGACATGATAGCTGTTTCAAAACCTTGCTTACTAATTCTAACATCTGTGTGTCCATTAGTCAATTAAAAATTTTTCTTTCTTTTTTTCATGGCTCACATTTTCCTGCTTCCTCACTTATTTAGTAATTGTGTGCAAGACATTTGTGGTTATTGTATTCTATTGGGAGTCTGGATTTTGTTGCTTTGTTTTTAAGAGTGTTAAATGTTATTCTTGAAGAAAGTTGATTTCATGGTGGAGAAGCCTTATCCTTCCAAGGCTGTCTTTAGGCTTCTTAAGGGCTGGTCTAGAGCAGCCTTTATTCCAGGGCAAGATTAGCCCTGCTTTTAGTATGTGATCTCTCTCAGATTTCAGCTGAATTTCTCATGTGTTCCCCACTCTGGTTAATCAGAATCCCAACATTTTTCAGTACTCGGTAACCTCTGAAATTTTTATTTGTCTCACATGCTCTTGGTTTTTGTTCTCTGCTAGATTCCATGGAGTCTCACCATATGCATGTGAAGTGTAGTGATCAGCTAAAGATTCTAAGGAAGCCGTATAAAAACTTTTAGGACTTTACTTCTGGATAGCTCCTTACTCTCCAGTACTTTGCCCTGCAAAACCCAGAGCACCAGTAGTTCTAAATTCCCACTAAATTCCCATCCCTGTTTTCTCCACCCACCAAGGTCACTCTAATCCACTTAGGTTGCGCATTCCCTGCCATGGTTTGGAAAGTGCCGTGGGCAGAAATTTGGGGTGAGTCGGGAGTTCAGCTCATATACTTCCCTTCTCTTAGAGTCACAGTCCTGTGCTGCCTGTTCCACTGCCAGACAGTGGGTGCTTTATAAATTTTTGTCCAATATTATAGTTGTTTTTGGTAGGAGAATAAATACATTACCTATCGCTCTCTGATGGCCCCATTCAATACATTGTTAAATTTGTCTTTCAAGTTAGTTGACCCAAAATCTGCCTTCCTGAAATTTCCAACCATTCCTGTTGGTTCTACCTTCTGGCCCCTCCCCCACTATAGTTATTACTATAGCAGTTTGAACATGTTCCACTAATGCAAAGAATTCAACCCTAATTCATCAATTCATGACTTTGATACTGTAATTATCTCCTCTTTATCCTGCCATGTATTTTTTCCTCTCTATCGACTCATTCCCATCAGCACACCCTCGGCCCATATCCGTCTCTAAGTTCTCCCCTTTCTGCTTCCTGCCATAGCAACACACCTGTAAATATGAAAACAGTTGTCTTTCCTTGAGTTTGCACACATTCATTCACCCCCTTAAGCCCCACTAATCAGGCATTTACTGCGGCCATGCCACTCTTCAAGGCGGCAAACAACATGTGTCTTTCTAAACTCAGCGACCAGTTACTGGTTCTCCTCTTCTACTTTCAGTGGGATTTGATGTACTTCATTACCTCCCTCTCTTGATACATTTCCTATTTTGTTTTCCGGACCCTACAGTCCCCTGGAATTCCTCCCATTTCACTGGCTGCTCCTTCTTTCTGTCTCCTTTGCTGATCCCTCCTCTTATGCTGGAACCTTAAACACTGGGATGCCTTGGGTCTAGACCCTCTGGTTCCTCCCACATTATTGTTTCTCTTGTCACAACTGCTACTCCTTGCATCTTCCCCACTTATGTTGAAGACAATTCTATTTACCTTCATTATAAATTCTTTCCCTCATTTGCAACATTCACTTAATAAACATGCTTTGTTTGCTTTGCCTCCAATACATGTTGCAAATCCAACTGCTTCTCATTACCTTGACCATTACCACTTTCATTCAGGACACTTTATATCTTGCCTGAACTTTGGAAATAGCCTCTTAGCTATTATCCTTGCTTTCTGGACCAGTCCATCCGTTACACAGCTGCTAGTGTGATAATTAAAAAGATAAATCAGGCCATGTCACTGACCTTGTTAAAGTCACCATTGACCAATCTGCATTTAGAAAAAAATATCTAGACTTTTAAAATAGTTACATACTCAAATTATCCAATGTGCTAGGGCTCAAACTTGGCTGCATATTAGAATCAACTTGGGGAGTTTACAAATTACTGAAGCCTGGGTTTCACCTCCAAAGATGATTATTTTATTAGCATGGGTTGCAGTCTGGACATCAAGAATTTTTTAGAGCTCCCCATATAATTCTAATGTGTGACAAAATTTAAGAGCCATCTGTGGGTAATTCTTGAAAAAAAAATGACCCAGAGATGTGGGAGATGGGTCTACTCCCAAAGATGATGATTTAATTGGGGTTTGCTGGAACCAGAAAGTAGTCATTGGTGATTTCTTAACTCTTCTGGGAGACTCCACGGTGAAGTCCAGACTGACCACTGCCCCGCGTCATCTCGCCCTTGACTACTTCTCTGGTCACCGAGCTGCTAGTGCAGCACATTTCTCTTTTCAGGGTTCGAGCACCAAACTGGAGCCTTAGTGTTAATTTGACAGCAGCTTATTGAACACAGTTGGAGAACAACCACGTGAAGCCGTCATTCAGAATGTGATCAACTGTATTATCCCATGTGGCTAGGCTCCATCCATCTCAGTGTATCTGACCTTCGCCTGCGTCTAAAGCCTCGCTGCCTTTCCTGCAGGGGGAAGTGATGCAAAGGGCACCCATGTGCCTTTTTATTGGGCATTTCTATCCTCTGACCTGGATCCTTCAGAGTGCATTGCATAGAGGACAGGCTGATGCGGTATTTCATCCTTTACAGATGATGCAGCAAGAGTCAATTGTTCTTGTAAGTCCCTTCCCCTTCTTCCCACCCATGGACATGGATAGCAGTGTTGGGATTGACTGTGGGATTGGGGAGGGTGGAATGGGTGGAACAGGGCTAAGAATTAGGGCAATTGTAATAGAATAGCAATAAAAATGATTTAAAAAGACAATATTTAGGAAACATACCAAGTTGGTTCTTAAAAATGGGAAAATTCAGGTATCCCCATTCTTATACTTAAAGGTGCACAGTATAAAGGGAAAAATATCATTTGTATCTTTAGTTTGTATCTAACTGAAGACAAATTTTCTTAATCATTTCCTCATGGACAATCTCTTTTACAAAAACACAGTTAATTTCTTCATACGAGTCTGTACGCTTCAGTTTCTCTTGCTGGCAAATAGACAGAAAGCACGTTACTTTTCTGTGGGAGAGGAAGGAGAGCTGTCACAGGGACAGGTTTAAGGACTGAGGGAGAACGCAGGCCACTACTGCTCAAGAAAGAATCTGCCCAGGTCCCCTACTATTCTCAAGATGGTGAAAATCATCCTCTGCTGGTAGTTACGCTGAGAGCCCAACGTCGGGGGATTTTAAGATGCAAATAACCAATAATATAAATCTTTAAATCCACCCAGTTACTTCGGCAATGTGGGTGAATGCTGTGCTGGCAGCTGACAGCACACAGCTCTGGGAGAACCGTGAAAGCCCAGACTGTCCCTGCACAGGACACCTCGCAGAGCACCACCTGCTCGCTTTGCAGATGAGGAGTGTGAACCTAAACGGGGATTTGGTGCTTGAATGGGGATTGGAAGACTGATGCCTGCATTTTAGATCTACCGAGACCCCTGCCAGTGCTTTCTACAAGTTAGACTACCCTATTTTTAATTTTCGCATAAACATTCTCACAATTTGCTTAATTTAATTAATGTTGCAATAGCCTCCCCAAAACTGTGACAGATTTAATGTTAAACTGAAGACAGGAACAAAGAAAATCACATTTCTAAAACTAAAACAAAAAATATAAAACGCTATTCTTTTTTTCATTTTTTAGGAAAACTGTGATATATGGCTTTGACAAATATTTTTGAAACCATCAAACTAAATAATATTATAAAGAAGTGCTACATAAGATAAATACAGCACACAAAGGCTCTTGGACTTTGGTACTCAAAAATCACTGGGTTAACTTGGTAGGAAAGCCCGACCTTACGAATTAAGTCCTAAAGCTCCCATGTTTCCACTCACACATTTCTTTTTTCTTGAGTTGTACCCTTGAAACCTGCACACTTTTATCAACCAATGTCACCCCAATCAATTCAGCACAAAAGAAACTTCACTTTTCAGGTAGGTGAAACCTTGGCTTGGGGTTTAGGGGAGCTCACAGTTGGTCTCTACAGTTGTGTAACTTTTTAATGGAATGACAGCAGACTCTATGAGTCCCAGTCATACTTACACAATACGCCAAGCATACCGTCCGATTCGGCCACGTCTCTCACTCACCTCTCACTATCAGCTGGCTTTGGTGCTCCACGGCCGCGGCCTCATTCCGGGCTATGCAGGTGTAATTCCCGTTATGCATCAGGGAGAGGTTGGAAATCCGCAAGGAGCTGGTGAAGTCAATGTTGTCGATGGTCACCCCCAGGCTCGCTGGGATTGGCCGGCCATCCTTCTGCCAGGTGATGGTGATGGGCAGGTCCCCGGAGACCACAACGCACGGGATGAAGACCCGCTGTCCAATGGAGAATCTCGGGAACTCAAAAGGCTGGATAAAAGGTGGAACTGAAAGATAGGGGGAAGGGTAACAGAGAAAAGATCATAATGAGCTGTGTAAATATTAGACATTCTCTTTTCCTTTAACCCTCTTCCTGACATTGACAGAGGAATGTGGTCACTGCTCTAGCACATACATATATGAACCACTAGAAGGCATGAAACTGTGCTCTCCTATTGTTTGAATTTTCTCATCATTCTAAATGAAAATCATGGCTGGACCTGTACTGGAGAAAACATGCTTAATGTAGCTTATTTTGATAAACTTTTTTTTAAGTTCGATAATCATTTTGGAACAAAAGCATTCCAGTCTCTGTTATTTTCAGTGTAAATTTTGTGAATTTGGGCTTTGTTTTTCTCTTAGAAGCCTTATAAAATGATGCATCCTGCTTGGCTATTATGAGCACTACACTACTGTCCCCTAGCCCGCCCCCTGCCTGGCTCATAGGCACATTTGAAACCTGAGCAAGAAGCAGGGGCCCCTACATTTGTTAAACATTTTCTTACATCCAACCTCCAACTAATAGTGGATGTTAGTTAAAGATGGGTATCCTTTGTTAGGATAATCACACCTTTACTCTGAAACCCTTGGTTTGGTTTTACACATTCCGTGAGTATGACCTTAATTACAAAGTAACTCAGCCGGGGGCAGTTTCTGAGTTGTAAAGATGAGAACAAGGTTCTAGCCTTTGGTCGCTGGTAGATTCAGTCGAGCTCAAGTCTGGACAACTATTTCCTGATTTAATGCCCCTGATAAACTCCTGATTCTTTCTCAGTACCTTCCTAGATGGCCTCCTAGGATTTCAGCGTCAGAAAATGGTTTAGATGGAGCCAGAGGAGCCAGGTTTGAATCCTGCCTCAGTTACTTATTAGTTATGGGATCGTGGGTAAGTGTTCCATGTGCTCCCTGTCAGCCTTGTGGGGTAGTTCTTCATGGCTTTGCCTCATAAAAGGGGGGAACCGAAACTCAAAGTGCTACTTGCCCTTCATTACAGAGCTATTATGCTTCACTGCAGGGCAAGGGCTCAGATCTTGGTGTTTTGTTTTGTTTTGTCTTTGTTTTTGTTTTTTCCAGGGATTTGGAAATAACCAAGGGGCCATACTAAGATTATTAAGCACTCAGTAGCCAATATTAACCAGTTATTATACTAGGTGATTTAACAGAATGAAGTTATTAAATAGCAGGATGTTTGTTCATTCAATCAATTGTAGTTTCATTGCAATTATCAACTTGGCAGAGATGTAAGGGGTCCAGCTGAGAAACATCTGAATAGAAATTACTTATTCGTTTGGTCACTTAAGAAGTGCTTATCGAGCCCCTGGTATGTGCTTGACAGCACTGTGTGCTGGGCATTCAGCAATGAACTTAATGTAGCATCTCTTCCCAGGGGAGCCTTCATGCATTGACCTGGGCAATGGATATCAGCAGAGCACAGCCATGGTTATCCTGTCATTTAATACTATTATTATTATTACTATTACATGCTTTCATAAGCAGTTGGGAGCCAGAACTCAATTGCAAACACAGCCAGCATTGGAAGGACTAGACGGGTCAAGTTAGGTCTTATAGAGAAACAAACAAACAAGTAAAGAAAGCAGCGTAAGGTAGACATGTACATTCCATGTCAAATGCTGCGGGTTCTCGGTGTAAAGTTTGAGCTTTGGGGCTGCGATGAGTGGACCTGATGTGCAGAGAGAAAGATCTCAGGATGACATCCCACCTGTGCTGGCAGGAAAGGTAAGCTGGCCCACCCTGGGGTTATTCAGAGCTGACAGCAGGTGGAGGAAGCGCCAGCTGGCAGCAAAGGGGCTCCTATTTCTCTAAGTCGTGCCCTCAGTGGTATAAATGTTTATTCTGTATGTAAATATCATTAATACTTAATAATCTTCCATGTTTAAATAAAAATAACTACATTTCTTCTTTGATTTTTTTGCACATAGAAATCTTGGTTGTCTGTTTGCTCAGACAAACCTGGACACCCAATGTTGGCTTGGGGGTCGTTATTTGAAATGCAGATAATTTTTTTAAGATGAGAACTTTGGAGCCAGGCTACCTGGGTTGAAGGCCAGCTGTGCTACTAAGTGAAGTTATCAACACCCCCCTGCGCCTCAGTTTCCTTATCTGTAACCCAAGAAGTACCACTGTGAGGAGTGAGTGGAGGACTGAGCGCAGACATTCACAGACTCACATGCACCTGAATTGCTTCACTAGCTCTGGTTCTATTTCCAAAGTCTTCAAGATGAGGAAAAAGAAACCCTGTTAAGTTGTACGGTTATTGCGAAAGAACTCAATTTCTCTTATCAGCTGTAATAGGGAGAACAAATTTATAAGGACTTACTTTCTACTTCCCAGATAAAAAAAAAAGGAAGGTAGGGCATAGCATATTTTTCACCCATCTATTTAATAAGAAAACAATATGCAGGACACAGGCTGCCAGTAATTAGTAAATGTAGGAATATCTTCTTAGAGAAGACAGTTATACGATACAGAAAGGGCATGTATATCCTGTTATTCGGTAACGAAGGCAAGAAGTAGCTACAGAAGAATCAGAGTTAAAAAATAAAAACTAACATCATGCCTTCTATACCTGCAAAATACCTATAATTTATTGGTTTATAGAATTCTAAGGAATATAACTGTAGTTGCAGGGGTAAATCTGAAAATGGAGAATCGTGCCTTGAACGCAGTGAAAACATATGTCGGGAAGCCGACCCACTAACTCTCCTGCCTGTCACTCAAAGGAACGTCCCTGGTTCTGCACATCACATTTTCAACTGTTACAACACTCCTGCTTATTTCATTTCTTCGTCCAAACAAGATGCTGAGAATTCAGGTGCAGTGGTGAGGGCTCAGTCAGAGACATGGCTGGCATGTCACAGGGAGCAAAGAACTAAGGGTAAGTGATCAAGAGCAGACAGAAGAATTGCAGCACACATAGAAGTGGGGACACGCTCTGAGCTGGGGCCCTGAACAGTCAGCTTTCACGCCATTACGACGACATCACAGTACTACTTAATTAAGACTCTGAATCCTGAGTTACAGTTCACATCTTAAATGGAAAAAAAATATAGCTAAAATATTTAAAAACATTTACATAAAAATCCTATTCAAATAGTTAAAATAAGCATTTTCATGATGAACGGAAGAATTTAATTGGAGGGAAAAGTCATTTGCCCAGAATAACGTCAGAATCAGTTTTGTTACTTATTGCTTCACTGCCAGCATTGTAGCAGGATGCGCCTTTTAAAATGCAAATTAAATCCAGAGACCGATTTGTTGATACCATCACTTCTCTCCTCACTACAAACCATGAATCTCCTCACCTCAGCCATGAATCCCGAGCCTGTTGTGTCAAATGCTTAAAAAAGTTTTGAAAGAACCCCCCAATCTTATATTTTACATTCATAAGACATAAAAATTGGAGACAAAAAGTAAGCGAAGAAATTCAAGAAACTCTTAGCATGATATTGGTAAAGCCAGATTGCCTATTTGAGACACACTGCTTACTCTGGTTCAGTGTATCACCTTTTACGGTAAATTCCCTGAGTCTTGTTGACAGTGAAGTTTGTGGTGTCACAGGAGTGGACATCCGCATGTGACCTGCAGTAGGGCTGACATATTCCTGCACGAAGTATGTGCACACCTGCTAAGTGTCACTTACTACGAGCGTTGTACATTCCACTCTCTGCAAAGGCGAGTCATCCTTTTTCCGAGACAGATCAGAGCTATTGAAGGCTGCCAAATGGTAATTTAGACCCTTCTTTTTTGTTAATCAATTCAATATTCTTGGTCTTAATGCTGTGTAGCTCCTCAGTGCCCGTCCTGGCCTTGCCTCCTTCCCCTGCTTCCCTGATGAGCTGATCTACCCCTCTGCTCCAGGAGTCAGCTCACTGCCATTATTCCCTGATCTGCATTTCCAATCAAAAATTCCTTCTCCAGCTTCACATCTGCTTGTGCAGTTGTGTGCTAGCATCTTCATCTGGGTGTCCGAGAAGCCCCCCAGATTCCAAACCAAACGTATCGTGTTTCCCTTACACTAAGCGTCATCTTCAATTCTCTGTTCCCATCTGTGCTACACAAACTCCCAGATGAAAGAAGGAAGCTCAGATTAATGACAGGGCCCCTACTTGTTCAGGTCTCTCTGTCTCCAGCCCCTGTCCGTGGGCGGCTCTGTCATGTCTACCCCACTTCCCCACACCCCCTGCGCCTGGCTCCTTTTTCCCCCAAACACAAAACCATCACCTTTTATTAAAACTTTTTCCATTGTGTCCTAGTTTTTAAAATCTTTCCGCATTTGCGATCATTTTATATACCTCAACCAGATTAAGTTTCCCCAAACACGGGGGGACTGGTCCCTCTGCTTCGGCCACCCCACTGCCTTTAGGATCAGGTGGAAGATAAACGCTGCAATGCTGCAAAACCTGACACCTGCCTCTGGGCTGCCTCTCGGGTCCTCCTACAAGGGGTGCCCTTTGTTTCAGTGTATTGCTTTTGAGTGTGAGGGACCAGGCCTCTCCCTAGTTCTGTCCCCATCCCCCACCGGACCCCATTCTCACCTCTCTCATCTTCATTCAGCTGTTACCTGCTTTTGGAGACCCCCACAGACTCCAGATCCCTTTGAGACTCAACCCAGTTTCTCCTGGATAGCTCTTTTGGACTCCAGACTTCCCACCCCACCTCACCTTCAGAATTGGCTAGACGTCCATCTTCTAACACACCTCGTGCATCTATCTTTGATGGTGTTTATTGAAATCAGTGTGCTTCTCATTTGTTCTCCCTGATCTCCCACAGCCAGCTGACGTAGTTTCCGGTTCTCACCCCGTGCTATTTCTCTCTCAAGCCATTTGCTACCTCCTGTTGTGCATTATAGTTGTTCATCTGTGGATCCTCCCACTCACCCCAACCTCTTGTTTGCAGAAGTCCTATTACTACTTGATCTCATTAATACTAGATGCACAGATATTATCTAAATAAATTAAAGAAATTAAACAAATAAAAAACCCTAGAGATTCTTTGAGTTAAAAATTGTTTTGATGACAAAGGTAGAGTCCAATTATGCTATTATCATAGGCTGTCATTGTTTTCATTTCTTATTTGAAATATTGGACGAATGTCATTCTACAAAGTGGGAACAATTTAATGAAACTATTTTAGTGATAGGTGTTTAAAATGCATACCTATAGCTGTTCGACCTCTAAGGAGCTGGTAGGAGTTGATGTACATGGAGACAAGTGGCCCAGAGTCCTTTCTGAGAAAGAACGTGTGCCCCAGATTCTAGGAGTGATGGCAGGTGGCATTCTTCAATTATCAGCCACTGCAAAAATGGCCCCTACAGAGATCCGCCCCGCCACAGACAGGTCCTTTCTGGGTGGCCCACGTCCAGGGACTGACTGAGGGGGGCAATTCTGCCCCGACTCAGGACAGCTCTACAGCGCCGTTCGTGCTCCAGAGCTCGCTGTGGGGTTGGGGGAGGCTGCCATTCGCCTGCATCACAGCTCATCCTCAGGCCGTGTCCAGCTCTTCTCTCTTTCCCTCCTTCCACAGGTGTTACTCCCGAGGGCCTACTTGATAAACACTGTACACTCACCCCCTTCTCAGAGACCATTCCCTGGAGAATCCAACCTGCGACATCTAGTTTGCTTCATCTAAAGCTTTAAAAAAATTGATCTACTATTAATAATAAAACTGGGCCTGTTTGAAAACCTTCCTCTGCATATTACATCCTTCCATCCATCCATCTGTCCATCCATGCATCTTACATTTATTCATTTCAGATTATGACCCAAGGAGAAGTATCGTGTGTACTGGGTTCTCTTTTAATAAAACCCTGCTGTATATGGTTAGCAGTAACTTCTTATTCTCCTGCAGAACAGAAGAGGGATGATAAAAGCAGATGAAATAGTGTAAAAGTTTAATTCTAAGATTGCTTCTTATGACCCACAAAAAGTCTGTGTGTGTTTGTTTTTACTCAGCTTATTGTCTTAAATTCTGCCAGTGTTCAGAACTGAAACTGTCTTTGTTTTTAACATACGGTTATGCATATTCATAAATTCAGTAAGTATATATGTCACACATAACTAAAATGAGGAAGAATTCATTCATTGCTAATATCGGAATTAGCTTTCAAGAAATCACAAAGTATCGACTCAGAAAAATAAGAAACCATGGCAAAAAATAATCAAAATACACATATAAATACGTAAGCGCATACACACACAACACATACTCTGGATAGAGTTCCCAGCAGGTGAGGCCTAAAAAATAGGATTTAACCAACAGGATAGCATAGTTAACATACAATAGTTTAACTTGGGGATAAATCAGAGATAAGAGTAGCGAACTCTTCCACGGTGATTTTGAACAAGGCATTTTGGACTGTCAGAGGGTTTTCCAAAAATTGCTCAAAATTACTGATTAAGTTCATGAGAGAAAATATATAGAAACCTTCTGCGAAAAAATCCTTAAAGTATAATATAGAATTATAAGGATGAGAAACCAACTGTTATTTTCATCAGCTAAAATGATATTATATACATCAGACATAAAGAAGAAAAAAGACAAACTGCTTGGAATTTTGGAATGTAAAAACAGTAGAACTGACTGTGAGTTTCTTCTTCTGAAGCACTTGCAAGAAAATAGGTCGATCAGATGCCTGCAGTGGGATGTGGTGGAAGGAATCATGTGGTTTCTCGAAGTGATTCTAGATTTCAGTCACAGGAGATGTTTCTTCACAGGATTTCACAGCAAGAGTTTTATGGCCAAAACCACATTATGTTGAAATAAATAGTTCTTTAACATTTAAAAATAATGAACAAGTTTAGAATTCCTGAGAATTTCTGAGTTTAACAATGCGTCACCTCGGAGGGAGGAGAAAGGCTACATTTCCCTTAATTGAGGACAACATGTTTACACAGAGGAATTGGTAATAAAAACGAGTCCTTTTCTGATGAACCCAAACTAACTCATATCTCTAGTATTTAAAGAAAAGCCACTTGAATCATCATGGCATCAAAAATAAAATAAAAGAAACAGAGCTCATGTTTTGGTAATCCGGGTGGAGAACAACTCAGCTAGATGGGTTGTGATTATTGTAGTTTAGCTCCTATGGACTGCTCGTGAAAGCCGCACCACGTGACCGCAGGCACAGGGAGGATGGCGAGGCTCAGTGACAGGGACAGCCGAATCAGCGGCACGCATTTTTAAATCTTAGCTTGTTTTTCCACTGGCGTTTTAAAAGTAAGGATTGTTAGTAATTGCAGGTTATTTACTTGAGGAGTATTTTCCATTAATTTGACTTGGAAAAGGTCATCCTTGTTTAGAAGCTCAGTTATTTATCATAACTGACTTGAAGTGGCTGCATTTTGAGCAAAATGATAAAATATGTCATAGTGAAGGCAGGTATCAAAAGGTAGTTATGATATTTCAACAAAGCTTTGTCAATTATTTTAACAAATTTTGGGACATCGAATTGGTGATATAATGACAGAGAAATGCTGTTAAAGGCCTGAAAATAGACCAATAAAATGGTCTATTTTGCCTGTGTGTTCCATCCACACAATAGGCACATCACAGCATAAATCCAGAAAACTAATAACACAGACGGGCTCTCTAGCCTTCCAGGTCGTGGTGTGTCCCTGCCCAGGTCTCCTTCATTCTCTTGGTCTCAATGGGACAAGATGGCTTTCAGCACTGACATGTACTGATTTTTAATTTTTTACTCTTTAAAAGATTTTATTTGTTTATTTTTAGAGATAGGGGATCGGAAGGAGAAAGAGAGGGAAAAAACATCAGTGTGTGGTTGCCTCTCACACCCCCCCTACTGGGGACCTGGCCTGCAACCTAGGCATGTGCCCTGACTGGGAATTGAACCAGTAACCCTTTGGTGTGCAGGCCCACATTCAGTCCACTGAGCTACACCAGCCAGGCCCAATTTTTTTAATGAAAGGTAAAGAGTGGAATCTTCCAGGTATTTTAATCACTTGTAGATAACTTAAAAATTCAGGATTGCAAAACCAAGGTATTTTGTTCCCATGCCCAGATCAATACATATACCAAGCAACTGGTTCTTTCTCAAATAAACTAGCAAATTCTTTGACTAAATTGAATAATCAGTACAAGGAAATGTATGTGCATGAAGATATGATTTCAGCATATTCACAGCAGATCTCATTATGAAGCTAATTATCAGTACTTGAGTGAATCTATCTAGTGCAGAGTAAAGAAATAGAACAGAATATAGAGAGTAAATGAAAAATATGAACTACTGATATAAGTAAAATTTAAAATTACTAAAATAATTCTTCATATCTGATCAAAATAACTTTTTTAAAAAGATTTTATTTATTTATTTTTAGAGAGATGGGAAGGAAAGGAGAAAGAGAGGGAGAGAAACACCAGTGTGTGAGAGATACATTGACTGGTTGCCTCTCACACACCCCCAACCAGGGACCTGGCCTGCAACCCAGGAATGTGCCCTGACTGGGAACTGAACTGGTGACCCTTTGGTTCACAGGCAGGTGCTCAATCCACTGAGCCACATGAGCCAGGGCCATAACTTATCATATAAGCTTAATTAAAATAAACATGTGTGTTAAACATGCATTGAAAGTCATACACATGGATGAGGATTAACAATGGGATTCCTACATCATAAAGGCCACAGAAAAGCAAGAGTTCAGGAAATGAGAAAGGATCTACCAGGGAAATACAAAACAAAGGAGGCAAGAAGAGTACTTTTTGAATATATAATAGACAACTAAAGATGAAAACATCAGAGATTATAGCAGAAAATAGGTAAATCAACAATTCTATTTGGTAATGTCAATAGTCAGTCTAGTAACTGATCAATTAAGGGAATTTTAGGAAGATATGATTATTAAATGTAATCAAACACATAGACATCTATATCCAGCACTATAAGAAAAATGAATATTTTAAAAATTAAACTTCCACAGAGAAGGCTTCAGTACAATTCACAGAGCTGAAACTCTCTGACCACACCTCCATGGTATCTTGGCATATGGGGAAGGGTAGAAAGTGTTGGGCATTCCATAAACGGTATAAGGAAAACTAACTCAATATATAGAGAAAGAGGAAACTGGACACCCACTTCTACTATATCTACAACCCTCAGTGTAGACTTTCATCAGCCTTCTTTTTTCACATCAGGATATTAAATTAACAAAGAATTTAATTTCCAATTGAAATCATAAATTGCCACCAAAGAACTACATCTTTAATGCATCACCTTTGTGGTCCCCTACCAGGTCTATTTTCTCTCATATTATTTATAAGAGAAACCATGCATTCCCTCAGTAGTTGTCGAAAATCAATATAAAAATTTTGTGAATGACTAAAATTTATGGCCACACAACATCCTAGCAAATGGGACCCTAAATTAAACATTGTTCAATTTTAATGGGGCACTTACAGGAAAAAATGACCTTGAAATGCTGCTTCCTTTCAACAGTCTTGGAAATGACTCCAGTAGCTAGAGAGCAGGAGAGGGGAAGGAAGTGGAAGTGACAGGGAGAAAGACTCTGCATCCCCAACGGGGCTGGGTTTGGAAACTGGTGGGAGTTGATGGTCGGAACAGCCAATGAGCAAATGTCAGAAAGTCTGAGTGGGTGACACCGTCAAGGCGGTTTTTGGCCACAGAGCTGTGCCTCTGCTTGGGTCGAATGACATTCGCTTTCAGGAGACGTTGAAGAATGACAGCGTTGGAAGGTGGAATCCCTGGCCGCTCAAGCAGAGATGCGGGGGAGCAGACCTAGTCTCAGCAGCGCTGTAAACTCTCGCTCATTCCCCAGGGGCACCAGCAGGTGCTCCGTGAGAATGCTGTGGTGACAGACAAGATGAGATGCAGCACACTACATCTCAAACGCAGCCATGGAAGTGGGATTGTGTCCGGTTGGGCAGACCCTGGTCTCTATTAGCCCACAGAACACAGAGGTTCACTACCCCGCGAGCTGGAAACACTCTCAGTGACACCTAATCCTTCCTTCAGTTTGAAGCAGGACATGGTATGTGTGGGTCTTAAACCAGAATGGGAGAGTGCTGCACATACAAAATAGGATCCAAATATGAAGGAGCTGATGCTCATGATAGTTTTCTTTGCATTCATGGCATTATAATTTTATCTCATTAATGGCAAACGTTAATTTTAAAAGCCCATAAAATATAATTCTGAAAGCTTGTTTCTTCTTAGATGCACTTGCTCATTCTTAGTTTTAACTGTGTCTCTCCACCAGTGTTAGCCCTCCAAGTCTGCGTTTCCAGTTCCCACCGTCTGAGTCCAGAATGGCGGTCCACTGACACTTCAGACCAAACCATGTCCTTCCTGAGACTTTCTTAAGCCACTACTGTTCCAGGTTCCCTGTCTCAGCCTCTCCATCATCCGACCAGAACTTTGGGACTCATCTTGGGTTTTTACTCACCCTCACTTACCAAATCTATTCCTTCCTTTTTATCCCTCTAATTTACATTCTCTCTCTTTCTCTTCAATTAGGCCCTCAATACTGTATGCCGGTACCTAAACTAATCTTCTTTCTTCATTTTAAAAAAGCTTTCTTTTCTTTCTGGGCTCTTTCCCTCAATTCCCCCTTGCTTCAACCTCGGTTTCCCACTGCAATATAAATTACTTTTCTAAAAACACCCCTTGGAGTTGTATTGAAATCCAAAGATGTGTATTTGAGTCTCGAATTCGTTACCAGACAACTTCGAGCAAGTCTCCTGTTCTTTCTCACTCTGTTTCTCTGATTATGTTTGATCCACATTACAGAGTCACTGTGAGGATTAATTAAGGTTACACATATGAAGGTGTTTTGTAAACCATAAAGTTTAGTATAAATATAAATAGAAGGTGACATTTTTATCTAGCAGCCAATTAACTTCCTGGCAGTGTTGGTCCCTAGCAATTAGAACACTCAATTAGTCACTGTTCAGGTTCAGTGTGGCACCTAAAATGAGAAAGAAAAAGCTTTGAAATGTGTTAAATGTAACGCTGCCATTTAAATTGAAGTGGAAGAAAGGATTTTGACTTCCCCCCACATGCTGGAAGGCAGCAAAACTGAGCCTCTGGTTAGTCAATATATTTCAGAACTGCTTCAGTTTCGGGCATTATCAATAATTCTGTTATTTACATCAATATTTGAGGGTTTTTTTTTCAAATTTCCAAGTCATGATAAAAAAAAAGCAAAGGGCCCTGACTATTACCAAAACAGACAGGGCTGGAAAATGCCATTGTTTTCAAATGTCGTCTAGATGCACACATGTGCACACATACCTCTACTCAGGGTTAGAGATGAGCCTCCTGGAAACAATATAAAAATCGTGTGGCCTCACATTGCAGCATTATTGATGCAAACAAATGGGCCCTCTTTCAAAGGATGTCAACTTTCAAGGCATCACATGCGCGCTTCTAAAATTATCTGAAAAAAGTATTCACTGTGTAGTCTAACAGGAAAGGTAATGGAACTATATTAATGTGAATAGAACAAGGAAGACTGTTTTTCAATCCTGATCCATGGAGAGAGGAAAAATCTGTCTTTCCTGTAATTCAGCTGATCCCTTATCTTTCCCCTTATGTCATTCTTATCATAATTGAAAACAGTCAACATTATTGTCTTTTTTTTTAATAAAAGCTTTGATGGACTACAATTTTGACCATTGGAGTATGATTTAATTTATATATTTCATCTCAAATTTCAGTGATCAGAAGTCAATTTGGTTACAGCCTTTCTAATGACATCTGACTAAGGCTAAGCTTATTAATGGTATATAATTGTTACTATATAATGAAAGTTAGAAGTCATCGTAAGCAAGACATGTGAGAGGTATCTTAAACCGAATTACTTTCAATATCTTTGCTAGAGTTCAATGCATGAGAATATGACAAAATATGCCCTAAGCTGACATACAAGAACCCAGAAGTTATTATTTTTTATCCGGAAAGTCCTACACAGGTTTAAACAGGCCAAACCCTATCCACCGAGCTTACAATTTCCTCTTTTGATAGGTACACAATCATTTGTCTCAAAAAGATAAAAAGATGAAGTTAAATAAAAGGTAGGATATTAGCCAACAATTGTGTTTAGTTCAGAAAACGCTCCTTAACACTGAAGAAAACATGTTTTGGAGAGATGCTTAACAAAAAGCATATGCTCTCTCTTCTGCCCAGGTATTCACAAAAGACTAACTTACATCCGAAGAACACCAAGAATACAGAACAGATATTTCTGGAGCAAGTTCTGTATTCCTACTTCTTGGCAAACCCATTGTTAAACCTTTTCTAATCAAGTGATTGTTAGTCTGTGACATTCTCATAAGATGGGGCCCATGGAGTGATGTGATATGTCACCTAGAAGACCATTATTAGACTCTTGCTTTGTTGAAAGTTTTGCTGATGGTTGTAAGGTTCACAGAGATCTTTCTGTTTCATGACGATCTCGCCTCTGCAGGGCATTCTGCTGTCTTTGTCTAATTTGACGGCCACACCTGATATCCTCCTTCCATCCGGCCCCCTCCCCCACCCTCCCTAACACTAGTCTTGGCTTGGCTTCCATCACCTCATCAGGTTACCTCTGGGCTTGGTTTCTCTCAGGGAGAGTGCTTATACATTGGGTACAATTCATTTTCTGAGGTGTTGACCCGGTTAGGGCCATTGTTTACTGAGCACATGTTAATAAGTCAAGTGAACACACATTCTTGAAGTCACTAGCAGGCCTGTTTGTATTTAATTCACTATCTTAATGTCTGTTGTTTTAATTTTTCTTCCTCTCTTGATAACTCAGTCTTGTCCTGAGCATGAAGGTGTGGGTGCAAGCTGGCCCCTTATTCAGGAACCTCATAGCTTTGGCCACAGCAATTGGTCCAGGAATGGGCTGGTGGCCCACAGGGAGCCAATCAGAGTCCCTTCCCCAAATCTGCCTATGCAGAATTGTCGGGCAGAGCTCTCTTCTTTCCCACAGCAGGTTGTGAGTCCAGAGACAGCCAGGACCAATTCACTGACCAAATATGGAGAAGTTACTCTGTGGGGACTGAGCCCATACGCTGAGGGAAGTAGTGAAGAGAGAGGAGGTTCAGATGCTCATTCAGGGTCTAGATCAGGTCTGCCCTGAGGCCTAAACTATCTCAGCTCTCCTCAAAAATGGGTTTAATTTTTCCTAGAGGCTCCATCCATATCTCCCCAACACACTGTTGGAACTTGTGTTGAGCTACCTTCATTCAGCTTCCTGCACTTGGCAATCAATAAGGTCATGGTCAATACACTGATTCATCTAATCTTGAAAATTTAAAGAGATAAATTTAAATTTCAAGTAGTCTTTGCTTGAATTTTTATCAGACATTATCTTCAGATATTTGGTGAATTGGTTTTCATGTGAATTTAAGTCTGTTTAAATTCTTTTTTTTATTTATTGATTTTAAAGAGAGAAAGAAAAGGGGAGAGGGAGAGGGAAGGAGAGAGAAAGAGAGATTGATTTGTTACTTCATCCATTCATGCATTCATTGGTTGATTCTTGTATGTGTCCTGACTGGGGATTGAACCCGCAACCTTAATGTATTGAAATGATGCTCCAACCCACTGAAGTACCCAGTCAGGACCATTAGTCTGTTTATATGATGTCAAAATCTGGAGTGAGGTATACAAAGTCCCTTGGTGGTCACACCTAGACCTGGGGCCTTACACATTATCTATAACTCTACACATTCTCTCTTCCTGATGTGTCTAAATCTATAGTCCAGATTCCTAACTTTCACTCCCTTATATATTCAACTTCCTACTTAATGGATCCACTGGTTTGTCTAATGTATATTTCAGCCTCAACACATCAACAACATGACTTCTAATTTCTCTTAAACTTCTTCTCTGCATCTCTTGCCAGCTCTGCTGATGGCAGCCCCATTCTTTCCATGGCTCAGGCCAAAATTTGGGCCTTATCCTTCCATCTTTATTTCCCTCATGCCCACATCCAATCCATTGGGAAGTCTGATTGAATAAACCTTAAAAATATATCCAGTGTCTGACTTCTACTTGTCACCTCCACTTCCCATCCCTGGTCCAAGCCTCCACATCTCTCACCTGGATCAGCTTTCTAATGGGTCACCCTGCTTGTCCCTTCTTGCCCTTTAGTGTAATTCTCAGCACAGGAGTCAGAGCAGGATTTAAAAACCTGAGTCAGGCCACATGGCTTCTGTCTAACATCACCCCCAAACTCCCCCATCTCGCTCAGAGGAAAAGCTCCAGTCCTTCCAACCCAAGCCCTGGTACCCAGGTCACATGTGAAATGACCCTGCTGATTGTAAGCTCATCCCCTGTTCACACCCCCCGTTTGCTCTGGTCCAGCTTCACTGGCCTCTGCAATCCTTCAAGCTTTCCAGGGACATTTCTGACTCTTTAGTTCACTCTGTTCCCTCTTCCTAGAATGTTCTTTCCCCAGATACATGTTGGGCTACTGTGAACTCCTTTATATCTTTTCTTAAATCTCACCTTCTCAAAGAAGCCTTCCCTGACCACTGTGTTAAATACCAAGTCCCCAAACTGTCCCACTCACCAGCCATTTCTCACCAGGTAACTATAATGAAAGATTGCACTAAATGAGCTCATCCTCGCAAAGGAGCTGCAAGTGTATATACTGTATAACATGTGCCTAAAAGATAGAGCTCCTGAAAACAAAAACTATTTGATTAAATTACTTCCTAGAATCATAGATATATTGGTCATAAGAGCCAATAAATTCTCCTTTGAGGCCTAACCTGGTCAGAGTTGGTTTCTGTCACTTAAAATCAAAAGGATCAAGATTCACACATCAATTTATGTTTGCCTGGAACATTTTAAGAGGGTAAGTTAATGATTCAAATGGTCTTTGAGTTTATATCCTCTAAAAAAATTGAAATTAAAATATTTATGTTTCTCCAATGGTCATACATCTGAAGGTTTTTCTGAAAGAAGTACTGTTAAAAGCAGACAAAGGCCAATGCATAAAGAAGTTCATTGTTGCATCATTCATAATGGCTAAATATCAGGAATATACTAAATATTTGGCACTGGAACACATACTTTCAAAATGTAGTTTGCAGAAACCTAGGGATCTCCTTAGGGGGTTTGTAAGAGGACAACCATTTTCACAATAATACTAAGACAGTACTAGTCTTTCCTACTGTGTTGGCATTTGCACAGATGTGCAAAAGTGATGGGGGTGGGCAAGGCTCTTGGGGCCTTGGCGTAAACCACAGTTTGTCACAAAAAGGTACGAGTAGTCACGTATTGTTTACTGCCACACACTCCTGATTTTTTTAACCAGTTTCATTTAAGAACATTTGACAAAGCCATAAAATAATAACTTTAACAAATCATGGCCCTTGAGGTCATGTCCTTTGTCATGTTCTCCATTCTGCGTTGACAAAGTTGGGGGGAGACGCAAAGCACACATGCTGCTCACAGAGTCGGTGCGCTGACCTGGAGCAAAATACTTGCAAACTTGCTGGAGTTACAGACCCAACTAGCCATTTTCCTTCTTCACAGAATTCCATTTTTCTTTAAAAATGGCTATCTGACAGCCGTAGTTATTCTGCCCTGGCCGGTGGCTCAGTTGGTTGGAATGTCATCCCGTGCACCAAAAAGGTTGTAGGTTTGATTCTCAGTCCGGGCGCACACCTAGGCTGCAGGTTTGATCCCTGCTCGGGGCACCTACAAGAGGCAACTGATCAATATTTCTCTCTCTTTCCCTTCCTGTCTCTCTAAAACGAATAAATGTATCCTTGGGTGAGGATTAAAAAAAACCCTATAGTTATTCAAGTTTGTATAATTGGCAGGCATTTTTCTGTAAAAGAAAAAAAAATGAGTCTGTTGTTCCTATGATTATAACTGATGCTGTTTGTTGAAAATAATAAAATTCAAACTTTCAATTAAATACCAGAATTTTGAGCCCTGGCTGGTGTAGCTCAGTGGATTGAGTGCCAGCTGCAAACCAAAGGGTCGCCAGTTCAATTCCCAGTCAGGGAATATGCCTGGGTTGCGGCCAGGTCCTCAGTATGGGGCACGCAAGAGGCAACCACACATTTATATTACTCTCCCTCCCTTTCTCCTTCTCTTTCCCTCTCTCTAAAAATTAATAAATAAAAATTAAAAAAAGAATTATGTTAAAAAAAACAAAAAAACCTACCAGAATTTTGGGAAACCTGTATCTGCCACCAGGAGCTTGACAGCTTCCCAACACCTGAAGCCCTTTCTGATGAGATCGTGGTGAAATTCTGACATTGTATAATGACACGTGTCAACTTTCAGAAGGTCTGTAGAATTCAGTCAAACAATAACTTTCAAATGATCAACTTATCACATTACAAAACCACATGTGGGTGAAACATTCATTCAAAGGGCATAACAGACCAATAATTTTCAGACAAGAGTACCAAAAATTCACTGATATGGTTCCTAATTCTCATTGAAGCTAACCTTTGAGATAGTGCCATGGCGTAATTTTCTACATAGTATTGAGTACTATAAAGTCTCTTTATGGTTTACTCACTTGTTTTATCTGGTTATTGTTTTCCTCTCCTGATTAGAAGCAGAACTCCAAGAGAAAAACAGACCCTGTCTACCTTCTTCAGTATTGTTTTTCTCAATGCCTAGAATAATGCTTGGCATAGAGTAGATACCCCATAAATGATGGTCGAAGAAATAAATACAACCACAAAATAAACTTTATGCAGTTTGCCAAAAAATTCTAATTATTTGAGGAAATTCCTCAGACATGTGATTATTACAATAAAATATTCAAAACTAGTTATATGAAGGTATATTTAATATAAAATACATAATTCTTATTATATGACATGTAATACATAATAAATTACATATTATGTTGTGTGTTTATAGGCGTCCCTAAAAAGATGACTAACAGGGTCTGTGTGCAAAGGAGGTGGGGGAAGACCATGATAAACCCATGCAACTCTGTAACCAGACACTGAGAGACCATTACTCGGACTGGGGAGATAGCATGGACCGCCTGGGCAGGTGGCTTAGTGGGGCAGGAGGCTGCTTCCACACATTTTTGAAATGTTTTCATAATATAGCTCTACAGCTATTTTCATGACCTACTTCATGCAGATTGTTTACATAATTGAAATTTTCCATACTATGTTCTGCATTCGGAAATGGAGAAAACAGTTTCCCCTAAGCATCTGCCACTGCAAAGCTTGTGTCCTGAGACTTGTCATTTCATTTGTCTTTCCTAATAAGGACACTGAAGGTGAGTTGCATGACCTCTAAAGTTTATCCTGAAGGTTAGATTCCGTGCTGGTCCATGTCATGATGTAAAGAATAAGCTAAGTCAGGAATGTTTTCTGTGGGGCCCTTTAATCATGTCATTCCAATACTGTTTTTTGACCTGCTCATCTCTTTGAGATGGGATATTCATCTGAACCCCTTTCTCTTCCAGTTGGATTATAAAAGAACTCCCTCTTGAGAGTTTTTAGGAAAAGGAAGATGTTTTCAAATTATCTGTCAGAGAACTACATCACCAAACCAATGATGTGTTTCTTTTTTCCTAGGGTCATATTAAGTACACATAGCCTCTGGACCACCAAGCCAAAGTTCACACGAAATGAAAGCTGTATCAACCATAGGTCTGGTGAAGATGCGGTGGTAGAGAGAACAGAGCATCTAATGCAGTCTAGCATCCCTCAGTCTTTATCACTGAGGAATGGAACTGTCTTATTTTAAATACACGGGTTCTAGATTATCCCACTACTAATTGTTGAAACAGTTGAGCTAAGTAATGGCAAGCTGAGTGGGGACAGAGAGGGGCGGGCCGGCCTCACCTTTGACTGTCACGTGGACGCTCTGGCTGGTGGAGAGTTGTGGCTGAACCAGCACGTTGCACGTATACTCTCCCTCGTCGACTTCCTTCTGCACGTCTGAGAGTTTCAGAGTTCCATTGTTCTCAAATGCCACTTGGCGGTGGTTGAAAGGAAGCAGATTAGAGTTCTTATACCACTTGATGGAGTAGTAAGGATAGCCAATCACACGACAGTGAATGTACGTGTCGCGTCCCGCTATTGCTGTGATATTTTTCATTGGTCGAATACTTGCAGGCCCTAGAGAGACACAAAGAAACTCTTGAAAATAATTTAAGGGTACCTCTTATGTGCCGAAATGGGTACACTCTTCCTTGGGTTAAAAATGTAGGTTGTTTTCACGTAAGGACAAGTTTTTCAGTTAAATTTTTCTGCACTTGGCGTTTTCCCTAAGATGGCTTCATTTCCTTCTAGTGTCATTATTTGCAAATGAACTCAATGAATGTTAAGTCCTTTAATTGTCGACTACTTCTATTAAAACGTCTTGAATTATATGACAGAAGGCAATTTCACCAAGCAAAAGTAACTAGCCTGCACTGAACAAGCATGCTCTTTTTTTGAGAACATTGGTAGTGATTCCAAGGCTTAACTGCCGCTATAGCCATGAAGATGGAGGTTATGCCAAGTCGCACTATGAATGTAAGTTAAATACCATGTCCATGAAGGTTTCCCATGAGTGTCGTAGAACGGAAGAAAAGTAGGAAGGAACGAACATGCAGAGCATAAACCAGGAAGGGATCGATCAAGTGGACACACTGAAGAGTAAAACTGCAGGACAAGCTGACTACAGAAACCGAACTGCCATTTCCGACAGTGTCCCCCGTCAGTGCCATTCCTGAGTAGGGAGGAAGGAGTAGGAAATGGAGCACGGCGGCCAGTCTGTTTCAGCATTCCAAGACCCAGCTCGGTGCATGCAGAAACCTGCTTTTCCGCTACAATGAGTTATGTGTGTTTTTTGAGGAGCTGATTTGACAAGCACCTCTTACGTTTATTCGAGCCTGGTACAGGACGACGCCGGCCGAGTTGTTGGCGGTGCAGCGGTAGACGCCCCCGTCTCGGACCTGAGAGCTGGAGATGTTCAGGTAGCTGACCACGTTGCCCTCCGACGTGATCATCTGGCTGATGCGGTGGCTGCCACCCTTGAGAATCGGGTCATCGTCCAGAGTCCACGTGATCGTGGGCAACGGCGTGCCCTTCACGTTGCACATGAGGGAAACCGGTTCTGCTGGACTCACCACTTTTTCACTAAAGGCAGAAATAATTTTGGGAGTTCCATCTGCAGGAAGACAAATTATGGAAGCAAGTGGCACATACAGATATTTAAACAACTTCCAAATCTGTTTACTTAATGATTGGGAGGCAGATGTTACGCTTATTAACACTACAACAAACGGGTTTTATTGCTAAAGCTACATTCTAATCAGAACTAGATTTCATTTTCAAAAGAGGTCAACTCAGCATTAGCAAGCTTTATTCAATCACTTATATATTTCCTATGTTCATAATAAGAAGAATGGTGATAAAACCCAGGCAGTCATGTTAAACAGTGTCAGCTCCCAAGGAGTCTTGGATTCAAAAGTGGACAGCCCCACCCGAAGTTAGAAGCACAGGGTAAATCCACCCCCCACACCCCTCCCTTTAGCTTTCCACTTCTCCACAGTTAATTAGGAATTGCTTACTGAGGAATTGTAAAGGATTGCAGGAGAGAGAGAAAGAGAGAGAGAGAGAGGGAGAGAAGCTGATGATCTCATCTTCATTTTCTTATAAGAAATCATCTTTTATAGTTTTAATGACATGATAAGTACACATAAATTTCCATGAATGCTCTGGAATGGGTGGAAAACAAAGTTTGACCCTTTTAGCATGTATTAACTATCTCTCTAAGTATCTTAAGTGAGGTGGCCATATAATTTGTCATCCACCCTGGGACACTGCGGAGAGTGAAATGGGCCTTATGGACAAGCACGCTAGGAGAACAGGCACAGTCCAAGACTGTCCCAGACCAACCTGGAGCTTAAGCGGAGGGAAGTTTCCATGGGATTGTCCCATATTTCCAACAAGACCACATTTCCATATTCCATTATTTTTCTATTTCATATAAGGACTATTTCCCTCCTATTGTATGGCAGTAACCACAAATGTTTTTTATATGACTCTCCATGAATAAAGGGAAACACATGCATATTAAAGAGAAATGTACGAGTGAAAAGAAGGAAAAGTTACCAATAGGCCTACCAGCCTCGGGCACATAAATTAACATGGTGATTTTTTTCCCCCCGGGAGTAAGTGGGTCCTTTAGACATAACTATGATCACATGAAACAGGATTTCTGAGTTTGGGAATAACGCTTGCTGGAGGAAATTTTTTTAATTGTATTCATTTTCAGGGTTTATCCATAATGAAAAATGATAATGAACAGATCTTATTTTTTAGTGTTTTAATTTTTATTTTAAAAGTTTTATATATATGTACATATACATATATGTATGTGTATGTATAAATATATATGTATATATACATATATAAATAAGTTGTTGAAAAGTATAATCAAAACAAATGTGGGAAACAAAACTGAAGCTAGCTTGAAATTCCAGCATGGAAAAATAGCTGCTAACACCTCCAAAAACCCTGCAGGAAAGAGGTACTGGCCACGGTAAACCTTGCAGCCGATCTCTGTGGCCAGCTGGGCCGGCTGTGTAGGGTTCTCACTGGGGGAGCCGTGCTGGGGGGCTTCTCCACAGCCCTCTGCCATCTTTTCATTTGCAAATTCCTGACTCTCAACTTCTTCATTCCAATTCATGGTTCAGGCGGCTGGAGAAAGCCCTCAAGTATGTTTCTCCTGGGGGTATTCATACACATACAGCATCTTTCATTTCCTTGGATTGCGGGCTTCTTCCTTTAGTTGTCAAAGGTGCAAAAAAGAGCTTCCTAATATCACAACGAAGAACTCGTGGAACAGCGCAGAGCCTGCCTCACCACGCTCTGCGTGTAGCTGACCGAGGAGTTAGACGTCATCGTGGGTGTTAGTCTCTGTACATAACCAGCGCTTGGGAACGTTGACATTATCTTATTTCACCTGATAATTCAATGTTTTATTTTAAACATGTATTTAGCTATAAATGTCTTTGCACTAATTGGTACCCTAAGCACTGAAAACTCATCTTCTAAAGTGTGTTTGGAAAAGTTTATCCTATTTTTTGGAGACAAAGTTTACATACAGCGGAATGTATCTTAAGTGTGCAAACAGAATGAGCTTCATTAACACTCAGGTCCACCTGTAACCACTGAAACAATCAAGATACAACCCTTTCCCGTGACCCCCACTGTTGTTGGGTCTCCACCCACCATACACAAGTGGAGTTCTGATTTCAATTGCCATGTATCAGTTTTGCCTGTTCTTGAGCTTCAAAACTATGTAATCCTAGAGTGCGTACTCTTTCTAGAGGCACTGATTCTATCACAAGTACGGCAGAGTCAGCAGAATTAGGAAAGGTGGCTTCGGAACAGCACTGTAATGTATGGTCCGCCCCGAGCCTGCCAACTGACCGATAATGCCCCGTCCAGCTATTTTTCCCAGCCCGATCAGTGCCACATTTAACAATGATTCATCAGGTCTCTCTGCTCTCTTTTAACCTGGAACGTTTTTTGGTTCTTCTGTGTTTCTTCATTTTGACATTTTTGAAACCGGTTACTTGGTAGTCAGTTGATCAGCTTCAGTTTGTTTGATAATTCTTCATGATTCGATGCAGGTTGTGCATTTTTGGCAAATACCATGGAAGCGATATTGTTTTCATTTGCTTATTGGCCGTTTGTGTGTTTCCTTTGTGAAATGTCTTCTGAAATTTTGTGCGTATTTTTATGCTAGGCTGTTTGCCTTAGTTATTAATTTGTAGGAGTTCTTTATGGGTACTGAATACAACTGTACACACACAAACATATAAGTCAGTAAGTACAAGTTTCCTTGTACATATCCATGTCTGATATAATGGTAAGATACATTTGTCAGATACCTTATGTAAATTATACATAATGTCTGTCACATGTTTATATAGTACAGAGTCTGGCACAAATAATGCCCTTTTTATTACAAAATCATAAGCATGTAATTCTGCAACGTAACAATATCACACTCAAGCACACCCTATGACATTTTAGGTGAACTGTTCAAATTAAAACTATAAATTATTACACCTGCATCATTACCCTACCAATCACATGCAAGCAGGTGTTACTTCTGCCAGACCTTGTATATATTACATATAAATGTGTGTGTGTAGAGTATTTTCTACTGGTCCATAGTTGCATATATTTCATTTATATTTTATTTACATTAATACATATATGTGTATGTATAAGTATATATGTACATATAACTTCAATCACGTCTAAAAGTTAAAATCGTAGTCCTTCATGAGAAATATAAGAACATTGCAGCAAATAATTTAAAATAATTTATATTCTGTCCTTTGTGTTATTATATCTATTTATGTTATGAACTAATAATATAGTGTTGCAATTGTATAATTTACCAATTGTTATTTAAAGGAATTGAAAGAGAAAACATGTTCATTAAAGTGTTTATCATTTCTCATGCTTTTTATGCCTACAGACCTGAGTTTCCCTTTTAGGTCATGTTCCTCATCCAGGATGAGGTCATTGACTATTTCTTAACATGCAGGTCTTTTGGCATCACATTCTTGGAGCTTTTGTTTATTGAGAATATATGGAAGTCTAGGCTGACAGTTCTTTAAAAATCTTTTTCACCATTTAAAGACATCGCTCTGTTGTCTTCTGTCCTCCAAAGGATCCGCTGAGAAGCCGTTCACAATTTACATTGACAGCCCCCTGGAGGTAGTATTTTTCCTCCCTGAGAACTATACAATGTTCTGTTTATCTTTGATTTTCAGCAGCGTGACTCTGATGTGCTTGCATGATCTTTGTTTTTATTCTTCTTGGGGTTTGCTGAGTTTCTTAGATCCAGGATGTTATTTTTTATACCAAATTTCTAGAAATGATGGGCATTATTTCTTCAAATATTTTTCTTCCTCATTCTCTGAGACCTATTTTTCTGAGCCTCTAATTATATGTATATCAGGGGATCTGATTAATGTCCCACATATCACTGAGGCTCTGCTAATGACATTTGGAGTCCTCTGCTCTCTGTGCTTCAGGTTGGATAATTTCTTCTACTCTGTCCTCAAGTTCACTAGTCCTTTCTTCTTCCTTCTGCAATCATCCGTTAAAGCCAACACAGTCAATTTTTTCATTTCTACTTGTTTCATTTTATAGTTTCTGTTCTCTGCTGGTCTTTCCCACATGTCCATTTATTATGCCGGAATTTTCCTTTGAGTTATTGAACATGTTTTAAGTAGCTATGAAGTCCTTGCCTGCTAATTCCAATATCTGGATCCTCCCAGGATCTGCTTCTATGCCCAGTTCATCATTTGACCTCTGGTCACAGTATCCTATTTTTTTGTTTGTTTCTCTGTTTGTTTGGGACATTTAGTTATTTTTATCATATTCTTGGATTCTCCTTCAATTTTTTTCAGTTCAGGTATCAGTCGAGTTTTTCAAGCTACTTCATTTTCATACCTTAAGAATCACTACTTAAAAGGAAGGTTATTTCTTCCTTCCTAGAATCTCCACTCACCTCTCTCAATTGGCAGGTGATTCAACAGTTCAGACCTCTGTCCTTCTACACCTTAATCCCATAAGGCTGTACTCTCCTGCTTTCCCCCTGTGTTCCAGTCACCCCCTCACAAGGACTGCAGAATATCTTCAGAGGAAATGTGGTATCACTGGAGATATCACCTAATCTTTTCCCCTTGTCTTAAGGGCCAAATCCTTTCTGCCTCCCTTTGGCTGTCTCTTCAGTGTGTGCATATGGTTTCATTTTCCCCATGTTTTACCTTCTTGCAGGTTCATTGGTCTGATACATGCTATTCTATGATTTCAATAAATAGGACTTTTTCTTGCTCTTTGTTTTTGCTCTTTCATTTTGCAGTTATTCTGGTTTGATCTTGAATGTGTATTGGATTCCAGTTTTGTAAGACTTCCATTCCCGTTTCTTTGGCCCGATAGGGGATACTCTCCAATTCTGCATGATATCAATGGCCATTCTTAGTTCACAGTATCATGAGTTTTTACATTTATATTAACCCACAGTATTTCATTGGTAGTAACAGGAGGTTATCATTGAGGATACTAGTTAGGCACCGCATTAAGGCAGATACTGGATATATATTTGTAGTTCCATTTCTGCTCTCCTTTGCTACATTAGCACTGTCATCTCTCAGAAGAGAAAAAAATAAATTGAAGCTTCTTGTCCTGAATGGAAACTGACATGCAGCAAATAAATCCGTGAGTACGCGCAGTGTGCTCCTCCACCTCCTTTTTTCCATTCAAGTGACAGGCTTTTTGGAGATGAAAGCAGACGTTAATTTCCCAGTGAGACCTGAGTGTCTTTGAAATCCTTCTTGCTGTCACTCTGTGATAACCTGAACCCTTTCGACATCATTATGGATTATCAATATGCTCTTTAGGCTTTCTTAGGCATGAGATGGTTGCCATGGCAACTAGGCCTGGAAAGGTAATCTCTCCCTTTTCTCCAAAGAATCTAAAAATAGGGACTGTGTGAGGACTACAGTGCATCATCATTAACAATCCAGCTCTGTACAAATTGATTACTTTCTGCACTTAATTATTATGTGGAACACAGTGTCAGGCATTTAATATGAGTTCTGTGCCTTCAGCTAATTTCATCTCTGCTTTAAAAAACTCACTGCCTGCAAGCAAATGCTTGAATCAAAATAAGAATGTCATTCTAAGCCTACTTATTCTTAAAAATTGACTGAGGTTAAAAAAGAAATTACAGAAATATCCTTTTAGCACCAAGACATATTTAAACTTATTTTCATACATAAAAAGGATTTTTTCTCCCTTTAGAATACATGAAAGTCATGCAATTACTTTATATATGGATAACAGGAAAATTCTAAATTATATGTAAAGACACACAAATATAAAGATAAAAGCTAGTTCAATTATCTGGTGATAAACATATGTCTCACTCGAATGTTACTTTAATAGCTTCTTTCCCTGGCTGATCAATAAGCTTGAAGATGCAAGTAGGTTGTAGACAGTTAAATAAACAACCACAACAATAAAACATACCTAAAACCTATTATTATACCACATGGTAATCCCTCAGAAGTTCCATTCACCTAAATCTTTGAATATTTGAACCCAACCAGGGACAACCCTCCAAGCCAGATGCCATTTTTCACTCTGTCAAACACTGTATTGAAAGTCTGCCTTGCATTTTGCTTCTAATGTTGTGCTTCTCAACAAGGGGGGCTATTTTGTACCCCTGGGACACTCGGCAACATCTGGAGACATTGTTGGCTGTCACAATTTGTAGGAAGGTGCTACTGGCATCTAGTGTGTAGAGGCCAGAGGCGTTGCAAAAATCTAACAGCCCTCCAAAAAGAGCGCTATTGAGATACCCTGGCCTAGAGGATGGTGAACTGTCAACCAGACCATGAGTTTCAAAGTTGCAGAGGTCTGTACTGTGCCAAGAAAGTTAAATGTGTCAGTGGGCAAGGTCTGTGTTAATTAACTTCATGTGACATGACATTCCTTATGTAACTTCTACCATGTGCAATTTTCATTTTGCCAGAGCCTATTCTTTCATCTGCCTGATTTATCTTAAAAAATCAAGTAGAGTTATTAGCTGGTCCTATAGATAGAAAGGCATAGAGGGGTATAAAGGTCAGACAGGTAAAGAAAGGTCAGACAGGTATAAAACGGGGAGTTCTCAGCCCTGTTTCGCCCTTTATTCTTCTCTCTGAGTGCTCTGGGTTTGGGCTCTGTCTCAGCCGAACCCTGTAACGCGGCCCACTGACCTTCAAGGACCACCTGCACAAAGTCTTGAGCGGACAGCTTATCCTTGCGCACAAAGCACTGGTATGCGCCCCCGTCACTTTTGACCATGTGATCCATTATAAGGTTTTCGTGGTTGATCCCTGTGATCCTCACATTTTTTCCAGGGTTGAGGATTTCACCGTTTCGGTACCAGGAGAGTTCCTGGTCCTCACTTCCTGTCACACTGCAGGACAAGGAAACCTGGCTGCCCACGCTGCTTTTAACTTTCCTGGGGCTGATGGTGGCTTTCAGTGGCTCTGGAGGTTTGGGGTAAGAGAAAACAAAGAAGGTAAAAATATCACACATGTAGATAGCATTTCAACAACATGCTGGGCTCTTGACAAGGCAAGTCCCTCGCTGCAAACCCACTCCGTAAGGTCTTATGCTCAGGGCTATGTTAGGGTGTGGCATTTTATGTGGAAGCACCCTCTTTGCCATTTGTTTTCCTGGACTTCTCTCTCTATGCAGCAAACAAATTAACGTCGGTCAGTTGCTTTCTCACTGAATACACATGAGTATTAACCCACTGGCCATAAGAAATGCAATGCAGTGGTTACCAGGATGGACAGAAATATTTGAATATTTAAATCCTATTTGCCTTGCCTCCAGGTGGAATAGGTGGGTTTGCTCTGGGCCATTCCCACACACACATATACTCACTCACATCCCTTATGTGGCTTAACCAGGGCTAATACCAGCTGTAAGGAAACGAGCTGGTATGAGAATTCATGACCGTGAAGTAGGGTTTTGTTTTGTTTGCTTGTTTAAAATGGGGCTCACTGGTTTGGGCAGGATTGGAAACCTCATCCTTGACTTCCTATGTTTTCATTCAACAAACCCAATTCAGTTTAGCGAGCTTTTATTGAACATCTACTGTATACCAAGGACAGGATTAAAATCACAGATGAGACAAAGATGAATAACATTTGTGGTACAACTAGCATGTACCATAAAGTCAGCAAACACCTTTTGTACATTATTTAAGTCAATCTTCCCATAATCCTACAAGTTTTATGTTATCTCCATTTTGCAGAAGAGGAAATGGTTGTTCAGAAAAATTAATTAACCAAATCCACTCAACAGGTAAATGACAAACACCAGTGTTTTACCCCAGTTATTCCTACTGCTTACATCACCACACTGTGAAGTCTTTGGTTCCAAGGAGCTTAGTGTTCTAGGTGGATAAAACAAACACGAGAATGAATTTAGTAACCAAGGAGTCTAATAGAGACATATCATACGTGGCAGGGAATGAACAGAAAGTCCTCAGATAGCACACATGGATAGAGCTGCGGCCAGGGGCGCTGCAGAGCCTGGGGCCTGCTGAACTGGGGCAGGAAGCACAACCACCGCGCAGGAAGAGCTCCTGGTTTAGATGCCAGACTGTGTCCCTGCAGGGGAGGAGCAGGAGAAAAATGGCAAGGGCCGCCTGGGACGAGGCTGCAAAGAGCCTCCGTAATTTGCAATTAATTCAGAGGAAACTAAAGAAAGCTTGCTGGAATTTTAAGAAGTGAGTGCTACAGTCAAGCACATTTTTAGGAGAATGGGTTGTTTATACTGTGTTGGACAAACCGGAGTGGAGACATTGGTCAGTGAAGAAGCATCGGAAATGAGAAGTTGAGGCACAATAAAGACTCCATCTGAGACAGGGCAGAGGTGAACAGCACAGCTGAGGAACGCTAAGATACAATCTCTAGGATTTTGTAGGACTTGCCCAGAGAGAGAGAGAGAGAAGGCTTAAAAAGGGCCAAAAATTTAAACTTTGCCATTGGAGATGCCACTTGAGGCGGGAAAATGTCTGGAATAATGAGGAGAGCCATTTACAAGGGAGAGATGGTGGACAGTTTGGTTTGGGACATTGCTCTTTGGAAGTGCCAACTACACATTGGATACACATTGGAGACATGCTCCACTAGCACTCAAAAAAAAAAAAAAAAAAAGAGCAGAGGCTCAGCATTTATATTCAGGGCTTTTTCCAGAGGGAGAACTTTGGCCAGAAGAATAAAAGAGGGCACCAAAGGAAGAGAAGAGATCAAATAGAGATCTGGAACCCAAGAGAATGCTGTTAGTCAAGAGAAGAAACAAAACAAAACAAAACAAAAGGAGTAGTCAGAAGGGAGGATGGGAACATTCTAGAAGCCTTTGAGAACCTGTCCAAATGTGACAGAAGAGTACAATGATGAAAACGTATTCTCAGAATGAAGACTTTCCCACAAATGACTTTAAAAATGTAGAGAGTGGTCAATGCTTTTACAGAGAAAGCAATGAAGTGCTCTGAGTTGAGCAGAAGATGGGGGTAAGGGGGTGGGGGATGGCTTTGGGGAAGGGCATTGCTTTGAATTTAGGAAGATGGGAAGTTTCAGACATTCATGTATTTGAAGCCCATCCTCAAGGTGGAGGGAGCAACGTGACTTACAATTAGGAAAAGAACAGGTTTGTACAGGGACTGGGAAGTGGGGAGATTTATTTAGCAGGTGTAGATAGGTTTAGCAGGTTTTTTTGAAGCAAAACCATGGGAAATATGACCAGGCAAGTTCACTTGGGATGCTTTCAATAATCTCGGAAGATATAACCTTTTTTCAACAGCAAATAGGGGGCCATAAAACATGTTTTTCCGCAGAGGAGATTTTGAGCCTGTGGGAATAATTCTTACTTGCTGCCCAATGCTTCATTATTTCACGTGCAAGGTTCCTCACCACTAGAAATGGAACTGTGCCAGCGTTATGTTCCATTTCTTTGTAACCCCAGCTTAAGCAAGTTGGAGTGATATTTGTGGGACTCATCCTGGGCCGCTGGATCCAGACAGTCACTGGGATATTTAAGTATATTATCCTGGGCTGGGATTATGCTAAGGCAGTCTACGCTCGGGGTGACATTGAAGACCACTTCCACAGACAGGCAGGGGCTGGGGGAAAGCCAAGGTAAGAAAATGCCTCCCTTTCTGTATCAGACTCTTGTGATTCAGTTTCTTCAGTTCAGTTTGTTGAATTAGATATACATAACACTATATATATATTATATAACATTACACTGGCAACTGAGAGCCATCTATTTTGACCAACGCTCTGCCACCCCATTCTGCCCACATGGTCTTGGGTAACTCATTGTGACGGGTTTCTGTGGGAGCCAAACTGAGGGTATTCTATAGGATTAGGGTGTTCCCCCCATGCTCACACCCTTCCTTCCTTGGAGTCTGCCTTCAGCACCCTTATCTACACAGTTCTCAAGACAGTCCCTACGCGCCACCTGGAGATTCAACAGATTCACCATACCTGAGCTAAAAGACCTACACTATTGAGTCCACATCCAATATTTGAATAATTTCCAGCCCAATATTTCTACTGGCTATAGCCCCATTGAGGAATTTAAAGTAGCATCTGAAAATAGGCCAAAGATAGCCACTGTGACCTGACTGTGACAGCACAATCCTGCCCCTCTTCCTCTGTCGATTTCCAGGAAGGCTGGCCCTTCTTAATTCAACAGCTAGGTAATGTGATCTTGGGCATGCGATCTGGGGCCTAACAGGAATCTTGGAATTTTGGGAATGGGAATCAGACCTGAATTCAATCCTAAGCTCCTAACTCTCTAGCTGTGTAACCTTGAGTAATTTGAGGGTCAATGTCCTCATCTGCAAAATGGGGCTAATATTGGTCTCAGCAGGACTGTTGTGACAATCAGTGGAATGCTACAGAGAAAGCCCGCAGGTCAGCTTGTCACAAGAGCTCCATCAGCGGCAGCCGACATCACCATTGTAAGTTACCATCCAACTTACGTTTCACGTACAGGCGGCCTATCACCTTAGCAGTTCCATATCTGTTGGACACTTCACACACATAGCTGCCTGAGTCCAAGGGACGAGTGTTCTCAATGAGTAGCCCCGTCACGGTTTTCTGGAACCTTCCAGAAAGTTCCAGGGGCATGTTGTCTTTCAGCCAGCGGTAATCTGGCTCAGGGTGCCCAAGCGCTTTGCAAGGCAGCTCCACGTGCTGCCCTGCCATGGCTTTGCGATGATCAAACCCATCCAGTATGGATGGGGCTGAGTTCGCTGGGTCTGCGGAAGGAAGAAAAACTCTTAGACACAGTGAAGGAGGAGCTGGAGCGGTCATTTAGATTCACAGGACCTCATGTGTAATTGAAATTCTGTGTGTCATACCAACTATTGATACAGATCTTTAAGGTTTTGTAGAGAAACAGAAAAAAAAGCCTTATATATATAAATTTTTTTCTGCTCAAAATTTGTAAGAGTCTGAAGTGGAAAAGTCTCTATTTTTCATCCCCTACTAAATACAAAGAACTTCAGAAACAGCATGCTTCCATGGGAGTTGCCCTCTCAGGTCAAGAACTGGGTGTTTATATAACCAGAGAATATGGGGCTTCCCCTTCCAAGACAGCAACAGTAGCAGAAATATTTAACATTAGTATACATTAGGCCACAAAACATATTTCTATACGTAGTTATTAAATCTGGAAGTGTTTCATTCTATTTATTTATTTCACACACACTACTGGAACCCTGAGTCCGGAACCAGCCCAGAGCTGGGCATGGGAGACGCAGTGGTGAACACGACAGGCAAGGACGCCCTCACAGAGCTCATGTTCTAGTCGGGCGGTGTGTGTGAGGGCCCGGGAAGAGTGTTAGCGACCAGCACATGCAGATAATTGGGCTTGTAGCAAGTGCAATGAAGGAAGCACATGGGATGACAGAGCGCGTGAAGGTACATGTGTTGGGGGTGGTGTGAGGGGGCTTTAGGAGTGGTCTTTATGGGTGAGCTCTCTGAACAGATCGTATCTGACCTGAGATGAAGGAATGAAGACAAGGTGTGGCAAAAATTAAATGATTAAAATAAAGAAGCTTCCAATTATCAATTATAGTTATCACCCTGTTCTTAGAAACTTATCATGCATCATTAGCTGTTCTACCAAATGATGTTTGGCCTCATTATAGTCTTGAGCCAAATGTGGGAAAGGACAAAACCTTCTCAAGATCTGGGGCATGGAAACCACTCAGCTCAATGTCCAAGCTTGCTCGGGGAAAGGGATGCCCTCAGGGATAACCACGAAGGATGTAAAATAGAGATCCCTGATTGGATGTTTCAAATGAAACTCAGTGACCTTGCCTTGCTCTCTCTTCTAATTCTTCCTATTCAGAATAGCAGAAGCAGCCACACTGGTCTCCACAAGGACATTACAAAACAGATGTGGGCTCCTGACAATTATCTTGGTCTCAGTCGGGAAAGTGCTATGATTGTTGGTCCACCTGTAGTAAACCCTAATGCAAACAACTGGATATCCTCTTACTTTTCCAGTAAGAACCTTCTAGAAAGATCTCTTTAACACGCTGTGATTCCATAGTCAGCCACCGGGGGCAGCCAGCAGGCACAGATGAAAACAGGATGAAATCAGCTGTAACTTCCATGACTTTCTGTGGCAACCACAGAGACAGAGACCCTCAGCCAACCAGCAGCTTCTTTCACTTCCCTGGTGCTTTAGGAGAACAACATGGGTGTTCCATGGGATACGATGAGGGGACCTAAATCATCTCCTAAGGAATCTGCGAGGGAGTTTCCAGGACTCTCCTGAAGTTCCATCCTTCGTGAACGGAAGTGTTTGTATTCCGTAATTACGTGCATGCCCTTGTCAGACTGCGGGACTGCGCAGGGATTAGACACATAAAAGGCCACAATGCCGGCTGTGGAGCCCTTGTCCGTGCAGACCTTACGCTGCATTCTCAACGTGCGAGACAGGCTCTCGGGGTGATGTTTGGTCATATACAGAGTTAGCTCAACCAAATAGCAGCGCTGTATTTAATTCTTATCACTTAGTCTTCCAACATTTTATTTACATTTTAAAATAGCTTTTATCACAAAAATTTACAAGCTCGCACAAAAGTAGTCAAAAATAATAGAATGCGCTTCATATATGCGTCACCCAGACTCAACAGGCATCAATATTTTCTAATCCTTCATCTATTTCTATATGGCCTTTGCTTTTGGTGCTAACATACTTGACTCCAATCATAGAACCTTTGTTACCACTACATCATTAGTATGTTTCTCTAATAAAAATGAATTTCCTCATGCAACCACAATGCCAACATTATAGTACAGTAATAATACATTCTTGGTATTATCTTTTATCTACTCTATATTCCTTTTATCCTGATGAGCTAAAAAAGCTTATGATGATTATTACGATTGAGCTAATTAACTCAGGATTGTTTTACAGTTAACATTTTGTTCCTATTTATCTTGAGTCTCTTTAATCCAGAGTAGATTCGCTTTTTTTTGCCTCATGCCTTTGACTTATTGAAGAAACCGGGTGAGTTGTCTGCAGAAAATCCTGAATACAGAATTTGTGTCTTCATAGAGTCCTTTAACTTGTTCTGCTAGTGCCATTTCTCTTATAAACTGGAGTTTACTTCCAATGGGTTGATTAGATCAAGTTCAACCTTTTTCTTTCTCTTTGAGCCACATCATGTGTGGCTTTCCTAAACTTAGCAGTGATAAATAGATTGGCAAGTTTCTGTGATAAGGTATGTCTTGAATTAGTGAATTTATAAGGGTTTGAAATGGTGATTTTCTAATTTCCTTTTTTTCTTCACCATATTCAGCAGATGTAAATATTCTGGAAATAAGAACCTGAAGTAGGGTTGTTTGGTTATATTGAAATACAGTAGCTACTGGAAAGACAGGGAGAATATTTAGTGGGTACCCTAGTTACTACTATGTAGACAAAAGAGATTCTTATTATTGTTTTTGTTATTACTAAATGTATGTATGTATATGTGTACATGGAAGTGCATACTGTATGTGCATGTTGGTACATTAGTACATATGTAAAATCATAGTAAACTCAAGAGATTTTTACATACTTAATAGTTATCAGTAAAATATAATCATTGTTTTTTAATATTCAACTCATCACACTTTTGATCAATAGAAGTTCTTTTAAAAGTTGGCTCCTGTACCATTTTGAGGAGACTTCATGAATGTTTCAGGCTCATCTTATACATTACCTGTCCCAGACCTATAATCCACCATTTTTCCAAGAGGCCGTAGTCCCTTCTCATGGAGAACGATATTTAAATGACACTATAATTTAGGTGGTAGAGGTGCTTGTTGCTATTGGTTACCCATCATTTCTGGGCCTTAATACATATTTAAAAAATTCCCAAAACAAAAAATCAAGTGTGTACTGATAGTTTGAAGTTTAATACTTCAACAATTTTACTTTAAATTTTTTATTTTAAGCTTTTTTCTTACACCAGAAGTCTTGGTTTCAAATAAAAATAACATAAATATAATTATTTTCTCCCTTTCTCATTTACTAGAAATATAAATATAGTTTTCAAAAATAACAGTATTTTTATAAATAAATATTTTTTCAAAAAAGAACTCAGATATTTTTAAAAATAAGGCAACCAAATGAATTTTAATAATTTATTTTAAGCTGTATTTATCTTTAAAATACATTTGTCATAGATATATGGTAAATATTATATCTTAAAGTCACTTTAAATAATTATTTTCTGTGTTTGGTTATCTTAACAACTTATTATGCATATAGATTCATTTGTTTCAGAGTATTTTTCATTTTTAACATTAAACTTTTAATTTAATATTTCAGAATATCAAACATGATTTTTTTCTATTTTATTTTTATTTATTTTTTATTTAAGTATAGTCAGTATATGATCTTATATTGGTTATATTAGTTTAAGGTGTACAGCCTAGTGATTAAACATGTTCACTCCTTACAATGTGATCATCCCACTAATTCTTATTTGTTGACTTTCTGATAACTGTTATTCTGAGTGGTGTGAATTGATATTTTTTCCTTCTTTTTTATTTATTTTTTTACATTTTTATTGTTGCTCAAGTACAGTTGTCTCCACTCCCTCTCACCACTCCCCCCACCCCCAACATATACATGATTTTCAAGTCAAAACTATGTAGAAGATCTATTCAAATATGTCTTATTTACATCCATGTCCCCTCTACTATTTCCCCTAGAGGTAAACTGCTTTATTCATCTTTAATTCACCCTTCCAATATTGCTTTTCACAATTAAAAGTAGATGCATACATATACTCTTCTATCTTTCTGACATAAAAGACAGTATAATTTATATACTGTTCTCACTTTTCTTTTTTCACTTAACAATGTATCCTGGAGATTACCCCACTTCAGTAAGAGAGCTCATCCTCATTCTTTTTTTGTGTCTGTATGTTACTCTATTCAGTGTCTGCACTGTAATTTATATAATTATCCCCTACTGACAGATACTAAGGTTTTGCTTGTCTAAGAAATTCTTCAATTAGTAACTGTGCATAAGACAGTCTTCCGCCATTCCATCATTGGGAGTGGCAAATGTTATTAATACGATCATTATCCTGTAGGGGGAAGGTGTATTAATTTTAAAATGCTCAGAGAGACTGATCAAGAAGAGTAGGGGGAGGTGAGAGGGCAAAAATCACCAAAGCAATGCACAAGGGATATCACTATGACACTAGTAATCTAAGATTACCTTGACCAATCTTAATTCCTGGATGATATGAAGATAAGCATTAGTCCTGGGAGGGCATTCCTATTTCTGTTTTTTTTCCCTCATATTCTTATAGTCCTGTGACATTTCAACCCCAAGCATGGGGTGTTTATTATGCTCTACTTTGATGGGACCTAGGCTACAATTTTTACCTACCTGACCCTACTAAGCTTTCAAAAGAGTATTTCACCATCTCGGGCTTTCATCTGTCTCCCCTGGAATTTCCTCTTCTGGAAAAGAGCCTCAGCAACAGACTAACTTCCCACCACTGTTTTCTCTGGATTTTACCCTGTGTTGTTCACATTAGCTTCTAACAATGTCAAGATTTTTTTTTCACAAACAGCCTTTTTAGTTGTCCTGAGAGAAAAATGATTAGTCCAAATAACCTAGCCCTAGTATAGAAATCACCACCCTTTTTGCTGTTTTTGAAATCAGCCTACTTTGTTTTATCAATATTTTAAAGAAGAAGACTTATTATTTCTTTTACTGTTTTTAATCTGTTTTCTATTTTATTAAGATCTTTACATTTTCCCCTTAGAAGTAACTTAAACTTGTTCCCTGGATGCTCAAATGAGTTAGTTTTTTAAATTTATTTTTATTGTTGTTCAAGTACAGTTGTCTCCATTTTCACCCCACCACAGCGTCCCACCCCACCCATCCCCACCTCTCACCCTCAAACCTACCCACTTTGGCTTTGTCCATGTGTCCTTTATACATGTTCCTTGATGGACCTTCCCCTATTTTCCCCCATTATCCCTCTCTCCTCTCCCCTCTGGTTACTGTCAGTTTGTTCTTTATTTTAATTTATGGTTATATTTTGCTTGATTGTTTGTTTTATTGATTAGCTTACACTTATAGGTGAGATCATGTGGTATTTGTCTTTTTCACTGCCTGGCTTATTTCACTTAGCATAATGCTCTCCAGATCCATCCAAGCTGTTGCAAAGGGTAGGAGTTCCTTTTTTCTTTCTGTTGTGTAGTATTCCATTGTGTAAAATGTACCAGTTTTTTGATCTACTCATTTACTGGTGGGCATTTAGGTTGCTTCCAGTGGTTGGCTATTGTACATTGTGCTGCTATGAACATTGGGGTGCATAGGTTCTTTTAAATTGGTGTTTCAGGGTTCTTAGGGTATAATCCCAGCAGTGGTATTGCTGGGTCAAAAGGCAGTTCCATTTTTAGTTTTCTGGGGAAATTCCACACTGTTTCCCACAGTGGCTGCACCAGTCTGCATTCCCACCAACAGTGCACTAGGGTTCCTTTCCTTCACAACCTCGCCAGCACTTGTTGTTTGTTGACTTGATCACCAGTTTACACCATACAAAAATTTTAAGGTGGATAAAAGAGTTAAATATAAGTTGTGATGCCATAAAAGTCCTAGAGGAGAACATAGGCAGGAAAATCTCAGATACTCCACAGAGCAATACTGTCACTGATAAGTCCCCTAGAGCAAGGAACATAAAGGAAAGAATAAACAAATAGTACCTCATCAAAATAAAAAGCTTCTGCACTGCTAAAGAAAACAGCAGTAAAATGAAAAGGGAAACAACTGCATGGGAAACTATATTTGCAATGATACCTAGGACAAGGGTTTGATCTCCAGAATATATAAAGAAGTCACATGACTCCACTTCAGGAAGACAAACCGCCCAATTAAAAAATGGGCAAAGGACTTGAACAGACACTGCTCCAAGGAGGACATACAGAGGATCCAGAGACACATGAAAACATGCTCAGCATCACTAGCCATCAGAGGGATGCAAATCAAAACCACAATGAGATACCACTTCACACCTGTCAGAATGGCCATCATAAACAAATCATTTAGTGTTAATATTTACAGTTCATAAGTTTTATTAGACTACGTTGCATGTTGACCATTCTGGGTTCATTTTCTCAGGCATCAGTGTATCACCTCAATATAGTAATATGTGCTCTTCCATTACCGGAATTGTTCTTGAATTATTGCTTTAAGTACATATTTGGACCTATTGTTTGGTTTTCTTCTTAAAGGACTCTAAATATACATGTGTTTTACCCTCTTTGCCTGTCACCTGTATGTTTTTCCACCAACACTTTTTACCTCTAGTTGTTTGATTTTCCACATGTTTCCTTACTGGCCTTCATTCCCACTTCATGCTTTCCATTGTGTGTATTCTCAGATGCATTCCTTCTAATTTAATTTTAGTTGTGTAACTACATTTTTTTATATTTTTTCTTAAATTATACCATTTCATTGTTTCACAAGTTCATGTTTTTAGCCACTTTATTTGTGAACTTTGTTTCTGAATTATGCTGCCGTTTCAAAGCATTAAATCATTTTCAAATACTAAATTATAGTTTTCATATGATTTGTAGACAATCTTTAAAATTACTTCTAATTGTCAAAACATTATTTGATTCATTCTCATCTTTCCTCTTGTAATAAAGTTGTGGGAGGTTAAAGCTTTCTTCCTTTCATTCCATTTTAAAATGAGATAGGGTTCTTTGTTAATTAGGAGAAGCTTCTTGTAGGAGAGGATAAAAAGCACTTCTGGCTTTTCGCCTTGGTATTACCACTAACGAACTCAACATTCAGCCCATTTCTCAGAGCTAAACCTGCTTTGGGGAGTTCCCACCTTTAGCTGTGTGTTTCCTAGATCACCATGTCGCTTGCCTTCTGAGGCAGCGCTCTCACTCTTCCTGCTATATTTTTCTTTTATCACATTATATATGATGGAATTCCCCTAGGGCCTCCATGCTGCCTGAGCCTTCTCTTCTGTTCCTGCTAGTGTTCTCTCCAGCTAACTTGATTTCTATTCCAGCAGTGTCCCTCAGGGTGAGTACCTGTTCTTTGAAAAGGAGTGTTTTCTGAGTGCCTGCAGTATCTCTGAGGACTGAGACCAGCTCTGAACTGTGTGATCACTGCCAGCTACGGCCTTTGAACTCATCTTCAACTCAGAGTTCATGCAGCGCTCTCTATGGGTTGTGACTAAGACACATTTTCCCAGGTTGCCACTTGAAAGGTCGTCCTCTGCCTTTGGAGATGAGCGTTGTTGTTTATTTTGCAGTTCTGTGAATCTATAGTAGTTCCGAAAGGTATCTCCATCACCTGCTGCTTCTGCAACATGGCCGCTGTCACCCGTGGTCCTATTGCTGTCAGCAGTTTGTCCACACCCACCCCATGTTTGGGGGGATTTCCATCACCCAATTTTCTTGAAGATGGTGTCCGTGCACTTTTCCTTTTATTATTCAATTTGTTCTATTTTAATTTCAGTAGAAATTTGAAATCATTAAAAATATTGCTATTAATACGTCTCCACCATGACCATGGCTACACCATGTGTACATTAAAAAAAATAAATGTTAATCTAATCAAAAATGAAGCTCATTTATGTTTGCTTTGAAAGCTTAGAATTTCAGAAAAGCAATCTGCACTCACTCTGTTCTCACCATTTGGCATTAACAATTTTCCTTAAAAGAGGCAAGAAGACATAATAATTATAACAAGGGAGAAAGAAACAATTGACATGAAAAAACAGGTAGAAAAATACTTTCAAGTTCAATGGAGAAATCACTTAATTCTGCCTTTTTATTTGTGCTGTACCTTAGGAAATGGGTGGGCTATGGCTACGCTGAGGGGTATGGGAAAGGGGAATCCGAATACACCATCAGCAGGGATGATCAGTAGGTGTCCAGGAGGCAATGGTTTTAATGACCTCCCATCATTGAACATCTTTCCATCGCTTCTCCCTCACAAAGCATCACTACCAGCAAAACTAAGATATTCATCCCACGGGGCAATTTTACATTTTATAGGGCAAGTTCGGATATTTGGCATTTGATTTTCTAATTCTGAGATGAACTTTTCACGTGTCTAGATTGCTCCACAAGGTGCTAACACATCACTGTGTGATCATTTGCTTGACAGATGGGCCAATAACAAGCCGATTGTGGAGATTATGCAAAAGATTGATACTTTCTGAAAGGATAAATCTCATCAAAGAGAGCACAAAAGTGGCACGTTTCTCAGAGTAGAGTCAACTGCTCTCGGATTTCCTCCATTCGAGAGTAATCCTGGAAGGGCCTGGGAGGGCATGGATATCCCTTTACCTTTGGGTACGGATTGCCTCCCCGACATTGTAGGCATCGTCTGGGGACCAAGAGGTGTGCTCCGTATAACCCTGCTCTTCTCCCTCAGCTCTGCCGGTTAGGAGGCATTGTGGTGCCAGTGGGCAGTGTCGATGACAGGTCACACAAACGCGTAGGGCAAGGAGGCGTTGTCTTCCAAAGAGAAAGCATATTGGGCCAAAGCAATTTGGAATTTCACAAAAATGTGAAATGACTTCACTGGAAGTATCTAGATTTGAACTGTATTATATAGGTGATGGCAATGGGAAATCACACACACACACACACACACACACACACACACACACAATGACCTGCAATTGATAAAACATTTTTGGGGACAACTCGAAGGCTTCATGTGAGCCGTGAATTTCACGATGTGAGGTGCGCCGTTGCGGGGCTCTCACAAAGGAAGAGCAGAAAGGGTAAGCGCAGGCTCGGTGGGCTCTTACCTGATACAAAGAGTCGGGCGCTGTTGCTCTGCCTGGTCTCCCCCGTGTATCTGTGTCGCGTGATGCAGCGGTAGTTATACAATCCATCTTCATTCTGTACATCTTTAATATACAAGGCTCCCGTGGATGTGATGAGAAATCTAGATCCTGAAACAGAGGAACAAGAGCAACCTGGTCACATAAACAAGATCATTGAATGACTGTTTGCACTTGAAGAAACCTCATAGAAAGACTAATGATAGGTATGTGTGTGTTAATTTAAGGGTCCAATGTTAAATTTTCAATGGCCTAAATTAGGAGTTTTTAGTATGTTACATAATAAATATATACTTAGAAAATTTAATGTCATAAGTTTTTATAGGTCTAGGTCATGTGTTTATATTGTAGCAACAGAGTTGGCATATAATTAGTACATAACTAATTTAGCAGATTTTCTATGATCATCGCTTTTCTCTTAGCATGTGACGGATTAAGTATTAACTTTATTTTGCAAATTTTTACCTCATGTAAGCTTTGGCCTCAGTTTAAAGTATTTCAATGAATGCACAAAAATAAAGCAATAAAATATTCCACAAACATCTCAGAGAAGACTACCTGATTTCCCACCGTGATAATGAACACTTATTGCTGCATTTGAAGACAAAGGTCAATTCCTCTTACATTCAGTGTTTTAGAGTACTTTGCTGTTTCTTCTTTTAGAATATTCATTGAATTTGGGGTGTTAGTGATTAATAAAATTCTATAGACTTCATGCTATTTCTTAGTCACTACTCGAATAATTGACAATAACTGTTGTTATTGTCATACTGAGCCACACTCCTTCTTATCAGCATGGGACACAGTGTTTTCTTATATGTGACCTGTGATTTTCTCAGCATATAGAGCCTCATTTTCTTTAACCTGACCTTTTCTTCTTCTTTCCTTTTGGTTCAAACTGGCCTTTTCCAGCCTAGCACCCAGACTCACCTGCCTCCCTCTCCCTTGAATGTCCACTCCCTTAATCATTAAACCCTCGGGACAATCAGGTTTGGTCTCTCTCAAACAATCTTAGGGAAAAAGCCTGGGGTCTGTTGACCACAGAGGAAGGTAACATCCAGCTTCAGCTGTGTTTGAGCTCTGGACGCAGGGAAGCAGAACAATCCTACAAGCAAAATGCAGGTGAAGCCAGACAGAGTGATTCCATGGCTGACCTCAGGACCAAGTGCCATGGTCAACCACCCTGCACCCTGACACTGACCATGACCTTAATGATGGTTCTAGCTCTCTAATTCACCATGATTAATGATTTTCCCCGTACAGAACCCACCCCCTGAAAGCTATCAGGAGCCTGGTCTTTAAGTATGAGCTCACAGGCATGGCGCCATCTCCTTAAAAATAAACCTTGACTTTCTTGGCAGCTAACTCTTGCTCACATCTGATGGGGCTTTAATGCATACAGGTGAACAATCCCTTTTAGTTCGGTAACAATTTCTGCCTGTACAACTCTAGTTGTACGGAAATGGCCAACATTTAGAGATAACTATGTATTGCTTTAAGAAGGATAATTATTTTTTCTTTTGAAATGTAACTGATACTTACTGTTCAATTACAATTTGATGATAAACCAGAGCACGGCAAAAGAACAAGCCTCAAAGTGAGTCATTGCCCCTACACAGCAGGTGCCTCAGCCCACATTCTGCTGCTGTTGGACTCTTTTCTATGGAATATTTCTGCAGCTGATGCAATTGTACTTGAAAGAGAATGTGATTTCGTCTCTTTGGGAAAAGACTAACATGCCCACAATTCATCTTCTCTTATTGTTTTCCTGAGGCTCATTGGAAACATCCTTGGCTTTACTTTAATTAGAATTTACCAGGGATCCTGACTTCGTTGATTTTAGGTCTCAAATATTCATGCTGAGAACACAAACCCTACAGTCCTTGGTTATCTCTTGTAAGGACCATACATTCTTTATAGATCAGTTGCTCAAGTAAAATAAAAAGGGCTCATGATTTCTTATGCAAGAGCAATTCAAAAGGCATTGGATAAGAAAAAATCATAAGACCAACACTGATCTAGCATAAACTTTTCAAAAGAAAGCAAATTAAACATTGTATCAAATATCTTTAAGTAATAAATTCACTTTTTAAACAATTCTATGTAGTTGCTTATTTTAAAATATGCTATAAATGCACTCAGTATAAGAATAGCTGGAAAAGCTAATGCTATACATTGTAGATATTTTCGCTTTATCTTCCCCACAAAAGAAACTAAAAATACCTCTTACCATTTGTCATACGTCATCACACACCAAGCATTTCTCGCCAATATATATTGTGTGCAATTGAAAAACTTACCCTTTCAACATATTTTGCATACTTATATAACACTTTAATGACCAGCTCCTTTAAAGGACAGAGTGACAGAAAAGAAGGACCAGGAATATTACGCTTGTGATTTCTGTCACCTTTCTAATACGCAGTGTTTTTATTAGAATTGACACGCCATCAGCGGCGGCGAAGGTGAGTGGAGAGCGCACCGCGGACCGTTGCGCAGATGCGCTGTGGGAGGCCCGGGACACAGGCGCAGTGCACACGAGTTTATTAACCCGCTGCTTCCTGCGAGTGCTCTGTTCTCCAGGCACATGTCATTCCACCACTCACTTTGCTTCTGTAATAGCTAACATTAAAAAAAAACTCACTTAGCATGCAAATAAGACTCTCCGGAGACACACTGTTTCAGAAAAACGTGAACCTCATCTGTCTCCAACATTTTCTGAGATAGTCGCTTGAAGGGAGGAGACATTGACTGAATTACTGCACCTAATTCGAACCATCTCTGTCTGTCTAGCCCCTCACGACTCACTGAAACCCATCTCAAAATCGATGAACACTTTAAAACACAGAATTAGGATGAAGAATAGAAGCCTTTGGTTAGGGGAGGGCCACAAACGCCCAGGGTCCTCGGGTAAAGTCTCAATTCTCGAGATTCGTGAAACTCTCAGGGGACAACGAGGGCACCTCGGGGGTGTCTTTGGTCCCATGGTGATGAGGAATACTCGCCACTGTACCCCACTTCCTGCTTTACATCACAAATGGTTTTTGTATCATTGGAATTAAATGGTCTCTTAAATGGGATTAAAGAAGGTGCTTCCATTAAAGTATGAAAATATTAAAATATAAAAAATTGAAACTAATAAACTGCACACTGTCTCTCTGTTTCTCTCTCTCTCTCTCTCTCTCTCTCACACACACACACACACACACACACACCCCTTTACTATTCAGAACTGTCTGGTCACATAAAACTGAGCAAACCAAAATTGTATGGGTAACTTAATTTCCCTTGGAAAGCTATTATCACTTTAGATGAAAACATTTCTAAATTATAGTACATACATTGTGTCACATTAAATGCACTGCTAGTCAGTCATCTGAACAACAGTGAGTGATTTGGGGGTCCAGGGTCATCACTGGGAATGTTGATTATTGAGCCGCTCTGCTCAGTTATTAGAGGAATGGCTTCTCAGCATGCACTAAATGGTCCCCAGGAGTTCAAGTCCCTGGTTCTGTCTTTCACAGTTTACCTGCTCCCTCTCTCACTCCAAAGCTAAAAGCCATTATTTCTCTCTGCTGTCAAAATCCCTATCAGCACACTCATGATAAGACACATTTGGGATGCTGAGAGGTGAAAAGCAGACATAGCAATGCTGTTAGAACTTTTAAATAAACTAAGAGTAAATGGGTTACGAGTAAATGCTGAAGTGCTTCTCCAATGTTAGTTGGACTGAGTTTGTATGTTATACTGGAATTTTTTTTAAACATTTTATTTATTTATCTTCAGAGGGGAAGGGAAGGAGAGAGGGAGAGAAATATCAATGTATGGTTGCTTCCTGTGCATTCCCTGCTGGGAACTGGCCTGCAACCCAGGCATGTGCCCTGACTGGGAATCGAACCGTGATCTCTTGGTTCACAGGCCCGCGCTTAATCCACTGAGCTACACCAGCCAGGGCTGAGTTTGTATGTTAGAGCCACTGAAATTAACCCCCAGCTTAGCACCGGGCAGTTCAGCCAGTCTGGCTAAGCTCAACCCAAAGACTTCTGGGATATTTCTATCTAGAGACATAAAACTATCAAAGAAAATGGGACATTTACACAGTTAGGAATGTTGTAGAAACACTCAAGGTAAAAGTCGACAGCGACATTCCTCCGGCTGTGTCGGGACTAAGTAGGGGAGAATGCAGGGAGCAGCAGCTCCCGAGGCTCAGACAGAATCTCTACGCCATGAGGGGCTGTGGGGAGAGGGGTCTTGTAGACATCATTTTCAGAAAGGGATATTCACAGAAACTCAGGACTTTGTCCATAAGCATTGTCCCATTATTTCAATGAGAATATTACCTGGTGTTGAGTTGTGTGACTCCTGCATATATTTTGGATATTAACCCCTTGTCAGAGCTGTTATCTGCCAGTATCTTCTCCCACTGGGTGGGTTGCCTTTTTGTTTCATTGGTGGTTTCTTTTGCTGCGCAGAAGCTTTCTAGTTTGATATAGTCGTACTCATTTATTTCTACCTTTACTTCCCTTGCCTTTGTGGTCAAATTTATAATATCTTCTCTAAGACCAAGGTTTATAAGTTTAGTACCTATGTTTTCTTCTATGTAGTTTATTGTTTCAGATCTTATATTTAGGTCTGTGGTCCATTTTGAGTTAATTTTTGTAGATGGGGACAAACTGTAGTCTAGTTTCACTCTTTTGCATGTAGCTTCCCAATTTTCCCAGCACCATTTATTAAAGAGGCTTCCTTCCTCATTTTATGTTTTTGATTCCTTTGCTGAAAATTATTTGCCTAAATGCGTGTGGGTTTATGGGCTCTCAGTTCTGTTCCATTGGTCTGTGTGTCTGTTTCTCTGTCAGTATCAGGTTGTTTTGATTATCATCACTTCATAGTGTAGTTTGAAGCAGGGAGTGTAATATTTCTGGCTTCATTTTTTTTTCCTCAGGATGTTTTTGTCTACTCAGGCTGTTTTGAGGTTTCATATAAATCTGATGACCTTTTGTATTATTTTTTTAAATGTCATTGGGATTTTGATGGTGATTTCACTGAATTGGTATATTGCTTTGGGAAATATGTATATTTGAAACCTATATAATCTATTAACCAATATCACTCCAATAAATTTAATAATAAAAAGAACATTCTCTGGCATATTTGTCAGTATCGAACATCAGATACATATTCTGAAGTTTTCCAAGTTAAATCATTCCTCATCCCTCATAGCTCATTGAACAGATGGTCCGACTGTTTCTTCTCCTAAAATACGTCCTGATCATCCACTTCCCTCTCCGTCCCGTGCACCACCCAGGGCTAAGGATCCAGCCTTTCCACATCCTGTTTCCTCTCCTGCTTCTCTCAGCCCATTCTCCACTCAGGATCCATGGGCTTTTAACACAGTGAATCAGCCCTGGCTAGTGTGGCTCAGTGGACTGAGTGCTGGTCTGTGGAGCAAAGGGTTGTTGGTTCAATTCCCAGTCAGGGCATATGCCTGGCTTGTGGGCCAGATCCCCAGTGTAGGGCATGCAAGAGGCAACCACACATTGATGTTTCTCTCCCTCTCTTTCTCCTTCCCTCCCCCTCTCTCTGAAAAGAAATCTTTATTAAAAAAACACAGTGAATCATTTAGAACATTCAATGTCAAAACAGTGATGCCACACCTAATGGTAGACTATGTGATTCAGGCTTTGACCACATCTCCGAGAGCCATTCCTTCTCTCTCCCTCCTCCACCACGCCCCGCCACACTGTCCCTTTCATCACTTTACCTGGAGCACCCCGAACCCCGATCTCTACCTGGCTGGCTCCTCCCCAACCTTCTGGCCTCAGTGCTTAAGCCGACTGTCCAGCGATGTCTGCCCGCACCAACCACATTCATGGTCATGCTCAGAGCACTTGACTTTACACATCGATGTGAGGTTATCCTGTGTGTGTTGGAGGTTGCTTTCACAGTACTCTCCTGAAACTACAATACCAGGAACTTGGTTTGTTTTGTTCGACTTTTCTTCTCCATCACACAGAAAAAGTGCTTGGCTAGGCTATCCGAAGATAGTTGTTAAAGAGATGGGTGGATGAGACAGTCTATCACTGCTGAGATACAGGTCTCTCCTTAAGTGTGGGCAAAAAGAAAGCAAACTAAAATACCTCTTTTTAGGTTTCAACATGAAACTTCCTCGTGTATCATACATAAAGAGAGTAAGTTCCTCTCTTGGAATGAGGACAAATATATTCTTATATAAAAATGAGCATATTTAAAGATTTTGGTGTTAATTATTCTCCCATTATGTTCTCTATTCTTTTCCTGTGCAGCTAAGCTATTTGATCTTTGATAGAGACAATTATATTTTCAGGAAGATTTTTAAAAGTATATTTGATTTTTCACTTAATCAAAAATATATCTTAGGGGTTTTATTTGCTATTGCAATGTGAATTGGGTTAATAGTAACTAAAAGAACACATGATTCATCTAATAAGGTGCCAAATGGTAGTAGAACACCACGAATCTTTTTTCAGCTGTGCCCGCCACGTCCAATCAACAGCCGTACTGCGACATGAGGATGAGCTTTCTCCTAAGCAGTTTTCATAACAATTTCTGAAAACTTAGGGGAACACAAGGTTCAAATCTAAGTTCTAAGGATATAACCCTAGAAATGAGTCTCTGAATGGTTATCTTACATTTTTTTGTTTGAAAGTTAAATTAGCATTAACTAAAATAAAAGTGAAAATAGAAAAAATATGTAATCTATGATAACTTTAAAGTGGCCAGTTTCTCTTAACTCAGATGTGGATTGGAATGAAATTTATCAATAACTCAGTGTGGTTCTGAGTTATGTCTATTCTGTGATGTGATGAGTGGGTGTCAAGCCAAGATTAGACGCAGGCCTGAAGAAACTACGTATTTCTTGAGTGATCAAGTGACGTGGTAGAAATGACTGCTGAAAGAAAACTACATCCAAAGCTGTATCTGAGAGAGAGAAGGAAGTAGGTCCTTAAGATAAGATGTCTAACCTGGAGTTATAGGTTGAATTTGGTTCCCTTCAAAATCTGTAAGTTGAATACTAACCCTCGGGGTACATCAGAATGTGACCTTATTTGTAAATATGGTCACTGCAGGTGTAATTAGTTAAGATGAGGTCATGCTGAAATAGGGTGAACCCCTAAGCCAATCCAATGTGATGGTTTTAGCAGAAATTTGAACACAGAGACATCAGGGCATTAATACGGATTCTAATCAGTGCCAACAGGTATTGCATGCTTAACATGAGCTATCATGGCTCTAACCACCGTATGCTTGGGCCCATTTCATTCTCACAACGTCCCCACCAGCCAGGTACTGTCATTACCCCCACTTTTACAGATGAGACAAGTGAGAAGAGAGGGTAAGTGATATGCCTGTGTTCACACCACTAGCAGCAGCCCAGCTGGCACGTTGCCCTGGGGTCGTGGCTGGGACCTCAACCACTGAGTTTCCAGGTCCTGGGTCAGGCCAGGGTATGAGACAGCAAGGCCGGGCCAAGTGTGGAACAGCGGGGGTGGGACCGAAGCAATACACAGGGAAACATACTGAAACTGAAGGAGCAACAGACTTGACTGGGGGGAAGAGCCCTCCCAGCACTGAGTCCGAGGGCCCCACGGGACTGACAGAGCATGGACGGAGCAGAGAAGTGGGGCCAGGCTGTGTGCCCCTGTTTTAGCAAAGACAGCACTTCCACCTTGCACGGGCTGGGTCACCTACAGGAGGAGATAAAAGTCAAACTGGAGGCAGAGTTTTGGGGACTCGGCACGTCAGGAACCCTTTATGAAAACTGATGACCAGGAACCCTCAGGGACGGCAGGGAGGGAAGAGGGCCAGCAAAATACATAGTGGGACAGACTGGACAGAGAGCAGGGAGGTGGGAAATTATGCAAGTGAAGGAAGAGAGAACTTCCAAACAAGACGGCGCGAATCTCTCAGCTCCGTGCCTTCTTATCGTCTTAACCTAGAATAGAAAGAAGAGCCTCAGTTTCCTCTTCTGTGCAATGGGACAATATTGCCTTCTCGGGGAAACTGAGACATTAAATGAGAATGTCCGTGTAAGTGCTTGCCAGTGAGAGGCACTCCAGGATATCTGTAATCTGCAGTAAATAATGATGATATAATATCCCACTTGCTAGATCAATACGTATATTAAATGCCTACCCAAACAACTTGTAATACATAAAATGAGCTCAAAGAACACTATATATCACTGCCCAAGGACATAGTAGAAGACCTGAATGGATGGAGAGGAACCTAAAATTCCAGGATTAGAAACTCAATATTGCAAAGATGTCAATTCGCCACAAATGAAATTAATTACATGTTACTTGATTTCTGAACAGAATTTATTTAGACTTTGCCAAGTCAGTGCAGATTAAACAAGATGCTAGTTTCATCCAGGAGATTAGAAAATAATTAAAATCTGTATTTAAGCCCTGGCTGGGTAGCTCAGTTGGTTAGAGCATCATCCTGATATGCCAAGGTTGCAGGTTCCATCCCCAGTCTGGGCACCTACATATGATGAGTGCCTAAGTGGAACAACAAATTGATGAATCTCTCTCTTCCTTCCTCTCTCTCAAACCAATAAATAATTTTTTAAAAAATACATATTTAGCAATAGATAGTCTTGGCAAGGGTGTGGGGACAAGAGCACCTATGGGTAAGTGTAAATTCATGAAGTCATTTGGTTTTCGCTGGGCAATCTGCTAGCATATTCCACACATAAGAAATGAATGCATATCAATCCAACTTGCCCCCTTCAAAGACTTGATCCTATGGAAACATTCATACTTGTGCACACCTCAAAGTATGTGCAGGAAATGCACCCCAGCATTGTTTAAAAATTAAAAATTGTAAACAAACTTAAATGCCAATCAAAGGGTGATTTATATAAATGAATACATTAGGGTGTGTCCACGCCATGTAGCCATGTACAGGACAGTTAGGTAAATGTATATGTACTTCATAGAAAGATCTCTAAGACATCGCATAAAGTAATTACAGAACCATATACAGTGTTATGTATAAAAGGCAATGGATGTGGGTATGTGCTTATAAATGTGTGTGCGACATGAACAGAGAGGAAGCTGTCGGCAGACACCCACCAAAATGTGGATGTAGTTACCTCTGACATCATGAGTAGATTAGGGGAAGGGAAGGGAGAATTCTGTTTATTTCACAGGCTCGGCTTGGATATCTTTAAAAGGAGCTCTATTAGGGAACCGCTTGTGCAGCTGAAATTTATTTTGAAGAGTGCATCGGTGGGTGGTGAGCATATGGACACAGCAGGCAGCACGGCAGGGTGCAGGTGGGGAATCTAGGAAAATATTTATGTTGGGAGTAGATGTGTCAAAATGGCCTTTTGGTTTGCTTGGTTTTCAATCTGATCACATCTATGCATGCTTAAAAATGGAAGGGAGGGCTTCTGATATTTACCTTGGTCTTTGTAATTCTTGCCCTCCAAACACCTAACCCCAAAATCCCAGGCATCATGGATCAGTTCCCCTGATCTTCCTGAACTGCCCGGCTAACACACAACTTCATACCCAACCGCGTTCGGTCTAGTTGGTTACGTGTGCTGGCCCTGCCTTCCCCCAAGGACAGCAGCCTCTCCGAGGACAAAGTGACCCCTGTCTGCCTTCCTTACCTGATCTTCCTACCCCCAACCCCCGACTCCCCGCAGAGTATTGCATTAAATACTTGTTTAGATCTTGTTGACATATGTATTTTGAATTCCGCCCCCAAAATTGGCTCTGTATAATAAAGCATCCTATCGTTGGGGCCTGTTATATTTATCAAGTATCATCAAAGTATCCGACAATCATGAAGCCTCAGCTTGGACCTTGAGCTTCCTGGAAGAGGTCCCTTGGCCGGGAAGAGTACATGACCTCTGTACCTGGAGTGTGAGGAATCAGCGAGCAATCCTGGGATGGGGGTTGGTAAGTGAGGAGTAATTTGGCATACATATGTTTAAATTCTCTCAAAGCAATCACACTTAGACGTGTCTCTTATGTAAATAAAATTCTCTCAGTGAAATTCTCCTGCAGTTAAATGAGGCTCAATTACACACTGCTAATTTAAGCCCGCACACTGCATTCCGACTGTACACCTAATTACCCTATTTAGGCTGTTAATGATCAGATCTTCACTCTTGAGCAGATATTCGAGTCTGCCATTAATCTTTTCTCTAGTTAGATTTCTTGTTATTTAAAAGAGCAAATCCTCAGAAAAAAGAAAATTATGTATTGAAATAAATTATTTTAAGGACTTTATAAAAGAGCCAAACAACTTTATAAAACTTAAATTATATTTATTTATATGATGAACCAGACAGTTTTGTCCCTGACCTGTAGGACCCAATATGTTAGTCTGGGACAAAGACAAATGCAGTAAGTAGACAAAGAAAATAATCACTAACTATGACATATGCTCTTAAGAGAATTAAGACATGGAGGTTGAACTAGGTAAAGGGGAGCTATTTAGATGGGGGTCATGAATGGAAGGGTTTCTGTGGAGGGGGCATTTGAGACGAAGCACAGAAGATGCTTGAAACAGTGGGGCTGAGAACAAAAGAGAAGAGAAAGCACGTACAGAAGTCCTGAGGTGGGTCAAGGAACTGAAATAAGGTACATTTGAAAAATAGACTTGACTGTCATAGAACTGGCCTGGCTGCGGGCGTGAGGCAAAGGGTGTGGTCAGAGAAGAAGATGTGAGTTACACGTTGTTCCTTGAAGACAGGGACAGAAAGGAAGGATGGAACCAATCAGCAGGACAACGTGCCAGGAGGTTGGCCAGTTGCCTGCATGCAACACCTCCCTATGTTGCTGTAGAGAAATCTGGGCTCATAGGAGGCCGGGCCAGGCGCAAAGGGAGTGACCCGGGGGTGACCTTGATGGAGGATCCCTCTGTGTTAGGCCACAGAAGTCATTAACAGTAACAAGGGGTTCTGGGAGGTCAAGGGGTCCATGCCAGGACAGTGGTGGATGATTTTCAGATTGTGAGGCAAGAGGTAAACTCAAGAGAGGGAGAGGTCAAATTGGGGTGGTTATGGGGAATGTGGCTGAGAGCTGAGTGGGGAAGATTTGAAAGGCACAGGACAGATGAACCCCCCACCTGAACCATGGGAAAGCCAGCTGGGCAGCGTGAGGCCAAGGCGGGGACCCTGAGGGGACAGGCTCAGTTTCACAACAGGGGGTCACTCGGGTTTGTAAGGGACCACTCCTTCAGGGGATGTTCTGGCCTCTCGGTGGTCTGTGTTCTTCCATCTGGTCCTCCTTTGTCCTCTCCTCTTTCCCCCGCCCCTCCCCCTCCTTCCCTGTTTTTTATTTAATCACAAACCACCCACACAGACATAAAAAGCTCATCTGTGTACCCATCACTCAGAATCAATCACTGTTAACACTTATTTTCGTGAAAAAAAAGAAAACGGTACAGAAAAAGGTAAATTTCTCTCTTTGCTCCCTCCCCTATCCTATCTTTTTCTCCTAAAAAAGCCGCTCTTCTCAGGAAGTCAGCGGTTGTACCCCCGGGTGACAGCTTTGTTCCGTCACACACAGACATGCATCTATGAACTATCTGTCACATGCTACATTTTCTTTCTTTTCAAATTTACATAGCTTACTATTGATTGTGGAAAAACTTGCTTTTGCTACCCAACATCATGCTTTCTTAGGCTCTCTCCACGTTGCATCGAGACACCTAGTGCATTACACACTGCTATGTTTTGTAACGCATCAAGTCCACCGCAATGGAGCTCAGCCAAGGCACGCCCCCTTTTCTTTTTCATTTTGTGCATTTCTGTAGCCCCAGCTCCTGGAACAGCACAGGACACATGTGTGCTGGCTGCTCATTAAACATCTGCCATGGATAAATGCATTCCACTTTAAGATTGATGTCAATAGTCCACTATTTCAAAAAAACAAGTCTCATCAGGCAAACTTAGACAAGATTTCCTTGGCACACATGTGACAGTCTCACTGACAAATATCAGGATATTTAATTATTGAGTTGAGAGGGGCTGTGTTTCCAGTTTTCCTGGGTCCTCTGCGATGCCACATGACCTCAGAAAGGTCTGCTTGGGGCACCATGGGTGCTGAGACCCAGGCGGGCAGTGCTCACGAGACCTTGGCACACAGGGTGGGAGTGTGTGTGTGCAGGATTTTCAATGCCTGTTCGTCCCCAACTGCAGCCTGAATAACTCTTTGTCTTCCCTTCAAAAGCATTATAGCCTTTAAAAAAACGATAAACCTTTATCAGAAAGAAGAGGTTGAGTCATTCCAGATAAAGAAATGATCCTAAGTGTAAAATAGTGTAAAAAAGAGATGATCCTAAGTATAAAATGATTCACAGCCAGGGCAGGGGACCTTTGGGCTGTTGGGGTGTAGCCCGCAATCTCAGCCTCTGCCTGACAGCACCCTACCCATGGTGTCCATGGTAACAGCAGGCTCAGGGTGGACCCCAGCACTCCGTAAGCGCCCTGCACTAACGCTGATGCACAGCACCGGAAGGCGGGGTCATGCTCTCCAAGTACCGTGGCAGCCCACAGACCTTAACATGGTGCTTTATTTCAGTTCTGCTGTGGGCCACGTCCCAGGCAAATGTAAATGAAATAAAGCCTTTAAAGGAGAATAAACACCAGAATAAAACATACTTCTTTTCTTATTGCAAAGTCATTGTCAATGGGCTTGCTAACCTCCTTGGAAAAATTAAAAGGAAAACTCACACGGGACCCTAAGTCTCTCTGCAGATGATCAGAATCTGAGGCTGGAAGCCCAAGGTGCCTGAGGAAGGCATGAGGCTGTTCCTGGGACCTACTGTGAGCATGACGGAGTGCTGCGTGCTGCGGTGGGCCTGGAATTTACTTCAGCTGCTGGCCCCGCCCTGTCACTGCGTGGAGAGCCCTGGGTAGCCCTACTGGTCTGTCGGAGGCCCTGCGGCTTGGCCTCAACCTGGAGGACAGGACTGAATGCATGCATGGTATAGGGAACACACTGTGGAAAATGCTCTCAGAAGTGAAATACTGGGTTCCAGTGCATTCTGCGGCCCTTAATACTTCCTCGTTCACGGTACATGATTTTCGTTTTGTTTCTCTATGACCAGTTCCTATGTTTACTCCTTCTTGGCTCTGCTAGAAGCTGGTAACCAGCAAAATTCTATTGTCCAGTGGTCAAATGCCCACTCAACGTAAACTGTGAGCACTTATTATTTACAATTCTGCATATATTCTCACTTTTTAAAATTGTATTTTTGATATACAACCCTCTAATGAAACTTCTTTTAGAATATTGAGATAAAATTCCTCCTTGGATTGACTTTTGGTCATTTCTGTCATGAAAACATGACATTATCTGGAATCTTAGTTTTCCATTTTTTCCAAATACTTTATTATGGCCAATAACTCAAATGTGATTTGGAGCAACTCTGATTTCTGACAATATATAAAGTAATACTATGAAATGCTTCCTGGTATTAGAAACTTAGAATGCTGGATGAATATCATAAACATCCACCTAAGTGAACAGCAGAGTCCTCAGGTAAGGGAAATCCTCAGTGATCTTTCAGTGAAGAGGGACTGGAACCCTCTGGCACAAGATCGCGAGGATGCAATAGGTGTGGCGGAGCGTTTTCTCTGCTCATCACACTGCGGACAGAGAAGAGACGGCTTTAGTCCTCTGCACGTTGAGGAAGCTTCTGCAGAACGATGCTACCTTGCTAGGTAAGTGGGCTAAAAAAAATTTTTAGCCGATATCCTTGCCTGTCCCTGTCTCAGCTTTGGGTAGGAAACGTGTCTCGCCACAGCATTGGCCTTGCTCAGGTTTGGGATTTGGACTCACGTGATCTCCAGGATCTAGGAAGCCTCAGGATAAGAACTGGACACATGGTAACCCAGTTTCCAAGAACATCTGACAGAAGCAAAGGCAAGTCTTCCCTGGAGGCCTGAGCTACCATGAACATTTGCAGGTGAAGCGTAACTCCTCCTTCCAGCCCCAAACCACCAAACGTACTGGAGATCAATTTACCATAAGAGTCAGAGGACACAACAGAGACCTCAGAAAATGGAATCACTGTACACAGGTTACTCAATAAGTATTTTTGAAATGTTTGCAGAAACATAAAATTGAATCAAGAGTAAGAGAAAGAAAAAAGATAATGTCCAAAAAAAACAGATACATTAGATAAACAATGAAATAAAATGTCTAGAAGTAAAAAAATACAACTCGATATAAATATTTAGATTAGACACAGTTGGGGAGATTAGTACACAGTGAAATAAATCTAAAGAAATGACCCAGAATATTGCCTAAAGAGAAAAAGAAACACAGATAGGAAGGAGAAATTCACACCTGGAAGAGGGATGGAGATCGATAGGGATAATTACAATTCCAGAAAGAGAAAGTAGATAAAGTGGCAGACAAGCAATATCTGGAGAAAACAATCTGAAATTTTCCCAGAATTGGTAAGAAATAAGTTTGCGAATAACAGACTCTGCCCCGGAAGGAAAGGATGGGCTTTGGGAAAGGCAGGTACACCCGAGGACAGAATGGGATTCAAACAGGAATGACAGACAAAGAAACGGGCATGAATGAGTAACTCTAAACCAATAATGATTGCATAAAATGATCGCAATGATAATGTCTAGTACGGTAGATGTAAAAATACAATGTACCTAGGACACTGCACAATCGCCTTTCAGGTGGGAGGGGTGTCAAAGCAGGCTGGGTACTCAGCATGAGGTAGGTCGGGGTCATTCTATCTGCACCTGAAGGGAAGCAGTCTCTTCAGCACCTTTGTGATACTGACCCACAAATCCCATTCCACCCTCGTCTCCATCTGGTAGGCACTTACTTACTACCCGAGAAACCAGACCGTGTGCTTTGTGGTTTACAAAGGAGTTTTATTACCATTACTTTATTGAATCTTCATAGCAAAACTGGGAATACAGGCCATTTGAACACCCCACCCCTAACCCTCCACTAACAAGTCAGGCTGTATTCTTTGAAAATACCTGTAAAATCATAAGCATTGTCAACTTTATATGTTGAGAAATGTGTCCGGTCTTACTAACATCTATTAGAATGCATTCCAATGCGAATGACATACTAGGGTAGGATTGCATAAATTCACGGTCCAGAGTAAGTGAATTTTGCTTTTCAAAAATATTTCCTACATTATCCTCCCTCATTTTCCCATGCAGTTGTTTAGAAATCCATGTAGAACATGTTCATTTTATATTGGCTTATGTAAGCAATTCTCACAGTACTACAGTGTAGAGTGTAACCATCCTGAACCATTCAGAAATCCATGGATTACAAGATGGTAAATTTGCTCTTTCCTCCAATCTAATTCAACACGTGTTTAATAAAAGTAGCACATTCCTTTATAAAGGATGAATAAAAATTCCTTGTGTTTTAAGATAATTTGCTCTCTTCTTGAGAGAGAGCCAGAAGGGTTTTCTCCAACACCCACTTCACTCATTGTGATATCTTCTGATAAACTCTCCTCCTGTCATGCTGAGAAAACTTCAACTTGTCACTTGAGCAAGATGTAATAAAGTCATTATAAACGTCCAGCACTGAAGTTTCCAGCAATGAAATTTCTTTCATTTCTTGATATTAAACTTTAATTAGAGAATATCTTTTAAATAACCAGCATTTTGTGGAGAAAAATAGCATCAATGAGGCTATTAAGGAGAAAGCTATGGTATAAAAAAGACATCTAACTCATGGGCACTATTTTTTCTGACCTGTTCTAAAGATATTCTGTGTAGGACAAATACCCCAAAGGATTACACAAAATCAATGCTGAATCGCCATCAAAGATCTCTTAGCACTAATACTTTCTGGGTCCCTTAAGAAAACTCTTTGTTAAATTTTCCAAATCATTTTAACCATGTGATCCAGCTGACAGTGATGTTACCATCAAAACCATAGTTGAAGTGCAACAGACAACTGGACTCAACAACTTAGATGAATGAAATGAGTTATAAGCATACCTCTAATTCTTGTACTCAAAAGAAAATATAATGTATTATAATCACTGGATGGAGAAGCTCTCCCCAAGAAATCTTGTTCATGTACATTGGCCAACTTTTATTTATTTATTTATTTATTTCCTGCATGCTTTCCTTTTAATAGGCACCTTTTTTTCTAGAATGTGAAGTGAGACACCACCTGTGTAGCCAAGGAGAGTAAATGAGAGCAAATGTATCTTAGAGATTGTGTGGCTGGAGCCGGAAATCTGGGTATTCAGATCTGGGGATCGTTATTACATGTCATTGAGAATAAATTCCAACTGTTACCTGTCCATCACGTGACTCTGCCTCCTGTCCCCATGAAGTTTGCTTGACAGGGAGCCAGCCGTATGACCACGTGGGAAGAAGAGACAGGTGGTGTCTCTGTTTTGTTTTGCCTAAATGAGTATCCTTTGACCCCTTCTGCCCAGTTTCGTATTCTGACCTCCTCAGAAGTGTGGGAGCGTAATGTCAGAATTCACCCAAATGTTCCCAATCCTTCTTCTTTTTTCCTGCACCTCACAGAAGTATGGAGTGTGGAGTCTGTCAGTCATCTGTGAGACGGCAGTGATCAGAAGGGTCTCATAGCCTTCCAAGAGGCGCCGATCTCCATTTGCAGACTGGCAGGCACACGAAGTGGACCTGAATAACCGCGGCCGACGAGGGAAGGTCTCTGAAGAGCGGCCTGCTCATGCCACTTGTTTGTCTTTTGCCTTTGGCTTCATCTTTCAACATGGCGTCTGCATTAGTTTCCTTGGGCTGCCATAACAAAGTACCACAAACTGGGTAGCTTAAACCACAGAGATGTCTTTTCTCACATTTCTGGAAGCCAGAAGTATGAAATCAAGTTGTCGACTAAGTCAAACTCCCCTAAGAACCTCTGGAAATGGGTCTTCTCTCATTGCTTCCAGCTTCTGGTAGTTCTGTCCATTCCTTGGTGCATGGCCACATAACTCCAACTTCTACCTCTGTCTCCACCTGCCGACGTTCTCTCTGCATCTGTATCCAGATGTCCTTGTTCTAAGGACACCAGTCATTGGATTAAGGCCCCTCCCTACTCCAGTAGGCCCTCATCATAACTAATTGCACCTGTAGTGATCCATTTCCAAATAAAGTCTCATTCTGAGCTAGGTGGAGGGATGAGGCCTTCAGCATGCCACTTTGAGGGGGACACACTTTAACCTATAACACCATCTCCAAGTAGCACATACCCTGCCCCTATCACACAGAACCAGGTTGAAATAAGAGTGAGCAAACTCTCCTATGGCTCCCTGCAAGGGAGGAAGGTGGAAAGAGTTTCTCCTAAGAGAACAGCTTGATCACAGAAGGAGATTTTGAGATATGTAACCTTTCATATTCGACGAGTACAGTGGCATGCAATCACTGTGAACACGCCCCGTGGAGCAGCCACTGCCACGCAAGCAGTGTGCACACAGGCAGGTGGGGGCTCTTCCCCTGGGATGAGCTGGGCAATGACAATGAGCACAGAGGCTTACTGAATCATCCAGATGAGCTTGAACTCAGGAGCCGATTCTACAGGAAGTAGTCTATCGGCACGTAAATCCCAAAATACAGAAATCTCGAGGGAATTTTAGAAAATGTGCTAACCTCGCCTTTGAGATAAGAATGCCACCATTCCTAATACAAATTACAGATCAGTGAAAACATGAAAGAACCCCCTCAATCTAATCAAATGAAATAAAATGCCTGCAAGTGATTTAAAAGTACAAGTCCAAAGTATTTTAATTTCTCTGGCTTTGGGGGAAAACATTTTTAATTTTGTCGGCTCGTGCTGGGATTCACTCCTCTCTCCAGTATTTGCATACGCTGCAGAGCTTTCCTGCAGGCAGGTGTGAGGGTGGGCACAATGCCAACGACAGGACACCTCCAGACTGCATGTGCCTCATGAACTGGTGGGGGTCGGTGCCCCCACGGCACCCCGCACAGCACTAGGCATGTCATTCGATACACGCTTTTTTATTAACAGTGTTTACAGAGGCATGCCATTCCATTGCTTTTATGGGAAGTTCCTTGCTACAAAAATTGGAAGAATTGTTAACTCCACAATGTCATCTTGACTAGAGCATGTACATACAATTTGCACACACTAGGGGTTGGCATTCGGTCCTGGCTCTGCTCAGATGAGAGGAATTTTGACCGACCCCTCAATCTTCCCCTCCAAGGGGGTAGCAGGTGTGCAGAGGAGAAACGAATTTGGGCTGTGGGAGCCGACACTATCAACCACCTGAGGATGAATCTGCACTTCATCTCTCTTTCCTATTCCGCTCATTATCTCCGTGGTCAGTCTACGCATCCTCACCAAACATTCAATATACTTCTCAAATCTCATCCTGGAACACTGACGAAAGGAAAGGAATTCCTGAATATTTCCTTCTCCGTGTTTCCTGAACTTGTAATTATGCTAATGCTCTTTTTTAAATGTCTACAAGTGATAATTATATACATAATTATATACATTTATCAAGACTCTAAAAATAATTTATTATCTCAGTGTGAGCTAAAGAAAAACCACATTTAATAAGTATTTGGCACAACATTTGATAACCACATGCAAACACCTGTCACACAACCCATAGGTGCCCAGGTCAGAGATTTGTCTATAGGCCACGGCCTGTCTAAAATGAAGCATTTTAAAATAGTTATCGAACAAGAGTGGATTAGAAAATAATATTCCTGTACAGAACTATTTTCTAAGAAATTATCCCAATAAAACTGACAAAATCATAATCACCTGAATTTAAGTATCCTCTGAGCACAAATGAGACAGAACACGTGGTTTTATAACACCGCAATTCCAGGGCGGAGCCTATGGTTTGTGTGGGTACTGCGAACCCCGAGCTTCCTCCCTGGGCTCCCACCATGCTCTCTGAGACGCCGCTGAAGAGAGACTTCACCGAAGGACCCAGCAGCAACATGGTGGCCGAGCCAGCCCGGAAGCCACGGTTAGGACTCAGCGGGACTCTGAAACCTGGGCGACACTGGTGAAAAGACCGGCACGTCAACGATGGGCAGTGCCAGAAACTTGGGCTGTTGGGATGCACCAGCCTCAGGGGAGCCACCAGGTCAATGGTTACTGACGAAAAACATTTTTAAAACACAAGATTCAAAAGGTCATACAGTCTAACACCAAAAGCCAGCGTCAGAAAGAGCCACGAGATGATAAATATGCACGTAACTGAACACGAGCGCATTAGCTAGAGACGGCTCACGCTCGGCCTCCTTTGTGCCGAGTGCAAGACCGCACGCCGTGCCCACTGTGTGCGCATTAGTACGCCCTGGGTGGTTCTCTCACGCTGACTTCAGGCTGAGACCACGGAAGCCTTCTTGGATGAAAGGTTTAGAATGCTTTCCTATCTAGAGCTCAAGTTCAGAGAACTACAAGCTAGCGAATGACCCGGTTATTTTCAAATCTCATTCACTTCTGAAAGCCACAGCCAAGGAATCTGGTGTATACCCTCACCAGATGTGCCTGAGAATCTCTGAGGGCCACGTACGTAGCAACCGGCTCAGAATGGCATTCAATAAAGACCAGTTAGGAGAAAAGCGAAAGATGAATGAATGAATTTCCACCAAGAAATGAGTTGGGGTTTAAACATGAAAAGACATTCCAACCTCTTGGGAGCTTACATTTATTGGAGGAGAAAATACAAAGAAAAATCTAGCTTGTTATTCAATTTATGTTGATTAGCATATATTTAAAATTCAATGTATATAGAATCCATATTTTCATTTTTATAGGTTTCTAAAATTATTTTATTACAAATACAGGTACACTACAAAAACTCTAAAAATAAAGAAATGATACAGAATACAATATAAATCCCTCCTAATTCCATTGGCAAGGCAGAACAGCTGACCACTATTAATGTTTATGTGTATTTCCTTCTATACTTTTTTCTGCATATATGTACGTATATTCAGATAATGGAGATTATATTGTTATGTAGACAGTTTTGCATTTAGTTTATTTTACTTGATCTTTTTATTATGTGTGTACTCAGTGGGTATTGTACAAATGTTGCTAAATCATGAATGACTTCCTGTCACGCTTGTAATACAGCATTTTAATACTGTGTCATAATCCATTGGGTGGATATACAATAATTTAATTAACCTCTCCACTCTTGGGTACTTCTAATATTTCACTATTATAATTAAAATAAAATAAAACTCCCCACATAGATCTTTACTTGTGTTCCTAATTATTCCTTTAACTAGATCCCTTAAGTAAAGTTTCTGGGGCCAAACCTATACTTTTTTAAGAAAGACATTCAATCGGTGAACTTCTAGAATAGTTGAGGAATCAGTTCGACACCATGGTTGTGGGGTGGTTTGACACAGTGGCAATCTGCTTGGGGTGGAAATATGGCAGTGACTGTTCGGTGGACTTCACTCAGGCTGTTTGTGGATGTGGGTGGGGACAGAGAAGAGCAGTGGCCTGCACTGATTACCATGTTCCGGGCATTTTGTGTATTACCTCCTTCAATCTCCTATGAGTTGAATGAGGAATCTGAGGTGCAGAGAGGTCATGTCACTTGAGGACGAAGGTTACGTAACCCAGGTTGCCTGACTCCCAATGCCTTATTCCCAATGCCACGTGGACCTACACTGCCCCCGGTGCACCTGGCTGCATCCTAACTGCCTTGGGAGCCCTGCCCGTGGAGGTATCTGGGAAGGGAGCATCTCCCTTCCTGGGTCTGAGCCCAGCGGGCACGGGGAGTCCCCCAAACCCCTTCCTCAGACAGAAATCTGTGCAGAAGGGAAAGACAGAGGAGGACAATGCCATTCCTTCCCTGGAGGAGGAAAGGATGGGAGAAATGATCTTGTGCTCAGTTTTTGAAAATGGATGAATTTTCAAAAATTCAAGGTGAGGGAAGAGGAGGATTTTCAACAAAGGCACACAAGTTCACATTCATTTTTGGGGGGTTTAACTGGGGAGTCTCAGGAGGCATTTGGGTAAAGGTTGAGAGACAGGCAGCCCTAGATGAGAGAGAGGTTTAAAAATCAGCAAATCCCACCATCTTTAATATGTATTACTTATTTCCCAAGGAGACCTCAGGCACATTCAAAAGGAAGGAAAGGTAGAATTAGGTAATTTTACACAGTTAAATTGAGGTGGGGAGGTGTCAAAGGATGCTTATTATTATAGTTGATAGAAGTGTACTGAGTCCAGTTAATATAATTTGCCAAAAGACTTGCAAGGTTTTTACGAAAATGCTAGCTCCAGTAAGAAATGGTAATGTCTTTATTTGAACTTCCTCCTCCCGTTCTTTTCTTGGCTGGTTCCAAAAATAATTTGATGCGGCTCTGTATTTTTAACTTGAGAAGAGGCTATTCTGGGATATTTTATTTTTATTTTTGTTTTAATGAAAGTCATATTGAAGGCAGGGAATTTCTATTTTTCAAAGATCACGCCTATTTTTACTTTCAGAATTTGTTTTTGGATTAAAAATTCAGTCTCTTTGGTATGAAGCTTTAAACTGATGCAGGGTTTTCTATCCGAAAATTATTAACATTTTCCTCTATTGTGGGTTGGAACAATTGAGAGTAATTTGTAAGGTCATATTTTAGGACTACTAAAATCAGTGATAATTGCTTTAATACAATTTGAAGATTTCTATACAGATTTCACAGGTGCCATTGCAAGAAATCTCTCTTCACTTTCTTTTTCTTAATTAAATCCTAAAACTTAAAAAAAATAACTCAGAAATATGGAGACTTTGCTGTCAGTTTTATTAGACAAGCACTTGTTTAAACTAAGTAGTAAGAAGCATGTTCTATGTGCATTACAAACATGGGCTCACATAAAATAATTACACTTTTTGATGTGACATGGCAACTGAAATGAAGTAATGATTTTTTCTGTCCCTGAATGTCTCTGCTACAGGTAACATAGTTCTCAATTTCCCATAGATGTGGAGTGAACTCTCCCAGTGAGGTTTTGCACAGAATGCCAGGTGAAAGGCAGTCACCGGTCAATGTGCTGTGATCAGAGCCAGCACGGGGGTGCAGACGCTCCCAGTCCCCCTCCGTCCCCCTTCCTAGAGGCATCTTCCTCTAGGGTCTTCCTGCAGTGCGTCTGAAATTTTTAGATCTCAGGATACCTTCTTATATTCTTACAATCATCGAGGACCCCATTTTTAATGTGATTTACAGCTATTGCTATTTAGTGTGGTAGAAATGTAAAAGGATTGTGAAGTATTTATTTATTCTTAGAAAAATGAAGTAGTAACCATTGTATGTTAATATAAATAAACATCTTTATAAGTAACTGTATTCTCTAAAACAAAAAAATGGTGAGAAGAGTGGTGTTGTTTTCATTTTTGTAAATCTCTCTGATATCTGCCTTGAGAGAAGACTATGCAATTATCATACCTGCTTATTCATTATCTTTTACGGTATGTTGTTTGGCTGGAAGACAGGCTGCACAGATACACAGTTGGAAAAAGAAAGGAGTGTTTTAATAGCCTTTGCAGATAATTGTGGATAATTTCTTTGGTCTTAGCAGTTAGTTGCAATAGTCTTTTCTTACTGTTACATTAAAACCCATTGCTCTGAGTTCTGCTCGAACGTTGACAGATCTATTACTGGTGCATGATTGTTGCAACATGGCACCTTAGTCATTTATAAAATATCGGTTCACTGAATTATGCCAATCTTCTAAATGCTGACACATTCCCAAATACAATATAAAAGTCTTATTTGTGAATATCATCACTGACCTCAACAGAAAAAGTCTTTAACTATTGGGAGGCTGTCAAGCATGCAATGGTGGATGAAAGTTTTCTTCAATGTTAATTTTTTGCTTGAAAGTTCAGCTGTTACCACTGAGCTGTCAGTTGTTTTCCTTGAGGCGACAGGCTCACCTCGGTTCACTTTTAAGGAAAGGCTCTCTAAGTTCGGAGAGTCCCATTAATCACGGCTGTCCCACCCACTGTTCTCTTGGGTGTAGGAGGTGTCCCACGGCAAACACGAACAGGCAGTTCAGGCTGCGACTCAACTGCACACACTTGTCCTTGCTATACCCAGCCTTCCTGGGCAAGTTGCTGAAGTAATTTACGTGGACTTCCCATTCCTTCACGTAGGATACGAGGAAATCATGTGCACAGGGCTGAGACTTAATGAAATGAATAGTTTTAGGGCTGCATAAGGGACATTCTGATTTTCCCCCCGTGGGTGTGTGGCAGTGAGGACAGGATTCTACCCCTGCCCAGTGCCAGTGCAACTGGGCCCAGGTCTGGATTCGAGCTGAGGCATGGCACTGTCACCTGGCCTTGCCAACATCAAAGCAAGGGACAAGGAAAATAATATGTTAGTATCATTCTGAAAATGCCTTTGACCTTGCAGGTCCCTACAAGTGTCTGGGAGACACTGGAAGGTCCAGAGCCACAGATCGAGAGCTGCTGCTCTCTCTCAGTGCGGTCCAAGCATGCCGTGGAGCCATGTCATGCATCGGAGTGGTTGAGGGGAAGCAGGTGTGATGGTGTCCCCACAGCCACGTGCCCATCAGAGTCCCGTGAGGACAGCGAAGCCTGGCTCTTCCCGAGGCTGAACCTCCCCAACTTGCCCATCTCCACCTCTGCAGAGAGCTGCCCCAGTGACCTTCCAAGGGCCCGTTTTGCTAGATCTTCTAGTTCTTTGCACAGAAGCCCGCCCAGCCTTGCCGGCGGTGTTTCACACAGACAGACAAAGCAGTGCTGGAAAGGGAGCAACCTCCCCGTTCAGCTCCCAGCACACACTGATAGGAAACTGCTGTGACTTCTAATGGTCACGGAAATGTCATACTTTCCGGGACAAATGGCATCTGCTTCGGGAAAAAGAAAATTTCTAGAGATCTTAATATGAGATGATTTCTAAATGGAAAAAGGCCATTTTTCCAAAAAGAGTAAAATACCGGTGAATTTCCAAATGGTATTGTTTTTGTTTACCTGAGGTTAGGCGGACTATGGTTCCCTGCAGGTAAATGAGATAAAAAGTGGAACTACCTCAAAACCGACACTGTCTTAATCCATTTGTTTTTAATAACTATTGTTTAAGGGGAAGGTTCTAAGTTCAATTTATCTTAAAATATACATTTGAATTTTAATTTTAGGAAAACAGGTCATGACTTTATTAACTTCCAAAAAAAATCTTTTGAAACACAAAAATGTAAGGCTGGATTTTAATGAAATGCTAACACTCAGAGCACTATAGCAATGAGCAATAAATCATCCCTTTATAGCACCGACAGAGACAAGTTGAGAAAAAATGAATTAGCAAATTTGAGAACGTTTGGAAGGCACATCACTCCTCTCTCTCCTTTATCTGAGCAATTCCCTGTCCCAGCCCACTTAATCGTCTGTCCACGTCCGCCACGACCCTCCCAAAGCAGGTGTCCACGTGCCCCACATGGTGTCATTCCCATGAGGCACACGTCTGACACACAGTGTGTGTCAGGCACCCAACCACGTGCTGGGTGATCCAGGGTGACCAGAATGGATGTCAGCGTGAAACTCACTGTTATATATTACCCATGATCCTTTAGAATACCCCCACGAACTAGCCTCCTTTAGTAGAGAATGTGTGTTCAGTGTTTTAAGTATACATGGTTATAAATGTATTTCCTAAAGGAGAAATCAAAGCCAGAGCTCCCTGGAATCGGATCCCATGAAAATCTAACTCCACCCTGTAGGATCCCAGTTCTTTTGTGGATGGTTTTCCGAGCTGATGCTGTTGATACACTTGACCTTGTAGGTAAGAGAGGCCCGCCTGCTAGACGGCTGGGAAGCGCCCCTGGCACAGTTTGCCGTCTGAGCCGATGTCCACTTCCTGCTGAGACACTGACGACATTGTTCTCATTATCATGGATGTACACGCACAGAGACAGCACATGTGCCCACACGCACTTTTCTACTCTTACTGGGATCCCAGATTCTGTCATGATACGGATCCCCAAATCAGGCAAAATCTACCTGAGCCTAAAACGCTGATGAGGGCCCTAGACTTGGAAGCTGATGAAGATGTAATAAAGCTTGTGTATTGATGTTCTCCTGAATATTTTTCAGTGATATAGCAGCTACAGTTTTAAGTGCTCAGAAAATTTGATTAATAAAATATTTCAGAAAATAATATGGAAGTCAGGCATTTCTGCTTTCATGACATTAACCATCACCATCGTCACTGGGCCTACAATTTATTGAACCACCTGCTAAGCAGTGAGCCAAGTAATGTGCGTAGATTATTTAATTTCATTCCCTACTGACTCAGTCCAAGCTGCTGTAATGAAAATACCACAGTCTGGGTGGCTTATAAAAAACACAAAATAATTTGTCCCAGTTCTGGAGGCCTCAAGTCCAACATCAAGGTGTCCACAAATTCAGTCCCTGCTGAGGGCCTGATTCCTGGTTCACAGACAGGCGTCTTCTGGCTGTGCGCTCACATGGTGGAAGGAGTGAGGGAGGTCTCTCCAGTCTCCTTTAGAAGGGCACTGATCCCATTCATAAGGGGGCCATCATCATGACCTCATGACCTCCCAAAAGCCACACCTTCCAACTCTATGACAGTGGGGGTTATGTTCCAACAGAAGAATGTTGGTGGGACCCACATATTTAGTCCACAGCACTTCACAACAAGTAAGAGAGCTCTGAGAGGGACCTGTTTCTCACGTGGACTCCCTCTTGTCTCAGACCTCCACCTAACACCTGTCTTGTCTCCTGTAAACAGACGTCCATAACACGCCCCCTGACAGCTGTCTCACTAGGGGTCAATTTCAAAGGGATTAGTCTGCAGCATAAATGAAATGCTGTTGCAAACACTTTACATTTGCAATGCTCTGCAATCCATATGAATAGCCAAAAAGAGAGGATTTGGATATGAAACTTAGCATAAACTTTCCGATTCCATAAACAAGGAGAAAGTTGGAGATCTGTTAAATCAACAATTTTAGAGGAGGTGTGTGACATGGGGTAAAACTGTGCAAATGGGTTCCTGAGACCAACACTTTCCAAGGGTCAGAAGGACCGTGTGCTCATGTGGCCTCTTGAGGACTGCAGATTGAAGGTTGAGCACAGGGCTAAGAGGTTTCCTTGGAAACAAGGTGCTTCTTCAATACAGCTCAGGTCCCCTCGGATGTCACATTTTCCAAGCGCTTGCTCTGTGTCTAGAAATCTGCTCTATGGATTATACTTCCCTCAAATGAATAAATATGGGGAAGAATGTGACTATTATTTAGATACCCTCTTTTGAAAGTTTTACCATTGCTTGAACTCCATTTAACAAATAGGGGTCCTCATCCACATGGCTCTGTGCCCTTGGCTGTGAACAGAAGAATGAGTAAGGGAAGGTGTGCTCTCCCCTTGATGGGAGCTTATCACGCTGCCACTGTCTAGAAAGGCTCTTCAGTGTGTACACCTGACATTGCTTGATTTGTATTCATTCCCATTTGATGTAGTGAATGGGTCCTCCTTCTTAGAACGACTGATTTCCATGAGGTCTGCAGGCATACCCAGTGCACACAATCACACTTATTTTATGTGGCAGAATATAATCACTGAATGGAATGCTATTTCAGCCCCAACTGTCATTTAGATCAAGAGGAGCCTTGCAAGAACAGTGAGTGACAGAAGGAGACAAGCAGCACTCTAAGTGCTATGAAGGAAGTGGAACCAAATCAGAGCTATATTTGAAACATTTTTCACCCACACATTAGGTTCCTAGACACAGATGATCTAGCACCTAGGAGATATGAAATATAATCCAGGGGGGAATACAGCAAAAATTTAATTTTGCTCCATACAAAATAGGTAATATTGAAGTAGAATTATTTATTTTCACTCCATGAACAGATAGTTCCTATATAAGAGGGGCCATGCCAAGTGTGGGAAATACGAAGAAGAATAGGGCATGATCACTAGGAACTGAGGGTCTGGTGGAGAAGACACTCAGATACAAAGACGCTTTTCCTCCTGAGAGACACTGATGTCTGAGGGCACTGGGCAAAGGGGACTCGGAAAACATCACAGGGCACCTGGCCCATCTAAGAGAGGTCGGAGGAGCCTTCTTATCACTTTACCTTTCTGAGACCACATGTGTATAATAGTTATGGTCAAATTTAGAAGTTGTGCTCTTTACCATGGCCTAGAATTACATGCATTGGGGCAGTCTTAGAATAAGCCTTAGTGATACCTGTTAAAAATGGTCCCCGATAAACCAGGCCTCTCCGTGTCAACATTTCCTCTGTGCTGTGACTTTGCCTTGAATCCTAGATTCAAGGGGTGGAGTTTATGACCCCTGCCCCTTACATCTGGAATGGTTTTGTGATTTGCTTTGTCCAAAAGAATGCCACACAGATGACATCATGGAAGTTTCAAGGCCATCCTCTTAAAGCTATATATAGTTTTTATCTTGGTTCAAGTAAATGGTGGCAGCCATATGAAGGAGTCTAAACTCTAATGATGGAAAGAGGCACATTCCACGTGGAAGGTGGACCTTGGAGGATCAGATGCTCCTTACAAACACAAAGGTCACACAAGAGAGGGGTAAGGCCTCAACAGCAGTGAGACCAGCCCTTGGTGCTGTTAGCTGAGGATCCAGAAAGCTGAGAGGCTGCCTTTGATACTTCAGCCCCAGTCCAGATAATGCCATGAGGAGTAGAGATAAGCATAAAACCATCCTACAAAGTGTTCTGTCCCCAAGAATCATGAACTACAAGACCATGTTCATCTTAGGCATTAGATTTCAGGGTGATCTGTTATACATTTACTAATAACTTAATAGACACAACCTTTCCATGTGAACCACATCCGATCAAGCCACTGGTGGTGCAGTGCTGATGCGGATCCTGGCTGGCAGGATTCGTGCATTGTGCCTGCGATGAACAAATACACAAGGACAACAGAAGTCCCGTGGAGAAAAAGGGATGGCATGGCCACTCTCTAAGTGAGAGAGAGGGCCCCAGCCCCTGCCTGGACAGGCTTTTATTGCTTTTCTGCATATATTACATGGAGGATGGTCCTCATTTACTATGCACAGGTTCACTGCAGGGGACAACCTTTTGCAGATAACAAAGGAAAAATGCTGCTAATTACTTCAAAGAGAAGGATGTTGCGGACCAAGGGGGAAAGTGGTTGAACTGGTCACACTCCATACTTGGGAGGTTTAGCTCAGATTTTAGGAAGTTACAGTAAGCCCTTGCTGCCTTAATTCAGGGTGAGGGAGTTTTAGCAAAAGCAAATCTCATAGCAGCCTAGATTCCCACGCCACGTAAAACAGTTCTCTATACAGGACTGTCTCTCAGGGATCCCGTTAAAGGAATCCAGTTCTTTATAAGGCTCTCTGACTGCTTGGTGGCTCTGTGTCCACTGAGTTGTTGACAACAACAACAGTAATAACCGTAAGAGACACTGTGTATCTCTGCCCGAAAGTAGGCTTGTACTGCTGCTAAGGGACACAGCACAACATAAGCCCTGGGCCACGTGACTAGTGAACATGAGGATTACATATGATTTCACTCATATGTGGAAGCTAGTGAACAAACTGAATGATAAAGAATGATTCGAATACTTCAGTGTGGAGTTAAATGCTACATCTCAAATGTGCATTCATATAAAAAAACTTTACAGTTGAGACAGGCAATGCTTTTAGCTATTGGATATTAAAAGGTTTTTAGCATTAAAAAGTTTCATGAGAAAGTTATCAGGACTTTGAAAATTTTAGGTTACAGACTAATCACATCCACGTTCAGGTGTGATAGAGTAACAAGGCCCATAGTTACCCTTTCCTCCTAACCCAAGAAACAAACATGACAGATGAAATAACAGTTCATGAAATTAGAAAACCAGCGAGGTGATCTGTATGGTTGCCTTCATCTGCTGCCCAGGGGGAGGTCCCCAGTCACGATGCAGGGCAGGTGGGCAGAACCCAATCAACCCAAGGGTCTCTCTTCAGAGTGAAGGACACATAGCATTGAGTTTGAGGAGGTGGGGGGGAAACTAGGATGCCCCAGAAAAAATATCAGAGGTGAATGCTATAGTGATGTCAGTGTAAGTCCCTGATAATTAGCTGATTTGACTGTAATGTAAGTGCCTAACATTAAAATTTTGATTACCAAGGCATCCGCTCCAAAGACATCCATGTCAAATAAACTCATTGCCAGCTACACCACCAGACAGAGCACCAGGCAGCCCCATCCATGAACTGCCCCTGTAAGAAAGCCCCAGGTGACTAGTTAACTGACCCCTGTCGTGACCTCACTTCTCCCTCCTCATGCCCTAACTCCCACTCTTGTTCTTGTTTTAGAGTCACTGAAAAAGACTGATCCTGAGAAACCCTAGGCACCCTACCCCAAACCCTGAAAAGATAGAACCCCAGGGCTGCATCTTCTCTCTTCTCTTCCCTTCCCTTCCCTTCCCTTCCCTTCCTTTCCCTTCCCTCTCCCTTTCTCTCTCTCTTCTCTTTCTCTCTCTCTCTCTCCCCCCTTCCTAAGACCTAAACAATGAAATAGGGAATATCACTAAAATCTCCAACATATTAATAGGATAATAAAGAAGTAACATGGACATTGTGCACATTATCAACAACTTAAATGAAAAGAATCAGTTTCCAAAAAAATCCCCCCAAAAACTACCAATACTCATCCAATATGAAATAGATAACCTGTGAATAGTCCTGTGACTACTAAAGTAATTAAATTACAGTTACACACTTTCGTGAATATGCCCAGGCAAAGATGGCTTCACTGATGCATTCTACCAAACATTTAAAGAAGAAATAATGCAATTCTATATCATGTATTTCAGTAAATAGAAAAGAAGGAAACACTTCCTAACTTTATGAGGCCCATATTAACCTTGTTCCAAAACCAAAGACATTAAAGGAAAAAAATCCTTAAAAACATTTGCAAGTTGAACCCAACACTACACATCAGGAATAATGCACTTGGCTGAGTGTGATTTTTCTTGGTTAGAGAAAATTGGTTTAACATCTGGAAAACAAACAGTGTAATTTGCTAGATTTACAGACTGTGGCAGCATTAGAGATGAGGGGCGTGAGTCAGATCTCTCTTCAACAGAATCTGCTGTGGCTGCTGCAGTTGGCTGACTGCCACCACCTGCCAAGACTTCAGACCCACTGCAGAATTAATGCCGAAACCACAGTGTAACCAGATTACTCACAGAAGAGTACTGGGTACAATGTGGGTACTAAACAAGCCACTTCTGCTAGATATAGGACATTTCTAACAAGCCGTGAGTGCTCTGGGCTCCTCATCTGCCTGGCTGAGTGTTTCTCAGAAATGCACTACAATCAGAGGCTCCTCCCTCCCTCTGTCCTTCCCCAGGTGTCCAACTTGCACTGTGATCTGAGAGCTCCCTTTACCTACACCTGTTCCTGTTGCCCTTTATCCTGAGCAGGCATTTTCCCTAATGTATTTTTCACACATCTCTTCTGTTTGGGCAACTCCTAGAAGATCTCAAATGACACAAAGTCTAAAGGAGAAAAAACCATATGATCATCTTAACACATGCAAAAGAAGAATGCCTTTCCCTTAAGATCAGAGGCAAGGCAAAGACACGTGCTCTCAGAACTGCCACTAGACATTACAGTAGAGATCCTAGTCAGTGCAATAAGAGAAGACAAAGAAATAAAATGCATGCAAGTTGGAAGGCAACAAGTAAAACTATATTCATAGGTGCCATGATACCTACATAACAAAACTTAAGTAATTTACCAGAGGAGATACCACAACTAAAACTTGAGCTTTATAAGGCTACAAAATCAATATGCTAATAAATAAAATTGCATATTTATATATTGGCAATAAACAATCAGAGATTAAATTTAAAAATAAGACCATGTATAATAGGACAAATAATAAAACATCCTTCGGTAAAACTTTTTAAATACACAACAACTATACACTAAAATCTATAAGATATTGATGAGAGAAATAAAAGTGCACTTAAATAAGTGGAGAGATACATCACAGTCCTGTCTGAGATGACTCTATATTGTTAAAGTGTCACCTCTTCCCAAATTTATGTGTAGATTCAAGAGTCCCAGTTATAATCCCAGCACACTATTGACAAGCTAGTTCTACAATGTGTAAAAACATTCAAAAGATAGAGAAGAGGTAAAATAACTTTTAATAAAAACAAAGGTAAAGGACTTAGACTACCTGGCTTCAGTCTAATTATAGAGTTATGCAACCAAGACAGTAACTGTTGGCATAAAAATAAACTAATAGGTCAAAGGAACTGAACAGAGTCCAGAAATAGACTGACAGGTATACGATCCACTGATTTTGGACTGCATACCTCAGTAATTCAATGGAGAAAGAATTTTTTTTAAAAACATTGTGCCAGAAGATGTGGTTATGCATATGCAAAATGACTTAGATATGCATATGCCAAAAATTGGCCTCAATTATTACCCCAAACCATATATAGAATTTAACGTGAAGTACTGCAGACCTAAATATAAGAGCTGAAACTCTAACATTCTAGAAGAGAGCATTGGAGAAAACCAAAATGACCTTGAGCTATGCATAGATGTTTTATCTAGGTCACAAAATAAACTAGAAAAGAAAAAATATTGATAAAATAAATTTTCTCACAATGAATACCCTTTGCTCTTCCAAAATTACTATGAAGAAAATGAAAAGTTGAATTGCAGATTAAAAGCACATATTTACAAAGCATCATTCTGATAAAAAAAACTTGTGACTAGAATGTACAAAGAATTCTTAGAATTCAATTGTTAAAAAGACAAAATCCCCATTAAAAATGTCCAAAATATTTAAGCAGACACTTCATCAAAGAAGATATATGAATGGCCAATGAGTATATTATAAAGTACTTAATCTCATTATCAGGGAAATATGAATTAAAATCACAACTAGACACCACTCACTACATCACCCCTCGAACAACTATAATTAAAATGTGCTGGTGAGGAAGTGAGACAATTGGAGTTCTCTTATATTACTTGAGGGAATGAAAACATTTGTAAATAACTTACTCTTTCTATCTAGAGATTTCTAGTCTATCCTTTCCTCCCCTGAATCTTTGTCTTTAATGCTTGTCCTGAAATATGAAGCTAATTTTATAACCCAACAATGGTTTGCATCCTGTAGTTTGAAATACATGAATTCAGTCAGCCACATAGGCTTGTCTTGAAAAATCACAGATTATTATAATCAAAGCACAGAAAATGTCTCAAACAAGTTACCCACCTGGTAACATGAACCTGCCTGAGGCTGCAAAGTGTTCGGGTAAAGCATCCGGTGAACCTTGAGGCTGAAAAGCTAGAGATTTGTCAAGTGATAGGAGAAAGGCAGGAAGAGATATGTAAAAGTTCTAGCTTTATTCAGTATATATAGGAGTATTCATGAGTAACTGAAAGAAAATTTTATTACCCTTAATAAAATATGACCACAGTTACATATGGAGGGATTTGTGATATAAGAGGTCTGTCCAGAAAAAGTCCAGTCATTGTTAATATAACAAGAATGGTTTGCATGACATCAATGTAACCTGGCAGCCAAGGAGAGTGGACTGGAATGTGCATGTGTGAACAATGATTATCTCACTGTTCTAGTCAGTGGGGGTAGAAGATGCTGTTGAGTGAGCATGTGTACTGTGTGGCCATTGTAGTCAAAATGATTGTGTGAGTAGACCAACAAATCTGCATCAGATTTTGTGTTAAGCTTGAACATTCCTCCACAGAAACTACTCAGGTGATTCAGAAGGCCACAGCTATGGGCAACTGGTGATTGGCAGCTTCATTACGACAACGCACCTGCTCATGCATCATGTCTCATGCAAAGTTTTTTGGTGAAACATCAAATCACCCAGGTGACTCAGCCCCCCTACAGCCCAGATTTGGTGCCCTGTGACTTCTGACTTCTCCCAAAACTAAAATCACCTTTGAAAGGACAGAGATTTCAGACCATCAATGAGATTCAGGAAAATATGACGGGGCAGGTGATGGCAACTAGGAGAACAGTGTAGGGTCCCAAGGTGCCTACTTTGAAGGGGACTGAGGCTTCATTGTCCTGTGTACAATGTTTCTGGTATCTTGTGTATTCTTCAATAAATGTCTCTGTTTTTCATATTACATGGCTAGATATCTTCTAGACAGACTTCGCATTCCTGAAACTTTTTCCAGGATCAAGCGTATAGATACAAGGTGGGATTAGTGGAAACAAAGGAAGAAACTACACAGGAGAAAGGGAAAATACCTACAATTTGATCTGGATATGTTTTATATGTGCTAGGCTATCAATAAAATTTACTAATATTAAGTCTAAAAATTATCTTTAAAAGACTGATTTTTCCAAGGAAAGACTTTGTACTTATAATTAAAAGTCATTATTTTGTAATAGTTATTATAAAAAGGAAAAGCAGTTGGCATTTGCCCTGATGTCTAGTACAGGCAGCAGTGTAACATGCCTGAGTATGAAAGCGTATTGCCTTCTCTGGTCTCCTCCACACAACTCTCCCAGAGGTGGTAGCACCACTGTTGGACTGTTCGTACTGCAAGTGCTGTTAATATACTGACTTCTGGACATGGTTTGGAGAGGAAATGGGTAAATGGTGGGGAAGCCAAAGAACTGCCCAGGACTCAACGGTTACTGTGCAAGATGCTGGGAAGACAGATCGGATTTCTGCAAGCAGCCCAGTGTAGCGGGTGCACTGATTTGAAGATTTTTCTGGACTGTGCTACTTGCATGTAACTTTCCAATTCCCACCTGTCCTTCAAGCCTGGGTTCCCTCTGACTTCCCTGCTTCTTCTTGGTGCCTTCCTGACCACCCTCCTCTACACTGGCTTCTTCCCTGTCCCAAGTTCCCGCCCTGCACCAATATCTTCACCTACTGCATTCCACCCGAGGTTATGTCTTCACATGCCTGTGTGTGCGTTATCAGTCTAGGAGGGGGAAGTCTTGCAACTGTTCGTAGAAATATGGTAATTAGCACCATGTGCCTGTTAGGTTCTTACATTTAATAGGTGCATATTGAACTTCTGTCTCATAAACAAAACAGACATTTCTTTGACTACTTCTTGCATAATGTTACTGTTTTGCTAAAATGAGCAGACAAATAGTATGGAGACAGGAATGAAACCTACTCTATTTTAAGGCAAAAATCAAAATGAAAAATAATAGTTTTCAGGGTGTAGGGGTAAAATTATACTCAGTAATTTGCAGAGAAAATTAAGGGGATTTATATTAAGGTAAATTTAATTACTATTTGAATGAATAAAATAAAACAATAAAGATACTGTATTTAAAAGGCACGAAGCTATTTCATGACTGATGGTGTCTAGCATAGTATTATAGTAGTCTCTAGTGGTCGGATTCCAGAGCAAGATGCTCTTAGAATAAATTCAAGATTTTTTTTGAAAGGCAAAGAATTCAGTGTACATAACATTTAAAATACCATTATTCAATGAAAATGTTGTGAAAAAAATCTGTATAGTTTAAAAATCAAAGAACTTCTCATGTAGCTGACTCTTGTTGTACATGCAAATCAAAGGACTCTGAAATGCTTAATGCTTCTTCAAGTTTCTCTTTTTTAAAAATGTTTTTATTGTATTTTTTCTATTACCACTTAGTCCCCTTACACCCCCTCCCCCCAGCCCACAATCACCACACTGTCACCCATGTCCATGAGTCCTTTCACAGTATCACTCAACCTAACATTCTGGCATCTGACAAAGTGACAGTCATCTGATGGGGTCCAGGCCCTCTGGTGTCTGTGTTTTCCTTTCCTATATGGTCACCCCTAATTGAGCAGGAAGCTTCCTAAAATCACTCTTTTATTAGCATGGTAAATCTGCAGATTTAAGTAGATATCTATTTTTATTTTAATTTTGCTTTTTATTGTCAATATATATATTTCATACAGGTTATGTTCTTTTAGATCAATAGACACTTTTAAGACATAATACAGGAGAAATAATTAATTTCTAACTAATCATAAAGCTTTTGCAAAGAAATTGAATTTCTGGGTGTAGCAGAAAACACATTAGAATTCATTTCAGAAACACGAACGTAAGTTAATTGTTATGTCTAATATATTGAATTTGATACTTAATGAAGACAAGAAAAGTAAAGAGCATTGTAGATATATATGTGTATTTATATACATGTATATATATGTATGTATATATCTCCATGTTAGATAGTAAGTAACTCAAACTTTTCTTACTGTTGTAGAGTGAATTTAAGCTACCATAGCCACCAGAGATTTTTGGTATGGTTCTAGATTAATTCAATTTAACTCAGCAAATAATAATCACTGTCCTTAATAAATGATAGCTCCAAGAAGAATGCAAAGAATCTTGAAGAAAAATCCTTGTCAGACAGTTAAATTTCCTTAGGTAATGGGCATGGATAACCATGGTAATAGGACATAACAAGCTTTGTCATATATATCACCTCATTTACTTTTAAGCAAAATACCTGCCCTGTCTCATGATTCCCATGTGCGAATAATGAAAGTGAGGACACAAATGGTTAAATCTCTTGCCTAAAATCATGCGGGGAATGAACAACTCATGCAGATTCAAACCTGGATCTTTTGCTTGAATGTGTGTGCTCTTTCTTCCACACACAGGTTTCTCAGCAAAAGACAGGAGAGCATCCCTGGGACATAGTACATCACTGATGTACTATGGAGCTTTAAAGAAAGTAAAAGTTTCAGTGCTAGCCACCCCAGACTCTGGCAAATTGTCCAGTGGGGAGGATATGGAAATAAGGTTGGCCAGAGAGAAGGATTCAATGGAATTACTCTAAACCCTCACGTGCCACCTGAGAAGACACCCTACAAAAAGGGGCTCATGTTTTAATCACCCAGTTTTGATTGAAACTCAAATTCAAGGTTAAGATGCTGAAGCAAATAAACTATGACTCTAATTCTCCGAGTTCTGTAGCTGGCCATAGGAGAATTTTGCAACATTTCAGGGAGGATGTTTAGATGAAATGTGCTTAGAGACACAAAAACATAGGATTTATTTTCAGTGAAGGCAATCCCTGTCTTGCTCAGGACTTCTAGTACCAGAGGGCAAGAGTATGAATGTCATAGCAAACATTACAAATAGTAGACGGTTTTAGAAACATCTAATTGGTTATCCCAATGCAGAGAGGACATTGCATGTATAGAAAGTAGAACAATCTGCTAAAATGAAAGCGTAAGTTGAGACGAGAACAAACTAGGTAGGCATGAGAGAACGTGATTAACTTAAAAAACTTCAAATAGAAGATGAAATATTACATAAAATTGAGTAAGTGGGATAAAACAAAAACCTTAAAAATCAAGAGTAAGAATTAAAACAATAATATAATTTAAGAAATAAGAACTGAGCAAGAATATCCAACCCATTTTGGCCATAAATCATAATCATTGAAAATTTTTTAAAGGGGAAATAAAGAAATAGTAAAAAAAAAAAAGTATTTAGGAGCTCACAAAATCCTGTGCTTTCAGACAGAAAGAACTCATGAAGTACCAGGTAATTTTACTGAAAATAAAAGAATCTTTAAACATATGGAAGAAATTTTAAAATATAGGATTAAAAAACTTTCTAATTATATAGCTGGTATAACAGGTTATCTATAAATGGAGCAGGACATGGAGCTCTCTGAGCAAACTTTTATACCCAGCCATATTATCTCTCATGTATGAGGGCAAAGAGATTTTCCTACACTCAAGGTCTTACCAACTATACCACCCATGTGCCTTTCCTGGAAAAACATTAAATCATACTGAAACCTACCAAAAGATTAAATAAAGAACTCAGAAATATACTGAATGTCTTACAATAATGCAGCTAAATAGAAAATACTTTGAAATATGTGTTATTGATATATTCATAAAACTTCATAAAATAATCAATCAATTCTACCATCACCACCACCATCATCATCCTGCCCTTGTAAAGTTCCAGACTCTTGGTACTGAATCAAAGTACTAGCAGGAAAAGAATAACTAAATTAAAGGGATACTAATTTACTCACCTTCCTCCTGAGAAACACAGACTTTTTTATTCTTAGCTTTTATAACTACAAAAATACGTTTGCGTACGTTTATATAAATATGTAGAAGTAATCATGAGTACACTAAATAGTGAATGCGTGCCTTTCAAAACTCTAGAGAAAAAGCAGTAATGAAAATAAGATCATATAGAAAATGTTTAAAAAAGGACATGTTAAGAATACTAAGAGACTGAAAATAGGACACAATGAAAACATTAAGCACAAAACAAAAATAACAGACCAACAGAGACTTTATAGCTCAATGGAACTCATGTTTTCAAGAAAATTGAATAATATGATAAAATAATTGCAATATAAACATTCACAAAATAATGTGGGTAAGATATTATGTGTAAGCAATCCCAGTTCTCACTTTAAAACGAGCCTGCATGTACATAAAAGTCTGAAAGGAAACGGACAAACACTCATGGGGGCTGGGCTGTGTCTCAAGATCTGTGATCGGTGGTCTGTGGTTTAGTTTACCTTATCCCTTTCAAATGTAAATTTGCTAAAATGAGAATGTATTAAATTTATAACCAAGAATCTCTGTGTGTGGTTTTTACAGGATGCTAACAACTAAAATTGTGAGGAAAACTGAAGAAATGAAGTTGAACTTTATGGAACAAGTAGGAAAATCAGAAACTTGCAGATGGGAGGAACAGAGAAAACTTACAAGGTTTGAATCTAACACATGCTGTTATGGGTTGAATTGTGTTCCCCATAGATTTCCACAGTGAAGTCCTAAGCCCCAGTCCTGAGAATGTGACCCTATTTGGGAGTCAAGTCCAAGTCTTTGCAGGTATAATGAGTTGAGAGGAGCTCATTAGGGTGAGTAATAATCCAATGTGACTGGTGAACTGATTAAAAGGGGACATTTGAACACAGACACACCTGCAGGGAGAACACCATGTGACCACGAAGGCCAAGATCAGGGCGATGTTCTACAAGCCAAGGAACCCTAAGATGGCCAGCAAAACACTAGAAGCTGGGGGAGAGGATGGGATGGATTCTCCCTCAGAGCCTCAGAAAAAGGCAACCCTGCCCATACCTTGATCTTGGACTTCCAGGCTCCAGAGCTGTGTGACAATTCATTTCTTTGGTTTAGGCCAGTTTGTGGTACTTTTTAATGGAAGACTGATACAGAAGTTTAATTAGGAGAGACCCTGGGAGCTACTATACCCTCGGGCACAATATAAAAAGTGTCACCTCACCAATTTCTAAGGTAATCTGTGAACCTGCCGATTGTCACAGCTATAAAGAAAGACAGAGGAAGCTGCGTATTCTGAAACCTTGAGAAACCTAGAGAAGAGCTCCAGTCACTGTCACCTACAGAGAGGCCCGTCACCTGTACACATATCCCTGCCCTTCCTCACCTGGCTGGCTGCACCGCACCCCTGATATTAGAATCTGAGCCTGCCTCTAGGCCTGCTGGGGCAGAGGGGAGAAACTAGGTGCGCAGTCCCCGCCCACTCCCCTCAAAGGGAAGCTGGCCTTCACAGAGCTCAGACACCCGCAAAAGGAGCACAGCCGGCTGGGAAAGCAGTGCGTGCCCCCATTCCTCGGCCTCTGCATGCCTTCACGCAGAATTGTCCGTGTGCTTCTGGCATTGGTGTGGGCCCTTTAAGATGTCTTTCTAAATGAGAAAAAATTACATTCCAAATGGAACTATTCTCAGCAGGGCTGTGTGACTCTGAGGCATACCAGTAACAACAGCCATGTCCCCAGATCCTCCCTCCCAATGGCGCTCAGTTTTTGAATTTTCACCAGGAAGGGTCGTATCTTCGGGTGTCAGGAGTGATAAACTCGGGCTCTCACCAATTACTGCTTTAGCAGAATTAGCACCCGAGGAGGTGACACTGAAATGGAGAAGGGAAGTGGGACAAATGTGGGTCCTAAAGGTCAGCGTCTCCATGACTCTGCCGGTGACAGTGCCCAGACAAACAGTTCTGTGGAGAGGACACACCTTTTCCCAGGCACCTTGCAGAGGGGAGGCTGATAAGAAACCTGCCGGGCTCCCTGCCTGCCACCCTGGGGCACAGCGCACGAGGCTGTGGCCTCCCTGCCTGGGACTAACAGTGGACGAGGGGGCTCTGAGCGGGAGGCCCACGTGAACCAGGGAGAAAAGGCTCTCTGACACAGCGCATGCCTGCCCACACCGTATCTTTCTTCCGTCTGACACAGGGGTGGCAATATGGGCATGTCCACTAACTCCAGCCCTGCTCATGCCCATGGCAGACATTACTAATCAATTTCTATACTCCTTTCTGGTGAGCCCAGAAGGACTTCAGAGTGCCTCTCAGCTCGGCATCCTAGGCAGCCCCTCCCAATCCAATGGAGATGGCCCTTGAAATGTAACTTATTTCCAGGCTTAGCTTATAAGGCAAATCCCCTAAATGCCCCAAAAGGTGTGTGACATATCTGGTTATTTTAATTTCATGTGCATGGATAGAAAGCCTTATTTTAACAGCCTTAATGTGAAGCCTAAGTTTTAAAACTTCATGTCTTTTATTTAGGGTTTTCAATAACAACTTGCAGAAAGCATGCTCTTCATTTCTTTTTTTCCAAACAAAACAGCCATAAACCCAAATTCTCATTACTGCAGGTTTTATCAATAGTTAAAGGTTGTGCCAAAAAAGCTGACTTTTAGGTATGCCGTCAATATAATATGTAATAAGCCTCAAAAAATATGCATCTATAGACACAGAATACTGTTGTCTAATAAAGTCTTTTGCTAAGTAATTATGATGACACAATTTTATCAGTAAAGGTTAAGTATCTTTATCTGGGCTACATTGGATGAAATTAGTCCTGATGTAATAAGTACCATTTGTCACTATCGGAGCAGGAGGTGGTGACAGGACGGATGTCTCCGTGGCAACCCCGGGGCTCCGCTTCTCTCTTCTGTAACCTTAGACACTAACAAGGCACCAGAGTCCAGGGGGCACTGAAGGTATTGCCGGGGGAGTTTATTTACCCTTTCCGACTTTGCCAGGCAGTGCCTTATGAGAGAATCGGGAAGCATTTTACATGAGAGAGTACCTGCTCCCAAGGCTGACTCTCCTGATGGGGATTTTGAACAGAAACAGTGTACGTGGAGTTGCATGAACAAGGAAAATCACTAATTTTTAATTGACTCATTATCCCTAAAGCATGAGCAGGAGAGAAAACATATGCAAACAGAATGCTGATTTCTCCACTTCAGGATTTACAAAAATTAATAACCCTAAGCAACGCTATGTATTCCAGTAAAAGTAAGCAATTTTAATGACGTGTTAGCTACAGCCCATGCCTCAAATAAGGACATTTGTGGAATAGAATGCGCCATGGGGGTGTATTTGCAGCTATGGATGAAGTGGCAAAATTTGCCAGGAGTCTCAAGTCAGTGCCAGGGTCCGGGGGCTCCCGCCTCACAGGAAATGCCCCCCAGCCTCCCATTCAGCTGAAGCTCAGGTTCCAGCCAGAATCATACCTGATAACATGGGCGCACAATTTGAGGGCCCTCATTTGGGCCCTAGCCAGTGGTAAAACACAATCAATAACGGCACTTTGTGAATGTTCCTGCTATCAGTCTTGTTGGGCAAAGATCTGAGCTGGGGATTGTGGGCGAGAGAGGAGGAAGGTGACCGAGGTAAGACCAGGTCGCCAGTGCTGGCTGTGATCCAATGCGACTGGCTGGTGTGCTTGCAGAAAGGGGGTGTGTGGACACAGAGCCAGACAGGCACGGAGGGCACTGATGTGGAGACACAGGAAGAGGCAGCGGCCACCTGACTGCGTGATGCAGCGACAAGCCAACGGGTGTCCAGGGTTTCAGAATGCTGGACTCCAAACTGCGAGACAATAGAGTCCTGTCGTTTTCAACCTCGTGGCCGTCGGTCATTTGCTTTGGCAGCCACCGGAAGCCAATACAGTGAGCCGTAGATTAAAGTCAAACGTCTCTTTCAGGATGCAACGCCGGTTAAAACTGCAACAGCAGCACCATCCTGCCATGTAGCGAACGACAGAACTAAGGCTGAGTCACTTGAGTGAATGCCAGGGTCAAAAAGTTAATGCTATCCCGAGATTCAAGATCTCTTTCCCTGCGTTTCTTGTTCTTTTCATCCAGATTAAACTGGATTACAGCCATTTTTCTGCTTCAATAAATTCTGGGGTATATATATTCTTCAAATTCTGTAGTTCCTAATCAATATTTTGTACACACACACACATAGATGTGTATATGTACACAAGTACATACATACATGCATGAACAATATGCTCATAGTTATACATATCCAACAAATATCATATGTGTATGCATGTATATATGTGTGTTTCTATATATGTTTAGGGTGGGACAAAAGTAGGTTTACAGTTGTGAATATGCAAGAATAAAAGTTTGTTCTTATTTATGAATTATTGTATCATTTTCCATAGGCACAGCTGTAAACTTACTTTCACCCCACGCCGTAGGTGGCATTTTAGCAAAGGGGAAGATAGGGAAGGTAAGATCCCCTCTAGGCAAATATCCCTAGTCAGTGTTGGGAATATCCCAACACTATCATGGCACCTCCTTTTCATACAACGGCCCAACACACACACACATGCACACACACACACACACACACACACACACCTCATACTATGTGAATCCTTCTATTCGGGAAAATAAAATATGATAAAGCAGAAGTGGCATCCGTGTGTAGAAACCTTGCATTTCAGGTACTTCCACAGGGACCACGGCACCCCCCCACGTGATGACTTACAGTCCACATGCATGCACGGAGCACACGCTACCTCCTTGGTTCTAGGCTACCAGGCAAGGGAGATAGAGTGGTGAGAACAAGACAAAATCTTTGCTCTGATGGAGCCTACAGCCGTATCCCAACTGTGGGTGTTATTAGATGGCATCAGCAGAAAACTGCTTCATCGCAAACAACACCACCACTTTGCAAATGTTTGCAAAATACCAGGTACAGTGTAACGCCGAGAGACATTACGGGAGCAGCCCAGGCAATTCCCCCACTTTCCCGACCAACCACTTGTCCCTATTTTCCTTCTCAAGAGTGTTTGCACACACCTGATAACTCAGTGACAGGCCACACCTATTCTCACACGTCAATGACACACAAACTCCACCAGGAGATACTATATTTGTGGCCCTACCAACGGGCACATAGGGGAAACGTCCACCCCTCTAGCCAGTACAGAGCCTGTGTGGGCGAACAGCTCGCCCACAGAGGGAGAATCTGACGCACCTAAATCGGGGATGCAAACCTGTTGAAACATCAGCAAATGGAAAACAGTAAGTCAGCTTCCCCACGTCTCAGTTTAACCAAAATACCGATCTTGAAAAATGGCAATAAACACACATCTATGAACAGCTGAATCTAAAAAAATAAAATTAATGAACAAGCAGAACAGAAACAGACTCACAGATGCAGAGGATATTTTGATGGCTCTCCGGTGGGAGGGAGTTGGGGGCGAGTGGGTAAGAAAAATGAAAGGATTATGAAGCACGAGGTGGTCGTTACAAATAGCTATGGGAATAGAAAATGCAGCAGAGTCAGTAATGTTCTAACAACTGCATGGTGTCAGGTGGGTACGAGACTCATCGGGATGGTCACTTAGTAAGTTCTATGACGGCCAATCACTAGATGTACAGCTGAAACTAATGGAAGGTGACGGGATTAGCCAAAGAACAGAAGTGCATAGCTCATAGATGCAGACAGCAGCCTGGTGATGTCCAGAGGGAAGGGGCTAGGGGATGGGTGACAGCAGGCAAAGGGAGGAAATAGTAATAGTGCCAACACTATTGTTATAACTATTATAATAATTGTTATAATAATAATTATTTTATTGTTTCCAATAATAAAAATAAAGGAAAAAGACAAAATGAAGAAATAATAAAGCAACTGATTTTCCATAAAATATATATGTATATATAATATTGTCAACTGTAATTGAAAAAAATTAAAAAATGATTCTAGAAAACAGATGATTTGAACTTGAAGGCTAACTTCAAGGGACGGAACTCAGAGTCCTACTGGGCACTCCGAGGCCCAGCTCCCCGGGGACGCGGCTTGGCGGGGACGGGTGGGGGTGGCTCAGGGCAGAGGCTCTTCAGCAATCCGTCCTCTTAGGGCACATTATGCAGGAAAAACAAAGTGAGCGATTTTCCTAATCAGGCCATCAAGTGGAAATAATTAACAAAATAACACAGCAGCACCTCGATTATAATTACAAAAAGCGATTCCAGCATGCCCTATGTGAGGAGAAGTGGAAAGATTTTTGGATTTGCATAATTATTCATTATTCTCAGTAAACTTATATGGATCATCAGCATACACAAGAATTACGTGATCAGCCACCACATCCAGGTCTTCCGGAGAGCGTGCCTTTACCGAAAGTATGTGCAGGACCTGGTCCAGCTAGCCATCGTGAGGTTGTTTTTTTCACAATATTGAAAAGGAGCCACAGTTATGCTATTACACATTTCAAGATTCCAGGAAGAATCTGCACTGTTTGTCAGGTGGATTTGGCTCTGCGTGTGTGCATGTGTGCGTGTGTGTGTGTGTGTGGTGACTGTATTTGGGGAATACTGTGTTACAGTCCTCACAGATACACCCTGAACCTATAATTCGATGCAGCACCTGAGACCCAGGAGATCTACGACAGTTGACTAAAAAGCAGAACTTTATTTTCAGAGTTTCTGAAAATGATCAAAATCAGGAAAGTGGAGTTAAAAGCTATTTTGCTGAATGCTCTGTAGATGGCTTCCTTTGGGAGGAGGGTAAAGAGGCTCTAGGCCTCGGCGCCATTCAGTTTGGGTCGGGGGGGTGTCCCTGCAGTGGACACTCCCGCCTGAGCATCCCAAGCAGGAAGGGCGCAAGCGCTGGACCACATGAGGGTGTCCACACAGTCACAAGTATAACAACAAAAACAACAACCATCATCATCATTACCCTCCTCCTCCTCACCATCATCATCATCGTCACAGCAGCCAAGCATCCCCAACCACCTACCATGGGGCAGACATAAGGCTTCTCAGGAATGATCTCAAAATCCTAATAAGAGTTCTCAGAGGCAAGCTCTAGTACTATTCCCATTTCACAGGTGAGGAACTGAGGCACAGACAGGTTAAGTAACTTTCCCAAGTTCCACAGATGGAGACGAGGGCTGGCAGATGAATGAAAGTGAAGTATCCTGGAGTGGAAATCTCTTTTTCTCTTTGCCCAAAGTTGCCAGATGGACTAGCAACAGCCCTTTTTACCAGGCACTAGCTGTGTGTAGTCAGGCAGATTGCTTAACCTCTCCGGCCCTCAGCTTTCTCATTTCTATAATGGGGTTCATTATTAATATTACCTCCTGCATTGTGGAGCTGGTGTCAGAGTTCAGTTAGAATAGGGGCCTCAAGGCATCTGTGGTCGTGTCTGTGGATGGTGAGGGCTCTGATGGTTAGTTCCCCTGAACTCCACCAACATGTACTCAGGCAAAAGAGAATGCAAACACAGATGATCACTTCTCAAAGATCCCTGCGAGAAAATATCACCCAGCCCAGCCCAGGCCTGGACTAGACTGTGCAGCTAGCTATTCATACAAATGGACCAGTGTTGAGTCTGCCAGAAAGCTCAAGTTCAAAGTAGAAAAGCTCAAGTCCACATTCAGAGAAAGATATCTTTGAGAAGGCAAGACTAGCACCACTTCAGATGTTTGAACAGAAAGAATTCCGTGCTGAGCACTAGCAAGTCTGCGTTGGGAGTCTCCGGGAGATGCTGGCTGAGCGCTGAGCCCCCTGCGCACAGGAGAGCCATCGAGCCACTCTCCAGTACATTCCCTTCGGTACCTTGTCCCGATGCTGAATGCCTCAGCCTGAACCAGCAGGATCGCTGACCTCAACCATTAGCTTTCACTGTGGCCAAGTCCTTGGAGAAGGGCCTTGGCTCCAAGCCCGTTCAAGTCTCTCAGGAGCTGGCAGGAGGGAGGAGGGGAGAAAAGATGGGGAAGGCCCAGCAGCTGGCATCAGCCAGCAACTGCTGTGGTCCCTGAGGGCCTCTTGACCTTTGACATAGACACTTGCTCCCTCTGACCACGTGGGTCCCCAGCAAAGGCCACCTGATCACCAAACTTAAAGGTTAAGAAAGTCAGGTGGGATGAATGTTACAAAATACATGTCTTGTTTAGGGAAATCCAAATTAAATATGGAGAAAAAAAAAACAGTATTTGACTAAGGCAATGTGGCTACAGGGTGAAAAATATTCCATGAACGTAAGTTGTTGGGACATGTAGCTGTCATGTTACTGACATTATGAGTCATGACATTAAAGGCCATGATGAGACTGGTACCCCAAACTCCAACTCTTTGAACATCTGGCCCATTGTTCGAGTGAACAACAGGTCTCACGGGAGACCCACGGCGGAAGGCATTGTAATAAAGGATCAGCAGCGAACACTACAGAGTCCAGAAGGCCCAGGTTTGAGTCCTGGCTGTGCCCTGCAGAGCAGCCTGCTCGGCCTCTCTAGTCTCAGTGCCACCCGACAGGACAGGGCCTACCAGGTAAGACTGTAAGGAGGAGTGAGTGAGGTGACAGGGGGGGATTCTGGGTTAGCTCTTCCCGTGACTGACAGCTATCATTCATGCCATTAGACTGGGCTGCCTGGGGCCCGGGAGGCACTCTTCTGCTTGAGGTCTGGGGCTTAGAACGGAAGCCGGCTCAGATTCTCCTCTGTCCTAACCCCCCACACTGGACCGACTCGACTGGACATTCAGTTCCTACCAGTGTGGGGGCCGGAGGTGGTGAACCCCGGGGAGGACCCTCCCAGACGGGAAGGAGATGAGAGTCTGCCTGAGCCCAAGGAGACCAGGTCTAGACCCTGACCCCAGGAGTCCAAGGAAGAGGCAGCAGCAGGCTCATCCTCCCTGACAGCCCGGCCCAGGAGGGCAGGGCCCCAGCGGTGCGTCTGTTACCCCCGAAGGCCCCCTCCTTGGTCCACTGTGCATCCCCGTCTTCCCCTCCGTCTGGCCCCCGGGGACTCAGAGCCCGGCACATCCGGTTGTCCTGCACCTCGAACAGGCGGGTTTACCGATCCTGACTTAGTTACCCAAGTGACAGAAGCTTCTCTTTTTTTCTTCAGTTCTGTTTTGGTAATAAACCAAGTAGACGCGAAATGCTCCACTTATGGGGAAGGATGAAACACACAAGGGCAGATCCATAACTGTAAGTTGAGGAAGCCATTTACAACATAACCGCTTCCAGAAGCATCCTCCTCTGACCACTTCCCCCGACTGACCTTCTCCTGCCAAAGCCACCAGTGAACTTCATGTTCCAAAACACAGAGCGTTCCCCTCCCCAGCCTGAGAAATATGCATAGATCCTAGGACAACAACATTTAAACGCCTTGCCCTGATTTGCAGAGGCTCCCGTGAACAGCCTCCGTCTTTGGCTCGCCACGCTCACCGTGCCTCCTCTTTCTCCCTTACCAGCCTCTCTCCTGCTCCGTGGTCTTTGCCCATGGGGGTCCCTCGCACTGAAGTGGTCCCGAGCTCTCTGGCAACGTCTTACATGTCTGTTCACTGCACACTCCCACCCCACCGAGGTTCTCTTTCATTGTCCCCTGTTTGTTTTGCTTTCATAACGCTTCTCATAATTTGAAATGTTTATTTGTTTGTTCATCAATGGCCGTCTCCACAGGATAGAGAGAAGGGATGAACAAAACTGCATATTCTCATGTACCAGAGAGAAAGCACATGGAAAGGGACCAAAACATATTTGCAGAAAAAGTGGATTGTTCTACAGGTATGTTTGTGATTCGTAGTATACTGTTGAGAAAGAAAAAGGTCATTATAAAAAATTTACATATTGTGTGATCTTTTTAAAAATATTCGTGTGAAATGCCCATGGGCAGAACCTTTAAATGCACTCAGAGGCGCACGTAAACAAATCAGTCTGGGTGTGGAGACCAACAGGGCCACAGCATCCGTCTCAGTCTGGTGACACTGGAGGGACTTTGTTTTGCATTTACTGATCTGCATCTCCTGGTGGCTTTTCAATACCGGGCAGGCACGACTCGTGCGTCGCATGGTTTGGAGCACAGAGTGCGGCTGGGAATCCCTGCGCTGTTCGAGTGTTGATGAGTGTCTAGACTCTCCAAATGGACCACGCCCTCTTGGAAGAAAGAGACCACCCGTGACGCATCGATGGACCTCCTCTTCCCTGCCCCCCGCAGTGTGGGGTGTGTGCGAGTCCATGAAATGAGGCACGTAAAGCAGCAGCGGGGACAGCATCAGTCTGCTCTCGTGACCTAGAAGCCCCCCCAGTGACTCCCGCCTTCACGCCGGCTCACAGACTGTGGGGCGCGCCAAGCCGCTGCCGGTGGGAGTGTAGGTCAGCCTCGGGGGACTGTGGCTCTTATGAGTGCTGGCTTATTTATGGACCTCTCTAAATCAACCTTTTACACCAGCACAAAACTCTAACTCATTCTAAAATAATAATTAAAAAAAGATTGTAATTAAAATCTGCACTGCCATGGACATATATCCCCATAATATACCTCACTTGGATATATTCTGTAAGGGAGGATCAGTAAAGCTACTGAAAACCCATTTTTTGTTTTGGCAATATTTTACAATCTGCCAGTACTCTCTCATCTTCCTACAGCCCCCCTGTAAGTGAGAGGGTTGTGATTGCAGATGGATTGTGGGGTTCCACGCGTGCGCGTCTGTGTGTGTGTCCCTGTTGGGGAAGCCAGCTCCCCACAGCCCCACTATACATGACCAGGATTCTTCGTTCTCGCTGTACAGTCCAGGTATAGTCCATTTCTTGTATGTCCAGATAAAAAGCACCATTATTTTCAAAAAGAAAATCACATTAGCAACCCGTGACTTCCCATTTTGGTCAACCTAATCCCATGGACAGAATCAAGAACGAGGCCATGCCATGTCCTAATAAGAGATACCCGCACGGGAGATGGGTGTGGTGTCCTCTGGCTTCCCATCAGCCTGGTGTCAGCGATGCAGGTGACGAAGCATGAGATATTTTAACGTTTTAATTGCTTAAGCTCTACATCATGCTGATAATCCCATTTGCTTCACAAAGTTGACAAACGGCATTTGTGTCCAGCTTTCTGGCTGTTAATCTAGCATTTTCAATGAAAATTTAGAAGAAGTGAGTGAAGGGACAACACTTCAATACTTCGAGTTTGTGTTGATTGGGGCTTCTCTTAAGACAATGGTGCACAGGACTAGAGAAAACCACCGCTTCTTCTTTTCTTTTCTCCCTCTTCCCTTGAAATATCAACATGAGCTACTCATTTCTTTACCGGGTTTAAAATATGTCAAAGCAAGGATCCTTGAAAGGATCAATAGTGAAATTGGGAGACCCAGCACACTGGATCGTGGTCTCTCCATAATTACTGTTTCTGCTGAAAGTTACCAATAATATTACTTCCTGAGACAATGATGTACTGAGAGGCCCTCAAGCAGGCAAACTTCAAAAATAAAATTTGTTTTTGCTTACCTAGGCCAAAACCATGATTCAAATACGGAGAAAAATGCATGACAGATGTAGACACAGAGCAGTAAATATTGGGTTGGCCAAAAAGTCTGTTTAGTTTTTTTCCGTAAACTAAGACACATTTTTCACTTTCACCAATAACTTGATTGATTTGGATATGTTGACTATTCCGGCTACCCCCCGCTATTGGCTTCTAGTGGGGAGAGGCCAGGGGTGCTGCTGAACATCTTCCAAAGTGCAAGACAGCGCCACACCAAAGAATTATTTGGCCAAAAATGTCAATAGGACCAAGAAACTTCATAAACCACTATTGACATGTTTGATTGGTCACAGCACCTTCTCCATACATGGCACAACTCTTTTTCTTTTTGCGCTTCAGTTGTGTTTTTACCTCTCTTGAAATAATAAAGCACTGAATGTGGCAGTGCTGAAAATGTGGCATATCTTCTTCCATCTTCAATATTAAAATGGCTGTATAAGAATTCATCAACTTTGAAAAGTTTTTTAATGTGTGCTGATATGACAGCTATCACAAAACAATCTAATGGAATTGTTTCAAATGAAGTTAAAGACAGCTAAGCGCTACCCTCGTATGGAAAAAACTAAATGAACTTTTTGGTCAACCCAATATCTATACAAGAGTTATGTAAGAAAGAGAGGTATTCTGGGAAATATCCTGTAAATGCAGCAGTCTGCGTTGGAAAATAAAAATTTAATATTCGATTATTATCTGACACAAGCTGGTTTGGGAGGTGTGGGCCCACAGACATCAGTAAGGTCAGGCTATTTTGGGAAGTTAAGGAGTTAAGGTGATACCACATGCAGCTCTTGATTGCCATGTAAACATATTTTTACAATAAGCATGTGTTTCAATAGTTAGTATAATAACTACAGTGTTATACAAGGTATGAAATACATTATCTGGTTATTGGCATTGAGCAAGACTTTGTCTTTTGTGACACCAAGCACACAATAGGGGACCAACGTTCAGGGGAGCAGTGAGTGCCCCCAGGTGGTGGGATGACGCTACGCGTGAGAGTTCTCTACCAGAAAAAAAAAGACGCGGGGTGTGGCAGGATGTAAAACTTTTCTTGGTGCACAATGCAAGTAATTCTCTCTCAAGATGAATACTTACCAATGCAGCTACAACAAAAGGTCTGACCTAGGACTGGTACCAAATGCTATATTTTATACGGGGAAATGGGGCAAGTCTGCAAAGTTCTAGCTGGGGCTGAAATTAGTAGTTTATGTCTCAGCTGTTCAATTAGATGTAATTAGATAATTCCATATGAACTTCAGAATGACATTAAAATGAGTTCTGATATTTCCAATCTTTCCTTTCCCACCATGAGACAGAAAGATGGCTGCCTGCTTCTGAACCATCAGGGCTGTGAGTGTGTGAGTGTGTGCACATAATTGTACATATACACACATGAGTAATATTGCACACTCATGTATAGAATTACACAAAATAAAGCTTAATTAATGTGCAAACTTCCTACCTGTTTTCGAGCTCATTGGATTGATATATGATGAATATTCTCTTTTTCTCTTTTGGATTTTGTATTCTTTCTCGAGAAGGTAAGGGGGATGGGGAGACCTACTGAAAAGGCAATGCGGAGTTCTGTCACACTGCCTTATGTGTGACATGAAATGCCATGGCATGTGACACTAGAAAAGGTCACGCTGATGAGCTGACAGCTGCAGTTCGGCAGATTTTGTGGTACCACTGGCAAATGACTTCACGCCCTCCCTGCACCAAATGCCTCCAACAACAAAATGCATGTTTTCCTCTGCATTTTTTTCTTTGTTGATTCCAGAGAGAGCGGAAGGGGGAAAGATACATCAATGTAAGAAATAAACATTGATCAGTTGCCTCTAACATGCACCCGAATGGGGACTGAACCTTCAACCCAGGCATGTGTCCCGATGGGGAATTGAACCCAAGACCCTTCGGTTTCTGGGACAATGCCTAGCCAGCTGAGCCCTGCCGGCCAGAGCTTCCTCTGCATTTTCACAAAGGCTTCAGAGAGCTTCCTTAGCTCCGCCTTCAGCAGGCCGTCCTTGGAGACCATCGCCCATCTCCTGATCCAGGAAGTCTGGAAGAGAAATCTAGCATCCATCTGAGCATGGGACAGTACAATGTCAGTAAACGTCTACTGGTGTTGATGGGGATGAGAGATAAACACAAGTAGAACCTCTAAAGTGCTCCAACTCTTTCCTTAAGAACGGACAGCAATCAGGTAGGAAATATTAGCAACTTAAAATGCTTGCAGCACCAAGGCAGGAGGCAGAGCGGACAGCCTCTGCCCTGCTGTAAGAGGTGCCCACTGCAAACACGAGGGGTGCACGGATCGCTCACTAATACGACTGAGGAAGAAGTGAAAGCATTGTTTCTGGATGCGCGAAGGCTGGTGTCGAAGTGCAGGGAAGGGAGGGCGAGCCCTGGGCCGGGACTGCTCACGGCCCATGAGAGCCATCTCACCCTCCAACAGGGCCCCGCGTGGAGACAATGTCCATGAGTGGCCCCGAATCCCTGCCCAGTGGGAAAGAGGAGAGCGGCATGCTAACGAGCAGCCTCGTGCACTAAGTGAGAAGCGACACGTGAGCCAATTAGACAGTCTGTCACCATGGCAGTCTGCTCATGATAAATAAGGGCAATTTCCTGTTTTCTCTAATCTGTTTCAAATGTCAAAGCTCTCACCACGTTCTGAGGATTTTCTCTCCTTGTGTTTGGGTTCTGTTCCCAGCTACAAGAGGTGCATACCAAGGTGAGGAAGGGTGTCAGGTCTCAGAGATAGATCTACTGCATATTTAAATATAAGAGGTCTGTCTGGAAAAAGTCTAGCTATTGTTAATTCTATGAGAATGGTTTGTGTGGCATCAATGTAAAACCTGGCAGCCAAGGAGAGTGGACTGGAATGTGCATGTGTGAACAATGATTATCTCACTGTTCTAGTCGGTGGGGGTGGTAGACATGTTGAGTGAGCATGTGTCCTGTGTGGCCATCACATTCAAAATGACTGAGCAAGTAGAGCAATGGATCTGCATCATATTTTGCGTTAAGCTTGAACATTCTTCCATGGAAACTATTCGGATGATTCAGAAGGCTGAAGCTATGGGCAACTGGTGATTGGAAGCTTCATTGCAAAACACACTCACGCATGCATCACCGCTCATGCAGAGTTTTTTGGTGAAATATCAAATCACCCAGGTGACTCAGCCCCCCTATAGCCCAGATTTGGTGCCCTGCAACTTCCGGCTTTTCCCAGAACTAAAATCACCTTTGAAATGGAAGAGATTTCAGACCATCAGTGTGATTCAGGAAAATATGACGGGGCAGCTGAGGGTGATTGGGAGGACTGTGTGAGGTCCCAAGGTGCCTCCTTTGAAGGGGACTGAGGCTTCATTGTCCTATGTACAATGTTTCTGGTATCTTGTGCCTTCTTCAGTAAATGTCTCTGGTTTTCATAGCACATGGCTGGATACCTTCTGGACAGACCTCGTATTTCAAGGCTGAGGAAGGTACATGAATAGGCAGCCAAATGGAACAAAAAGGAGAGACTGAAAAGACAAATAAATATAAATGTTTAGCATGTGATAAAAATGGTATTGTGTACCAGTGGAGAGTAAAACAATTATTCAATAAATGGTCTAGAGGCAACTGGGACTTCTAGAAAAAATTGAAACTGCATCCCTGTTTAACTCATCAAATCAAAACAGTTCCAGAGATTTAAATGACACAAATAAAATAATGAAATTATCAGAAGAAAAACGGGAATTTTTTTGTTATTTAACCTGAGATAAGAAATGCCTTTCAAAGCATGATACAGAACTGTGATATCGTAATCACTTTATAAATTCAACCATATTAAAAAAGACTTTTGTAAGGTAAAACTGAAAGCAAACAAAGTGAGAAAAAGTTTGTAATTCATAGCTTGTAAAAGAGATAGTTTCTTAAACTGTGATGAAATCCTAGAAATTGATCATTAAGGGTAAAAGCAACAAACCAAAGAACTTATATGTATGACCCATGGACATGAACTAAGGGGGGGGGAAGCTGGAGGGAGGTGGGGTGCAGTGTGGAGCGGGTAAAGGGTAGGGAAAAAAATGGGACAACTGTAATAGCATAATCAATAAAATACACTTTAAAAAAACAGCCATCCAAAGGAAACATGAAGGAGGGACATAAATTGATGGCTAATTGAAAAGGAAATACAATTGCAAAGAAGTATTCGAAAAGATGCTTAATTCATTCAAAATAAAAGATGTTATTCATGTGTGTGAAATACTGCTTTCACCTGTCACACTGTCAGAAACACAGGTGCCTGATGACATCAGCCAGCCACGGACGGGTGGACACTCACATGTGGCCCCGATGGGAGTGAAAGTGGGTAAAAGATCTCAACAGACAAACCTGGCAACATGTATCAAATTTTAAGAACTATAATACTTTTGACTCAGAAAGTTCACTTCTGGGAATTTCTATAACAGAAACAAGGGCTATGTACAAACTTACTAATTTATAAGAATATTAGTTGCAGCACTGTTTGTAATTGCAAAAGAACTGAACACCAAATATTCATTATTAAAGCTTAGCTAAGTAAACTGAAGGACATTCATTAGAAACTAGACTGCTGTTGAAGAGTATCCATCTTCAAACTGATGTAAATTAAACTATTATTCAGGAAGCTGTGAGTTATAGTGTACCACTTGTTCAAATAAATTATATATTTGCATGCTTGTAAGTCCACAGAACACCACTGAAAGGACACCAAAGAACTGGTGACCGAGGTTGCCTATGAAGCGGGGACCTGGGTGACTATGGCAGAGTGTATAACAATAATTAAAATCTGCGGGTAAAGACCAATTAAATACTAATTACAGATTAAATCTGTGTGTGACTATATATATGTGTAAGGAGATGGATCATGTATTGAGGTTAAGCAAATCAAATTTTTTTTTAAATTCTGATGGATCTTTGTGTCAAATGATTATTTTATGTGATAGAGTGAATGCTCTGTTTTCAGGAATAGAGAAGATTTCTGGAGGCACACACTCAGAAGTGTGGGTGACG
>CM052539.1:186600686-186620631 GCA_028533065.1 Trachops cirrhosus | reverse complement strand
CTGACCTTTAACATTTCACCGAAAATTCCATTCATCAGTGTGGATAACTATGAAATGAGCAAACTCGCTATATTGGGCTCTCTTTCATTCTGGGAGATGTTTCAAATGATGCCAAGAACCGTTAAACAAAAACACCACAATAGAAAATCATCCAGTGTAAAATCAAAATGGAATCCAGTGCTCTTGAACTAAGTTGTGCTTCTTTGGAGGCCTTCGAGGCATCCTGGGAAGCTCTGTTACTAATCCAGGGCATGCTTGCATTTCAAAAATGTGTAACGACCCATTTCATAAGCTGCCCTAGAAATTGTGAAGACAACTGAGCCTTGGCAAAGCCTCCTCACCACTGGGTTCCACCTCCAGGCTCGCCCTCGCCAGGAGAGTGACGCCCCGTCACCTCGGGTTTTCCAGCCAGGTGATAAAGAAGGAGTCGCCCAGCTAAAGAGAGCCATGGTTTGAAGGTTTGACACCATCTTTTGGAACCCACCACTGCCCACAGCTTCCCTGATAAACGGGGGAAAAGCCAGGGGGAGCGGCTGGCCCCTAACCTCAGACAGGAAAGATGGACAGATTCAAGAGGGTCTGGCTAGTCATTCGCACCATCTCGCTTTGAGGGCGAACCCGCGTGGTTGAAACAATGTCTGCTTCCCTCAAAGATGAAGCGAATGTGTCCGAGCGCAACCACTGCGGGGAAGCAGGTGGGACAGGTGAGCAGCCCTTCCCGCCCTTGTGCCCTGCAACATGTCGCATCTGTAGATGGCCAAAAAAATGGTGGCTGTCTACAACAGAAGGAACATAAAACGTTCTTGCCTTATTGTGTGCCTAAAATATTCACCGCAAATACTACAGGGAAGACATGGCTCTGGACGAGATCAGAGGGGGAAACAGGCGTCGGACCCTCCCGGTTAGGAAGACATCAGCCACAAATGGGAAGCCTGTCATAAGAGGAGTCACACTTTGATTTGAGACAATCTTTCGATAACAGTGGCAATTACCACACGCCAGGTCTTATATGAGAAGACAGTCTCACACGGCACGAGAACCTGCAGGTCTCCCGGTGACATCGGGACGATGGCGGCAGCTCTCACACAGGGACACCTGCCCTCCCTCTGCAAGCAGGCGGGGAGTCTGGAGCTGCTCACAGCCGCAGCCCATTTTTTTAAAACAACTTGCCTTTGCAGGAGGTGGTTAGATCTGCCCCTTAGGGAGGCTGTTACATGGCGACTTCTCGGCCTCCCGGGACCCCTTCCCTCCCTGCATCCCACCTTCTCGCCGATGCCTCAGCACAAAAGCACCAGTCCCTGGGCCTTTGTGACCAAAAAGCCACAGCTATTTTCTCAATAGACTTGAGGGGAAATGGGTAGATTTGAAGGTGAGTATTTTTTTGTCTTTGTTTCTGTTTTTCTTTCTCCTTCTTTTTTTTCCTTAGTTTTTGTTTTTGTTTTTTGTTTGTTTGTTTTTAGTATTCACCCAAGGACAAGCTTATTGAAGGACAGGCAAATAAATCCTGCCCATTTTGGGACTTTGATATCGGCGGTCCAGCGTGTGCCACAGAAGAAAGGGAAGAGCTTTCCTTAGAGCCCCAGGTCCCAGGCAGAGTCATTTGTGGCCATGGATTCCAAGAAAAGAAAACACCAAGCGGAATTTAAAAGGTGCGTGGACAGTAACTCTCAATGTCCCTGTGACGCCAAACCTCTCCATTAGTTCTCAGTGACCCGTGGAATAGCGGAAGGTCTTTTTTCCAAGACGACTTCTCTTTCACACCAATGGGTGGAGACAGGGCTGGCAGAGCCTTGCCAATGTGAATCGGCCTATGGCGATTGGATTTTCTTCTCCTCAGAGGGGACCTTGTCGGGGGATGTTATCTCCTCCTTGTTAAGCTCTCTGAGAGCCAGGGGCCTGTCCGTGATTCCCCAGGGGGCCTGTGCACATTCACCCCAATGGCAAATGTCACCACGAGGTGGGTTCAGATCGACAAGGAAGACCAGGCGCAGACCTGATCAATAAGCAGCACTGCCAATACCGCAGCTGGCCAGTGAAAGCCCCGTGAGCGAGATAGGCAGAATCCCATCGAAACGCTGGAATAAGGCCCACGAACAATGACCTCACACTTGGTGAAGAGATCAAAATTTCATGTGTGCATGGGGAAGCAAAACAAAACTGGAATAGAAACAGAATTTTGTAAGAAATGCTTAGAATTTTTTTCTGAAAGATTCCAAAACTGCCCCTAACACATGCTGAAGTAAATTAAAAAAAATCACTGTGGACTCACTATATTATAGTAAAATCTAATATAAAAATAGACTCTATCTGGGCTATACTTCAATAAAAGGCAATTGAATTGAGGGCAGAATTTATTAACTTCAGTAAGCTAGTATTTTTATCTCTAACACCTATCTGCATAGTCAGAAATGACTGGTTGTTGCCTTCTCATAAATGTTTCTGCTAGGCACTAAAATGTGTATTTTAAATATCAAGTTTTGAAGACATTAGAGTCATCCTCATTTACATATTAGAATAAAAGCAAGAAATTTATGTTTGAAAAAGTCACTTCATGTTTGTTCTATAGTCCAAAAACTCCATAAAATCCCCAGCTTTTAAAAAATGTCAGAATTGCCTTATATTATGCACATATGTGTTAGTAATAAAGACTAGATTTATTTGGGAAGATTTCTATTAATTTGTATAATTCTATTCATAGTTTGTTGCTTCACAGGTCCTAAGGTGCTTTCCCATGTTTTCAACATCCTTGGGAGAGGAGAGGAGAGAACAGATACTACTATACCCATTTTAAAGATAAAGAAATAGAAATTCCATAGCAGCCCCTGAGAAAGCACAGCTGATAAGGAATGATGTTAAAAATATATTTATATTTGATGCAATTAAAAATGTGGAGAACAAAGGTTAATGTAACTTATTCTATACCTTTCTTTATTAGAGTAACCTATGACTTCCCACTGAGAAAGATTTATGCATTCAATGCATATTACTTAATCACAAAAATAATCCAAATGAACATAATCTTGGTTAAGCAAGTTCACCACTTCTTCAAAGAAAAGGCATCTTCAACTAAAAAGACAGAAAGAATATTAGACCAAAATTAGATCACAAACATCCCTTTCAGTTCCAACATTCCGTGAGTCTATGAAGCCTGTAATTCTCACTGGATAAAGTAACGATCTTGCACTTCCTCCCAGACAAGGCCCTTGCACACAGGGCTACTCACCAGCCCCCTTTCTCCAACCCGAAAGGGCCAAGGCCGCAGGGAAAGGCCTGAATGCAGAAATAGGTTCTCCAGAATGAGAGCAGTGAGGGAGACAGGCCGCACAGCTCTGCAGTAAGAGGGGCTGAGCCCGTCTGGGTGAGGGAATCAACCAAACAGAGATCTCCTTCCCGTTGAATTCCACTCAGGGACCACAAATGAGGAGAAATAGGTCTGTCCGTTCTATCCTGACTGAGCCCTGTGCCTCCTCACTCACAAAAATGGCTGCGCGTGTTTTCCTTCACATCTGTCAGGTCACAGGTGACAACTGAACACCTCCTCCGTGGTGCCACCCTACTGCTCATTGGAGGTGCAGTGGGGAGCCAGCAGCACTGCTCCCTGGCCTTCTGCATCCATACCCATGACTCGCGTTGTCGGGAGTAACAGGCGCCTTGTGATGTTCTGGGGTCTGAACGGTCAGAGATGATGGAATTGAAGGGTCCTCAAGCTTGCAGAGGGCACGGGGGAGAGAGTGTGAGGCCCTCTTCACGTTGCTTTCATTATCCCATGTCCATCTACGCCCAGGAGCAGGTAGCACTCAGGGATCCCTGTAATCGACACCCTGCAGAAAGCATCAGCTTTCTGACGACTTGGTTAATCAGTAATGGGAATGGCCGTCCATTTGTACCTTTGCACACAATCTTTAGATTTTGCTGCACACTTTATCTTTTTACAGTAAGTATATACCTTTTGTAGTTACGTGCTTTGACCCCCAGTTCACAATGGGCGGGGCCCCTGCATTAGAGTGATTACCAGCACAACTCTGTCCCTGGTGGCCGCTCCCAGAACTGCAGGGAAGGACCACATATTTCTGGCTTGCTGGCTGGTCCCTTTCCCAATGGTGCATTACAGGGGGCTCTCGTGTTCCTCTCCGCTACCTTTTTCTTACCACCTCTTTCCTTTTGCCCTCATTCCTGTTTCTCTTCCTGGCATCCTTGGGTCCTATGTTATTATCTATTCTACTCAGCCTGCCTTCTCTTTTTGTCTTCGCTTCTGCCCGCCATGAATTTCACTGTGTGCACGGAGGAGTAATTATCAACAACAAGGAACAGGGGTCCTAGCAGGAGACTGCAGTGACTGCTCACTCAGGTCACTCATCACCTCCAAAGAGAGGCAATTTGCCCCCCCACAGGAAGAGGTGGGTGCTGCAAGGTATCTTGTCAAGATAAAAGGGAGTGACCACCCCAAATGTGCATGCACGCTCTTTACACAGGAGTGCAGAAAGCACAGCGGGTGAGAGAATAAAATCCTTCTTAGAAACAAACAAAAATCTAAGAACAAAAAACATGCATACAGGTGTTGAATAAATGGAGAAATTATAAGAAAAATAACATGTAGGAGAATTTTAAAACATCAGAAGATGTATGTTAACAAAGAAGAAAACATAACTCAGTGAAAAATAGTCTCACTCTTCCAGGAACTAAATCACAGACTGGAGGAGGAAGTGGAAAGGCACTGCATAAATTTTCGAGCCCCTGGTCTCGGGACCGCCAGGTAAACAATGCCGTGATGGATTGCGCGCAGAACGCACATGTCCAAGGCCATCTGTGTGCGTGGGGACAGTTGTCAGCTGGGCATGGACTAGCAGGCACACATTTTTCTTCAAAAATTTGCCTTTCAAAAAGTAAAAGCAACCTCCTGAAATAATTTAAGGGAAACAGTGACAAGTACAAAGAAAATCCAACAAATATGGGAAACCATACTCTCCGTTCCCAAAGAGTTAGATCAGAGCTGTTGCTTTGGTCATGTCACTCCTTTTATACTTCCTGAATCACCTTTCCCCCACCCCCTGTTGTCACCAAGCCCAGACTCGTGTGATGCCTCTTCATCCCAGGGAAACTGGACAAGTTTGTCCTATTAATTTTACTATTTCATGCTTAATCCTCTTAGAACACAGCTCATTGCTAGAACTCTGAATGAGTAAGAAAATGCCCCAGCCTCCAACTCATTAGAACATTCAGAATTTGGGTAAGAAGTTTCTCTCCTCACTCAAGATCAACACGGGCCCCCAGATCTGTACTCCTTCTTGACGCTACATAAAACCGATAGAGATTTCAATACACAAGAGTTGGACAGCTTGTCACAATGTCCATGCTAATGCTCTGAGGCAATATTTAAGGGTGTAAATAAGATGAAAAATACTGACACTATTTAAATATGAAAGCGGATTTTTTTTCTATATTGGGCGTAGTAATAACATGCACAAATGGATCCTGCACAAGAATTTACTTTCCTTGTTTTCTTTCTTTCTTATACTAGTAAATAATGTGATATAAACGTGTGATGTGCATAAAATAAGAGTGGTTACTAAATCATTTCCACTACAGGTTTATTTACAGAGCCTATGAAACTGCAGCTATCCTTCTCCTGAGCCTTCTGAAAGGAATGGCTGCGATTCAGACACAAAGATGCTGAGTGGGTCACCTGATCATTCGATCCCAAAACAGTGGTAAGGGCGTGGTCTGGGAAGGAGGAGGGATACGAGGGGGTGTGCAGAATTTGTTTTCGTTTTTACTTAAAGAATGAGTTCCGAGACTTTATTAAAATCTAGAATTTCAATACTTACAGGTTCGTCATTTCTCTAATTCTCAAAATTGAATGCAATAAAAGTGGGGAAGCTATACATACTGAAGATCTAGATTTTATTAAAGGCTCGGAACTCATTCTTGAAGGAAAAATGAAAACAAATTCTGCATACCGCCTTTTCTTAAAAACACTATTTTTCACTTCTTTCTGAATGTATCCAAGTTTTTGAAGTAGTACTACTTCTAAAGCAATGTTTTCTTAACTCTTTATTTCTGGAAACTAGCATTTATTTCATCACAAAGTATCTCCTTCAGCCCCGGCCGGTGGGGCTCAGTTGATTGGGTGTCATCCCACAAAGTGAAAGGTTGCTTGATTTCCGAGGCACACGCCTGGGGTGCAGGTTCGGTCCCTGGTCGGGCTGTATATGAGAGCCAACCGATCGATGTTCCTCTCTCACATCGATGCTTGTCTTCCTTTCTTTCTCCCTCTCTTCCCTTTGCTCTAAAAATAAATGTTCTTTTTTAAAAAAGCACATAATCCATTGATGTTTTACTTATAATTTTGGAAAGGAACGGTTCCAAAAAGACCCCAGCCCCCACAGCACAGCTCACCCTTGGCCTGGTCACTTGGACACGGTTTGTCACTTCCCACCATCGCTTTCTGCTTTTCTCTGATAACAGTAATTCTTCTCCTGGCTGCCGCTCCCCAATTTGAGAATAACTTACCTCTCTGCCCCCAAGCGTTTCAAAATTATCTTCTAAGACTCTAAGGGCAGGCTTTTATGTAACCAGGGCACAATGATCGATTTTAGGAAATTAAAATTTAACTGGGAATGTCTTTGAATTTAATAACTTACGAATGGTATTGCTATAAAATTTCAGTCAATGGTAAAATCACTTTTCCTTCCTTATCAGGCCTTTTCTGACTCCTCACTCCCAGGAATTAAACAGAGTAAAGGCTTCCGGAGAGAAAAGATCGGCCCCTCCTCATTGCCAGGGGCCCAGAGGCCCCCAGGACAACCTCGAACCGACCACACCCAGAGACGGGTTTGCTGGTTTCAGATGTTACTCACCCACAACGAATTCGCGTGCGTCTAGAACAATACAGGGTGGGGCACAAGTGGGTTTACAGTTGTTGGAAAACAACACAATAATCAATAAACAAGAATACAAGAAAAAACTCTGTTTCACTTACAACTGTACCTACTTTTGCCACACCCTGTGTACAAAGTGACTCTCAGTTATGTTTACTGTCCCTAAGGCCGATATGACCTGAGTAATTGGGAGCATATTATCTAAAACATTATACTACACTTCCACGGCCCCCCCACACACAGATAAACCCGAGACACCACCCCTAACTCGGTTTATTTTGAAAGCGCCCGACACGTGTGCCATTGATTTGGATTTTAAACCTCCAGAACTGACACCCGGGGACCCGGGGACCCGGGGACACGTCACTGATCATGGGATCCCTGACTCATGTCATCCTTTTGCCTCCCCCCACCCCTGTGTCAAATGAAAAAAATCTTCCAAAGGAAAGCAAGACTCTCCAAATTGACTTCTGTTAAAATAAATTTTTTAATAGCTGCTTGGTTTTATCACTACTTCCCCAAATTCTAATTAATTCTAACTCTAAACTACGTAATTATAATACTTCTGCTGAAACACAAATTATCTGGTGCCCCGGGGTGAACAAGGAGAATGTAGCTCCTGCTCCATTCAGCTATTTCCGAGACCACGGAAACCTCACCGGCCCGGGGCTCCCCTCCCCCTCACCAGGCTGTTCTGTTTCTTCCTCTTTAGCAGGAAGACGGGACCAGAGCTGACAGCTGGCATCCAGGCGGGTTGGTGCCTCTCTCCACGGGGCTGGGGGAAGCGCTGGCATGCCGAGTTATTTTTGGCCAGGCACCGCAACACACAGAACCTTCAGGAGCCTTCATTTAGTCAGTGGCCTAAGTGGCGGCTGATGTACCTGCAGAATGTGAATTAACGTTGCCGTGGAAACAGAACAACTCTCCCTGGCCCTGTCAAAATCCATCTCTCTGGGCGACTAGGCAGGGGTCAGGAAGGAAGGAAAGGCCAGCTCCCGGGAGAAAATGAGCGAAGGGAACGGCCCTGCCGTGCCCAGCGGGGGTGGAGAAATCCTGTTGCCTTTTTCTGGATTCACACACATTATTGCCTTTGTTTATTGTGTTTTAATAACGATAAAATAATTGAGCTAGGCCTCAGAGATACACGTCGATATCCACGCGCGGATTCTCAGGAAACAAACAAAAGAATTCCACTTTAGGGACCGAGTCGGTATCTGTGACTTGCTGTTACCCCTAAATGCTCAGTCTTCAGGGGTCCCTTCAGTCCCCACAGACACACAGGGATGGGACCTGGGGCCGAGATCTCCGACCTTCCAATGGCCAAAGGCCCAATCTGCTGCGAGCACTTAGGGGAAAGTACGACATGGCCATTTTTTTAATTTTAATTGTTGTTTCAGTACAGTTTTCTGCCTTTTACTCCCATCCCTCACCACCTCCCTCCCATTTCCACCCCGCCTCTAGTTTTTGTCCATGTGTCCTTTATACTTGTTCCTGTAAACCCTTCCCCTGTTCCCCTGAAACTCCCTCCCCTCTCCCCTCTGGTCACTGTCAGCCTGTCCTCTATTTCAGTGTCTTTGGCTATATTTTGCTTGTTTGTTTGTTTTGTTGTGTAGGTTCCTGTTAAAGGTGAGATCATATGGCATTTGTCTTTCACGACATAGCCATTTGCTTTCTGCTTGTGCAGAGGGAACTGTCGAGATGGAGTGTGATCGGCAGGCTGGCAGCCTCTTCTTTTGTTGTCGTTGTTTTTTATCTTGTCTTTTAGGGACTAGAATCTCACCCAGTTTCACATGTGATTTTTTTTGCCTGGATGGGAAATAATTCTATTTAGTTGTCCACTCTGGTGGCCCTTTTTAATCTCAGTATGATTTCTCAGTATTCCCAAACGTTGGAGGTAGAAAGGGCTTACACAAAGTCTGTGTTTTCCAACGTTCTCATTTAGAAGCAAACAACAATAAACCCTTGAAAACCCAGAGAGGCTGGGAGACAACGAGATCACAGAATTAGCGAGATGGTCAAGACCGGACTCCAGGGCTCCGATCTGCTGGGGCGCCTGTGCTATCACAGCAGGGCCGCTCAGGTGCCACCGCTCGCTGTCCTCGTGTCCATGTGCATGCTGAGCGCCTCCCCTGTGCCCCAGTTCCTCATCTGTTGAACAGGGACAAGATTAGCACCTCTGGGTTCATCTGAGGATCAAATAAGGTAATGCGTGGGAAGTGCCTCGCACAGTGTCCAACGGACAGCAAACATTCAAACGATGAGAACTCTCAGTACTATCACTAATGTTCTCACCAGCATTTCCATTTTACATATGCAGAAACTACATGCTAAAGCCTCAAAAAGACTTCACAAGAGGCAAGATTCCACCCCCCCTTTTTTTTTTTTACCTTTAGACCCTTTACCCACCGCTCTCCCCACGCCCCCCGACCCCCTGCCTCTGGCAACCACCAATCTGTTCTCTGTGTCTGTGAGCTTGTTTGTTGTAGTTGTTGTTGGTTTGTTTTTGCTTTTAATTCCACTTATAAGAAAGTCTATGCGGCATTTCTCTTTCTCTGACTTTTGTCACTTAGCGTGTTGCTCTTGAGGCCTGCCAATGTTGTCCCAAATGACAAGATTTCACTCACTTTTCCGGCTGAATATAACACTCTAGTGTGTAGGTGGAGATACGGGTATAAGCATAGCTACGGATGCAGCTGGACCCATTCCTCCACTGAGGGGCGCCTAGGCTGCCTCCCCATCTCGGCTCTTGTAAACGCTGCAGCGAAAATGCAACTGCGGGCTCACACGGGATTCTGTTTTAGATTTTTTGAGAAGCCTACATACTGTTTTCCGTGGTGGCTGCACCCGTTTCCACTCCCACCAAAGAGGGTTTTCTCCTCACATCCTTGCCAACACTCGTTCCTTGTATTGTTGATAATAGCCATCGTAGCAGGTTTGAGGTGGTACCTCGCTGCGTTTCGATTCGCATTTCCCCGATGGCGAGTGATGCTGAGCATCTTTCACGGGCACACCGGCCATCTGCGTGTCTCTTTGGAGACACATATGCTGAGATCTTCTGCCCACATTTTAATTGGATGGTTTCTTTGCTATTGAGTTATGCAAGTGATTTACAAATTTTGAGTATTAACCCCTTATGAAGTATACATATATGGGGTATACATATATATGGGGTGTGTGTGTGTGTATACACATGGGATCCCATATATACGGGATATATTTGTGTGTGTATGTGTATATAGGATTGATGCATACATATAGCAAGTAATTTCCCCTGCTCGGCAGGCTGCCTTTTCATTTTGTCGATGGTTTCCTTTGATGTGCAGAAGCTTTTTAGTTTGACACAGTCCCACTTACTTTTTTTTTGTTGCTTTTGCTTTTGCTTTTAGTGTGAGATTCAGAAAATCATTGCCGAGACCCAGGTCTAGGAGCTCACCGCCTGTGTCTTCATCCAGCAGTGTTATGGTCTCATGTCTTCAGTTCGTCTTCGATCACTTCGCGTTAGCTTGTGTGTGTGCTAGACGGGGGGTCGTCCGGCTCCGCTCTCCTGCCTGTGGCTGTCCAGTGTTCCCGACACCGTTTGCTGAAGGGACTGTCTTTTTCCAATTGTATATTCTTGGCTCCTCTCGTAAATTAACTGACCATACACGTGCGGGTTTAGTTCTGGACTCTATTCTGTCTCACTGACCTATGTGTCTGTGTTCATGCCAAACATAGCATCTCCTGGTATTCGAGGGGGGGTATGTTGTAAGACCTGAAACCTCAGATAGTACTGAACCCTATATGGTATTTTTTCCCTGTAGATACCTACACTTGACTGCTTCTCTTCAGCATATCCAAGTTTCCAGCATCACTACTCTTGTGCTCTGGGGGTCGTTATTAAAATGAGGGTCCCTTGAACACGAGTGCTGCGACACCATGACAGTCCACCTGATAACCGAGATAGTTGCTAAATGACTCGTGGGCACATACAGTGGGGATGCACCAGACACAGGGATGACTCACGTTCCAGGTGGAACAGAGCTGAACGGCACACGATTTCATCATGCTACTCAGAATGGCACACCGTTGAACACTTATGAATTATTTCTGGAGTTTTCCACTGAATAGTTTTGGATTGTGATCAAGCATGGGTAACTGAAAACATGAAAAGCAAAACCACGGGTAAGAGGGAGCTACCAAACCATACTGTTTCTAATTGCTTTAGAATGCAAATCTCCTTTTGTTTTGTTTTTTTAATTAGACAGTAACAGACCCAAGTACTTTCTTTCTTTTCCCTAGAACCTAAAACCAGCCTTTCAGGGCTGCTACCTAACACCTGTAGGGCCCCATTTCCTCCACTGCCTCACAGGGAGGGTGACCCGAAGGATCGCTAAGCCATCCCATACATGTATCTCTATGGTGTCATCGAGCATTCGGTGTTCAGTCTTCATACACGCTCATTAGCCCATCCACCCAGAATCTTACACGTTAAAGCACGTGGAGATAGGACTGTGCACATAAGGACAGTAATTAAATAGAAGCCAATGCCATGGGTCTCTGCTCCCCCCTACATCAGGGATGCGACTTGGTGGTGTTTCTGGGGGCTGCCAACCTGGGCAGGCCCAACCCTTAGCTCCTGTCATGGCAAAAGGAAGGTCAGAGACATGTGGTCTGTGCCAATGGGGCCCAGGCCTCCGGTTCCTTGTTACTGGGGACTTGCAGCTGCAGCCCGGCCCTGCTTTAGGCCTGGGTCCAGCCCGCTGGTCTCACAGGAGTCGTCTGCTTGGCTCTGCACATGACTCTGAGCCTCAGCTCATGGTCCCAGCCCTGGGGCCCCCTGGTCTGCTGGCCGCGCCCTGAGCTGACAAACCTCTTGGTTCACAAAGACATCAGTACTTAACGCAGAGGGAGGGCGCAGGGGTGCAGGGGCCTGAAGAGGGCTGAGGAATCTGGATAATGGTATTGCTGAGTACAGCAGTGGCTTCCCATTTCAGTAGGAATCTGTGTGCGCATTCTCACAAATCTGCAGTGTGGAAGCCCATCACCCTGGTGTTCTGACCATGTGCAAGAGACCCCCAAAGCCTGAGACCTGTCCTGCTTTGCTATTCAGATGAAGCACAGGCTCCCGCATCACTGACATGTCAGCCAGTTGGTTAAAGAATCTTACAGACCATCTTGCACCCATTGTCAATGAGGCTGAATTTTAGGAGGAAAATCCATACATCACAGTATTTATGAACCTGGTAATGTCCAAGTAGCCTTCTATTTTATTCCCCCTAGAGGTGTGTTTATACTCTTATATGTGGTTAGTTTTGTATGTCGACGTGGTCGACTACAGTGCCTGGTGATTTAATCAAACACTAATGTAGGTGTTGCTTTGAAGGTATTTTGAAGATGTGGTTAACATCTACAGTACGTTGACTTTATGTGAAGAAGATTATCATCGATAGTACAGATGGGCTCAGCTGGTCAGTGGAAGGCTCTTCAGAGGAAACACCGAGCTTCCTGGAGAAGATGAAATTTGGACTCAGGACTGTCACAGACACACCCGGCCTGCCTCGTCGGTCCCACGCAGCAGCCAAGCACAGCTGCCACATAGGCATGAAGGTGCCCAATCAGCAACATGAAAATATTCGACGAGCCATGAACACGAGTAAGTAGGTTTTATGTTTCCATTGCACACAGCGCAGCCTTTAACCTGAAATCAGGAAGCCGAAACTCTGATGCAGGTTTCATATTTATTAATTTTGCTGACCTTGGAGAAGTAACTGACCTAGAGAGATAGGCAGAGATAGAATATGCATACATGTATGCATATGTATGTATACATTCAATGTGTGTATATATCTACACCTATCTCTATACATAAATACATATCCTATTAGCTTTATTTCTCTGGAAAACCCTGATGCAACATATTTTTGACTAATGTTTGAATTATAAAAACGAGAAACAACAAACACAGGTGCCATTGAAACTTAAATCACCCGGCAACTTAAATCCAATCATCAAGCACGTAACTTGCCCCCGTGCATCATTCTAGGCTCCGAAACCTGTAGCACTTGCCTCCTCATACAAGTGAATGATTACCTCATGTCAGGTCTATTGGCTATGGGAAGGCATTTAGCTCCTCGGAACCGGCGAGTTTGCTGAGTGACATTAGCCGCCTGCCTGTCCCGCATCATGTGTGCAGTAGGTCAGCTTGCCACACAGGGGTTCATTTCCATTAGAAGAAATTCTGTGAGCCAGAAACCTAGGAACTTCAAGCTGAATTTCAGTGGTGCACCGAAATTCAGGAGGTACGCATGTCAGTAGCTCTGCCTGACTTTAAATGGCTTTCCTCTTCACGAAAAGTGATTCTTTATACCAATTATAGCAAGCCAATCAAGAGGGGCAAGATTAAATGCAATGCCACTACATTTAAGCAAATGTGTTTTTCATTACAGTGTCTCCCAATCCAAGAGTGCTGTCAACAATTTAACTGCCTTAAATATGTTTATGCTCTTATAAGTTCTCGAGGGAAAAAAATAAACTCACCAACATTAAACTGAAAATGGACGGAAAAAATGCAGGGATGGTCAAAAGTAGGTTTACAGTTGTGAGTATGCAAATTTTTTCCTTGTATTATTATTTATTCATTGTATTATTTTTCTATACGAACAACTGTAAGCCTACTTTTGCCCACCCCTGCAGACAGTGTGTATATAAGGCATCACAAGTAATTAGATTTGAGTTAGCACATGATAACTGAGCAGAACTAGGGTTTTGTTTGGTTAGCTTCTAATAGATCTAATATAATGAGATTTCAAGAGGCTCTAGAAGCTTTTCCTCTCTCTGTGGTTTTACAATTATCATACAACCCCTACTGTATCTACAACAGGGGTTCTTAACTGGGGCCAAGTTTGCCCTCCCGGGGACATTTGGTAAACACCTGGAGGTAGTTTTGGTCACAGCTGATCCTGGGAGGGTGGGTGATACTGACATCTAGTGGGCAGAGGTGGGGGATGCTGCTGAATATCTTAACAATACACAGGACAGCACGGCTTCACCCAGAGCAAAGAATTCCTGGCCCCAAATGTCACTCTGGCTGAGGCTGAGAAATCCATCCTCAAGCCTGAGGTTGAAAAACGCTCTAGAACAAAATTAGGCATAAACTATGTGCTTTCTACCAGTGTGTGCTATAATTAGACTGAAGAGGGAGGGAGACCTCTTGATGGAAGCAAGGGCGACACTGGGCAGTTAGTCCAGAGAAAGCTGGTATCAATGCACCGTGCAAAATGGCCTGCCGCTCTCCCTAGGAGAGAGAGGAGCTACGCAAACAAAGCCCCCGCAGCCCAGTGACCGCGTGCTCGCTCCAATCCACACAGAGGGAAAAGGGCGATGCAATTAGTTCCACCTGATTATGGTTCATTTTGCTCAACAGCGAAGTCAGATTGGATGTTCATGATCATCAAGCACAAGGTCTACAAAATGGATTTAATAAGAATGCAATGTCATTCTAAATGCCTTCATTAATTTGATTTTTCCCCTTTTAAAACAATAAATATTGATAACTACATCTCAGTCGTGTTATCTGTTTGGGCTTCGGTTCCTCGGTTTTGAAGATGGAGAATGCTATGTGGGGAGTCTTTTCAGACTGGAGCTTTGAACCCTGGCTGGTCCACAGCAGACATTATCCCTTGAAAGGAAACAAAATTGGCCAGCTGTGTCTATGGTAGCTCGTGAGCAAAACAAACTCTACTTTAGGAAGGTATTAAATCCCTCTCTGTGAGGGGAGTGTGGAGGGCTGGAATGTCAAAGGCTGGCAGTGTGAAAACGCCCCCTTCCTCCTTCCGCCATTAGCAGCTCTGTAGCGCCACCTTGGCACAGAGTTGGGGGTGGTCTGGGACTCGGGTCCGAGAGTCACCCATACAATGATGTTCAATGGAGAATGAACACCGAAGGGCCGGGAGGAGGTTGGCTTTATGATTAGCTCACACACAGCTTTGACCAGGAACAAGAGACGAAGACTCAGATAAAGACTATACATATTCATCAATCCTGTTGACCTTGGAGAAGTAACTGGACTCCTGTTTAAGTTTTCTAATGAGTTAATGCTTGTGAACACCCAAATACTTTTGAACTTTTAAAGACCCATTATTTCTCAAGAACCTTAATGAATGTGAGAACTTCATCAGATAAAAAGAAAAAAACTTTTAATGGCAGTTTGGTCCCTAGGAAAAATTGGATCATGAACATCTGAGAGTTTCCATGAACAAATTTTTTTAAAAGTAAGCTCGATTTGTGTGACATTAGCAAATATTATTCGACATAAAAATCTAAAACTTGAAAAAGGAACAAGAAGATATTCCAAAACTTTCGTTGTTATCGTGGTTATGGGTGAGCTCTACACATAAGCATCCTCTTTCTTCCTTTCCTTTTCTCTACCTTTATTTCTAAACTTGTACTTCAGTTTCACTAGTGCAGATGTATAAATGCACAGAAGTAACATAAAAAGTACTAGTAAAGTCTTTCCTCTTTTTGGGCTTTGATTGATAAAGGAATTCAAAATATTGGATATTTTACCAAAGTCCATATAATGGTGAAAATTGTACTACCTAGAATCTTAAATATATATTTAAGATCATATATCATATATAAAACTATATATACACACACACATAGATATATGCATTTTGCCTAGAGTTAAGGTTTTTCCAGCATTTTTGTTGCCATTTGTATGCAGTACATCAGCTCAATACAGAACCTGGACTAGGAAAGGAATTCATTCATTTTTTTTCTTGCTCAAGTTTTCTCATGAAGGGTGACTTACTAGGCTCAGGGCAAGCTTTTTCTAAAAATAGGTGAAAGGGGCATTTTTTAAAGAAATGTGCTATTAAAAATTTCACAGATACCCATGAAATTCCCATGGCTTGATGCATGAGAGACCTCAGGAGAGTACCTCATAACTTTACAAATAAATATGCTCAGACTATTTGTGTTTATCGATATTGTTCCCAAAGTGAGTCTCTGTGATGGATTCATTGCCCGCAATAATATTCCATGTAATATTCCACCCAACATAGCATCAAATACATACATGTGGGAATAGAAAACTAAACCGAAGAGCGACCCCTGCCTGCAGTTTGGGGGATGGCGCGGCCCTCTCCTTTCTGTCCAGCAGTGGGCAGGGGCACAATTAAAACCAGGTCAAATCGGACGCCCTTGGGGACCAGCGGAGCCTGTACGGGGTGTACACAGCCTGTTGTCAGCAGCCTTGTGCTACAGGCCCCTCAGTGACATGAAACAAACACTGTTTAGGTAACAAGAACAATTATACGTTGCCAACAAACCCTTCCCTGGATGGATTGGTGGTTTGCTAAAATCTTAAAACAGTAACGTTTCAGAGCGTGGTTGGTTTTCAACACCAAGCCTTCTGTGCACCAATGAAATGTCCAGCCTCTGCGTCCTAGCCTTGAACAACCATTTTAATCACCATTTCCTCTTCTCTCCTGCTTTGTTTATCTGTCTGTTTGTTTGTTTTACCTGGTTGGTCTACATGTCCAGCTATTCCACCGGGAGGGACCCTCCAAGCTCATCGACCCTTCCTTCCCCAGCCCAGTTTGTTCCCCCGTCTTCTCTTTCCCTTCGGGGCACGGCACACTCTGGGGGTGACATGGTGCCTCAGCCAGTAAAGAAGAACAAGGACTTGACAGGCAGATTCAGTTCCTGGCTGTGAGACCTCACAAAGTTCTCTTAATGCTTCGAGCCACCAAGTTCCAGTTCCTGCCAAGAGGGGTCCTCTTGCAAACACCTGGGGGCTTTCTCAAGTCAGCAAACAGGACCGCGAGTGCTGGGGGTCAGAGCCACCGGAGCAGCCCTCCGCCACGAGTACACAGCCGCCTCGTTCCTCAGGCAAGATCGTGCTGGAGGATGCTCTCCCAGGTCCCTCAGGGGCCCCGGGTGGGCCTGAGCTCCAGTTACAGTGGGCAGTAACCCACAGGGCGCCACCCCTGTTACTGGCTTCTTCTCTTCCTATCCCCCTTCCCCAGGTCCTTAGTGTGTGTTCTGATTCTGCTTCTGAAATCAAACTGCTCACACTCAGCTTCCTGTCTCAGGGTATGTCTGCTTCTGGGGGATCCCACCTCAGAGAGACCCCATCTTCAGTTCAGATGGGGAACAGCCCCCACATGCAGAGCTGTGACTTCCGAGGTTTACTCAATGCTCGCCTTGACCCCTCTGAGCCCTGGGCAGGGACCACTCTTTTTTAGGAGTGTCCTGAGTGCAGGGGAAAGGGCGGGGACATTGTTCACACCTGGCTGGTACAGGACCACCAGGGTTACTGCCCAGTCCCACCCATTCTGCCTTGGCTTGTTCAGGCTTCTGAGAGGAGGTGGGAGGGCTCTTTAGGGGACAATGGTCCTGTGCTCAGAATATTCAGCAGCTGGTCCATTGTCCTCCATTTTCCAGCTGCTTGGAAAACCAGGTAAGGTGTCTGCCAAGAGAAGGCTCAGGTTAGCATTGGTCTGGGAGGCGGGGAGGGTTGGTGTTTAGAAGACAATGAGAGCATTCTGAGCACCTGCTGCAGGACCAGGAACTCTTCGGGCCAGATTTTGGGGCAGTTTGAAGAGAATCACACGGTGGGTGGGGGGCTCTGTATCTTGCATTGGCCTATCGAACCTGGTAGAAGTCACGGTGTCAGATGAAGGGCTCAGGGGCCTTAGGCGCCTCTGCACGCTCTGTCTCTCTCTGTGTGTGTCTCTCTCTCCCCTCCTTTCCCTTCCTCTTCCTCTCTCCCTCTTTCTTTCCCTGTCTCTCTCCCTCTTCTCTCTTTCCATCTCTCTCTCTGTCTCTCCATCTCTGACCTCTGGGGAGATGCCATGCGGAGGAGCCCAGGTGAGCCCGCTGGGCGGTAAGAGACAACTGGCCCATCTCCTCCCATCCACCTTCCCAACCAGCAGCTGATCACCAACTCACGACTGCGTCCAGCTGGGCCCAGCCCAAATCACCAACCTCCGAAATCACGAGCTAAATAAGCAGCTCTTGTTCGAAGCCACTGAGAGGGCGTGATTTGCGGTTGGAGTGATAGCTGATATATTCTGGAACGAGTCCAGTGCACCCGTCTTGCCATGGCTGATTTGGCTGCCGTGGCTCCTGGCGCACAGGAAACACAAAGTCACACCTGCCCGCGAAGAGGCACCTCCCTTCCTCCCTGACACCTGCAGTCAGCAGGGCTACGGGAACAAGAGAGAGCCTCCAGCCCAGTCATCTCTGACATGGCCACAGTGTGAAGTGACGCTTGCGGCCAGCCATTCTCCATCTTCGTGTCCCAGGACATCACAGCCCCATCTCAAAACTCAGAGTTCTTCCATGGCAAAGACCGTACACAGTATTCCTGCAAAGTCCTCACGGTGGCTTGGTGAGTTATCGATTTAACTTCACAAAGATCTCCATGATACAAGCATGGCCACAGCCAGCAGATGCTGGGCCATAGTAAATGGTGAAATTCCAGGATTCCATTATATGTTGGAATTCTCCCCTTTCCTGCATGTGGCTCAAAGCCAAGGTCACAGACACAAGGCAAGACTCACCACATTAACTCCTAAAGCGGCTCCTCTAAGAACATGATGGAATCATTCTGTTACATTAATTCCTGGCCTCTGTTATTTTCTTACACATATTTAAACTGTTTAAAAATAAATGTTTTTACAAATAGAATATGCCTAGCCATTTGTCCCGGATTTTCCAGGACAGCCCTGAGTTAAAATATCCCTTCCCTGTATATACTGCGTGATGATCTATCTCCCTTGAACTACGAGAGAGTTGTTTCTGCTATAACCATCACGTTCTGACATTGCTGACGCCATTGTCTGCACTACTGATAAACTGTGTGCTCGTGTCCTATCTTTCTGATGAAGTGGCCAGCTCCTCAAGGTCACAGGGCTTTGAGGACCCTAAGATTGTTTAAGAATATGGTAAACACAATGGTGCCTCATTCTTTTGGCTTCATAATGATCAAAACTCCCCTCATCTCTGCCTGTATGTATGACTGGGTCCATGTGTGAATGTGTGTAAAAATTATTGTCTTTGCATTGTCCTATATACATATGACACACAATATTTTAAATATTCCAAACATGTTTAAAAATTGGTTCTATTTTCCTGGTTTCCTAATTAAAGATCTGAAGCAAAAAACTTAACCAATGTAAAGCATTTTTATAGGAAATGAATCCATCTCCCTATCCATTTCCCCATCTTTTCATTCACCTATCCCTCTGCTCGCCCACCCACTCATCAGTCTGTCAGTCCATCCATCATCCCTCCCATCCATCATCCATCCATCCATCCATCCATCCACCCATCCATCTATCCATCCCTCTGTCTATCTGTCCACCCATCAACTCATCCACCCAGCCATCCAAACATCCATCCATCTAACCAGCTATGTCTCCCTCCCCCACCTGGGTTTGTTATTTCTTTAAGTTATTTCAGCTTGCCATCCCGGGCAATATTCTAGCTGCTTAGAAGGAAACTTCGTGGAGCAAGTTCCCTAACGTGAGTCCTTCAGATTGTTTTTATAAATGCTCTGTTAGAGATACCTAGTGCATTACAGATATGATCTAAGTTTAATGTAGTTTGATATTTTAAAATTTACTCAAGTGACTTCATGTCTGTGTTATTCTGACAGAAGCCCAGGAGTTTATACAATAGAGAGTAAACTCAATACCAGTGCTCCACATTACAACAGAAATTTAAGCAGGCAACTGCATGAGTTTTTTTATCCATTGAAATTAGGATATTCCCAAGTCATAGGTTGTAAAATTTTTTAATAAAAATTGACTTTTATAACGAGCCTAGGAAATTTGACCCCAGGTGGCAAAATCAGTCCTGATTCCTTTTGACATTTTCTAACCTTCGAATTTTTCTAGGAGCAAAGTAGTTGTATAAAGATTATATTCTTAGATATTAATTATTTGGAGTACTTTCCACAGGGAAAAGAGTAAATGTCACTTGTGACAGTTCAGGAGAGAGTCAAGGTTTTACTTTCTCTCGTTTATAAGAAAAATTAAAAAATAGAAAGAGCAACTAGAAAACGCATTGTCTCGACC
>CM052539.1:186510580-186600186 GCA_028533065.1 Trachops cirrhosus | reverse complement strand
AGGAGAGCTATAACCGAAGTTGGACACTCGTCATTTACTGCAGACACCTTCTAACGACACGATTTGGGGAAAAAAATCTAAGCCTCAGATTCCGCCTTATTGTTATCATTAGAGAGAAATAAAAAAAGGGGGGAGGGAGGGAGGGGGAGAGAGGGAAAGAAACATCAGTGTGTTGTTCCTCTGATTTACGCATCCATCGGCTGATTCTCATCTGATCCCCTGACTGAGGACTGAAGCCTCCGCCTTGCTGCATTGGGATCACGCACTAACCAACCGAGCTACGTGGCCAGGGTCAGACTCCACACCGTCGATACCCAAAATGTACAATGCCCCTTCAGGATGGTTTTTGAGGATCAAAGGAATTTTTTAAAGAATGTATAAATTGGGAAAAATAATAAGATGAGCCTTTGTACAACAGGCAGTACGATCTACTTGTTGGATGATGCACCCTTATCTTGCCGTGGGGGAACAGCCAGCGGACCCAGGAGCTCTGGGTCGTCACAGTGTGTGGTGCCTTTGGTGACAAAGTCCCCTGGCGCAAACCCAGTCCCAGAGCCCAGCCCCTGGGCACCCACATTTAACCCAGACACCAGAGAATTGTTGTTATTACCTTCTCTGTTTTTTTTAAGTGTTGCTTTTTAAAAATGCTGACCATAAACGTAATTCAAGTTCACTATAGAAAACTTCAAAAGAAACAGTAAGGGAATAACGATGTTAAAATGTATTAAGTTAGCTGTTCTCACTAAATACAAGCACTGGCCTAGAGCTTTACAATATTAACTTAAAAAATTTTTTTAAATCCTCACCTGAGGACATTTTTTCATTGCTTTTAGAGAGAGAGGTGAAAGAGAGAGAGAGAAAAAGAGGAGAAAGACATTGATTGGTTGATTTCTCATACACACCCCAACCAGGGATCGAACCCACAACCTAGGCATGTGCCCTGACCAGGAACCAAACCTGCAACCTTCCAGTCTATGGGAGGGCACTCCAACCCACTGAGCCATACCAGTCAGGGCACACAATATTAACTATTGAACTCTCTGAGGCACCCAAAGAGGCTGGTACCATTATTGTCCCCATTTTTCAGCTGAAGAAACTGAAGCCCAGAGAAATAAATTAACATGCACAGGTTGACAAATTATAATGACATATGTAAATCCTTTATGTACATCCTACTTCCCAGGGGTCGTCACAGTCCGCACGCTGACACATATCCTGCCAGTTTCTAAGACCTCTGGGAACGGTCCCAACGCTGGGGGCAGAGCAGCCCATGAAACAGTCCACAGAGCAGTGCAGCTCCCATTTGGGGGAGGCGGACAACAAACAAAGAGGATTATGGCATGCCAGATGCTGTTTAGGTCATGGGAAGTCAGAGGTGAGGAGGCAAGCTTCTATTTATACCAGGGCAGTTAAGGAAGAACTTTCTAGAACTTCGTGTTTTCTTCTAATGAAAGAGAAAGCCATCAGAGGGTTGTGAGCAGAAAGCATGATCTGACTTATATTTGTAAAAAAATCCATCCATCCATCCATCCATCCATCCATCCATCCATCCATCCACGAATCCTACTGAACAAGGGAGTGAAGGGAGGAAGGGACAGTAGGGGGAGGGAGGTAGAGAGAATGTATTCTTACATGTGAATTTGGGGGGACACAATGCAATCCTTAACAGGTAGAATTTTCTTTCATTAATTTCTTCTTGAAACATTACATCAGCCACAAGTGAAAGGACAATTTTTGTTTTCTCAAAGTTATTCGAAATTACTGTCTATTTCTGGAAATATTTGCAAGGATAAAAGGTATGACAGTCCCTACATAAGTCAATCTGTCCTCAGTCTCTCTGCCTCTTCCTCCCTGCCTCCAACCTCCCTTCCCTTTCTTTTAACACAGATTGGCCACATCATGTTGAGCAGACTTGGTATCTCAAATCCCCAATACTTCAGACCCTCATCTGAACACAGGCTTGTCATTGACATGATTAGATACTCTGAGGCCATACTGGAGTAGAGTGGCCCTACTCCCTGTAAAGATGCAGGCAGAGATGAGGCGATGCTTCTACAAGCCAAGGGACGCCAGAGATGGCCAGCAACTGCCAGAAGCTGGGGAAAGGATGGAGCAGATTCTCCCTCAACAGCCTGGGGAGGAACCGACTTGCCCACACCTTGATCTTGGACTTCCAGCCCTCAGAGAGTGACATGCCACATCTCAGTTAAGCCACCCAGTTTGTGGTACATCGTTACAGCAACCCAAGCAAACTGGCACCCTCCCGAGCCCCTTTTGCATTTTACAAAGCACTGGTCTTTCTTCCACATGCTCTACAGCTCTCTGCAGCGGGCACAGGGCATTCATCTTTGGACCCCAATGTGCTCAGTGCATGCTAAGTACTAGCTGAGTGAGTGGCTGAGCTCGTGGAAAGGGGACGGACAAAGGGACAATGTAGAAACTGGCTCACACTGAGGCTGGATAAAGAAAAATCTGCTTGATGGTAAGTAAATAATGCAGGATAACCACTCACCCTCAGTCTGACCCCAACAAGGTTATACGCCCTATCATTTTCAGTCGAGAGAGATGAGGGGATCCTTATTTAATGCAAAGCACAACACAAGGAATGGGGGAGCATGGGGCACCCAATGCAGCAGGATGAACCCCGGCCCTAGTCCGATGCCATCGGATGGGACTGAGAGTTGTCGACTACACCAAGGTGGGCAGCTTCCTCCAACACGACTTAGGGTGAGAACCCCAAACTACACAGTGTCCACGTTTAACATGCCCCTAGGAAATGATTCCATCTTTAAAAGAGAACTCCGGTTTCTCTGTTTTGGTGCTAAACAGAATTTGGCCCCAATTAAAAAGGAAGCAACCTCCAAGCACGAGAGGAAATTTTGCTGTGACTCTGGGCTACTTTCCATGTGTGCCGTGGATGGATTCGAGAGCAATGGTTAATTTTTCTCTTGTTTTTTCCTCCACGTGTGCCCTCTGGACCACCTGCTGTGAAAAGCATCAAGGATGTTGTTTTCAAATCAGATCCAAAGGCCCCTCAGGCTGACTGCTCCATGAGAGACGGCAGGGTGCACAGGGTCGGGGGTGGGGGGTGGGGGCGGGAGAAACAGGACAGCACTGTGCCTGCGAATTAGCCATCCGCCTGGTTCCCAATGGTCAGGACTTATTTCTCTAGGTCCCCTCTTTCTTACACAGGCCCAGTCGTAGGGGACAGAGGTGGCATTAGGGTAATTAAACCAGATACTGAAGAGAAAGACTTGCACTTCATACAATGAAAAAGAAATACAGAAGCACTTTTCACGGGTTAGGACCTGGGATTGGAGAGACCCTCATGATCACAGCCCAGGGGCTGTTTGGGGAACCCCCCCTTTACCCTCCGCGCCCGCCACACATAATAGGAGTCCAGGGTTTTCAGAGCAGCCAGCCATAGGGATTTCCAAGGAAAAGCTTAGGTGCTGGGAGTGGGGGGCAGGGTGCTGAACTGCAGCTGCCCACGTGGAGCCAACCAGAGCTTCTGAGACGGCTCACCTGCTAGAAATCCTGAATGTCAGATGAGATCTTATTTGGCACCACGATTTTATGGCTCAGAAACAGGTGTGAAAGCCTGTGATCAATTGTGAAGCAAACAAACAGTCACAGTGAGAGGGACTGTGGCCGAATCACCTGTAACCAGTGACAGACCAGGGACCCTGTAAATGCCTGCTTTTCACGGGACGCATGAGGACGCCGAGGCAGGCCAACCGGAAAGAAAACTCAGTTCCTGAGTTTTCCACAAAGGAAAGCATGGCCTAGGTTTCTACGTGGAGTTTCAAAGCTCATTCTCCATATGTGGACATCATCCAGAGAATTCCTGGTATGTCTCATTTTACCTAGCGGTTTTATTAATGAAAATCATTTTTCACAAATAATTATTTACAAATACTTTTATGTTTCTAAACTGTCAGGTGCTATGGAAGAAATATGATTTAAAAAAGAAAGGTAACTACCCTCACGGGCCTAGTACCTATTATTGTGGTCTACACAACCTTTTGTGAACATTTGTGTGTTGAGTTGCATTATGCATGTGGGGGTGCTTTATTTTCAAGCATGATCATCCTCATATCCTTATTAGAATTCAGGGATTCTTTAAAAATATTGACTAATTATCAGCTGTCAGACTTACAGGCTTTTCCTTCTACCTGTGATACCGTTCACTGCCCCTCCCATGCACAACCAAAAAGCAGAGAAAACAAATGCTCTGTAGTCATCATTGCATTCACTGAACATTAATTAAGGTCCATTTAGATTCTTGAGAAGGTAAAGGAAGGATCAAACAACGTCTCTAAGAAGCCTCCACCGATTTTCCAGGCACAACCCATCTCTCTCTCCCCTCGTTCCAGAGGCTCAGAGATTCCGCCTGCACATGAACCACCTTCTTCTCTCTGTCACTCTCAGTAACCCCAGGCCCTTCCCTCCACCACCCTGCGCAGTACCGGGAGCATCCGGGGAATGAGACTGCGCTTCCCTTTCTTCGTATGTGTGTTCCACTCTTACTAAGCAAGGCTTTAATTCTTCCAAAGTGTACAACGAAGCAGCTTCGTAAAGGGGCCAACAAACAAAATTCTCTAGGATACCAAGTCTTAAAAATTGTAAATCAGGACGCAGACATTTATAAAAAGAGACCACCGTCTACCTACCACCCATTGTGTCTCCTTTGCTTTATGTCAAATGTCCTAATAGGGTCACCTGCCCTTTCTGAACATCTGTTCCCACTCGGATCGACTCCAGCCTGGTTTCAGCTACGTGACTCCATCCACAAGTAATCCTGAGCCAGCCACCTAACCATGGACGGCATACAATGTACTAAAACAAATCATAAATATATTAAAAGATGAAGTGTTGAAAATGAAACTGGGAGAGCTGAGGGAAAATGCAGTTACATATCAATATAATCTAATACGGGGTGGCTTTTCTCTATGTAAAAATATTAATGAATGCCATTAGTTTGACAGGCCATCATTATTTTCATTTTGCTTATCTGTGTTGTCTCTGTATACAGAAAAATAGATGCATTTTCAATAAGCAAAAGGTGCCTCACATCTCTGCCCTCTAACCAGCCCAGAAGTTTCTGCAGAGAGCCTGTTCCCCGTTCCAAAGTTTACCCCGTACCATGTTTTAGCCACAGACTGCATTTAAACATTTCCTGGAAATTGGACCTGTGTGGAGGTGAATTTAGAAACAAAATAAGGTCCATGTGACACAGTGTCAGACAACAAAAAGTTGCAAATACACAAGAATAAACTTCAAAGCCTAAATTCAAGTATGTTCGGGGAAGCATCCCAACAGGAGCTGCCTTCACAAACTGTTGTTCCCACCGTTCCTTCTGGCTTTGTTTGCTTCATAAATTAAAAGTTACTGTCTCGCTGCTTAAACGAATAGAAGCCTTTCCAGAGCGGAAATTGGAACATGTTCACTGGCCAGCATTTTCGTGGGTGTGCTCGCCATTATTCAGCAGGGGTTTATGTCATTCACAGGAATGGATTTTCCTTTCTGACAAGTCTCAAGTCTGAGGCACTCCGCACATGGGAATTTCAAAAGCTACTGCAAAGGTAAAAGAACACAGGCAGCCAGAAACTTAAGAAATCAAGACGTAGTTAAGGAAAGGACACTTTGGCCTGACGGGTGGGGTCCGGTGGGTTTTCAGGTGTCAGATATACCTACACGTATGTGTGCACATCCATATATGGATTGTAAGGCCTAAGACCAACTTTTGACAAATTGTGGTGTTACTATATCTATTGAAATGAATCCTAATATGTTAAACAATAAGATTGTTCTTAGGGAAGAGTCATTTTCCAGGTTTCTGATGTCCACAAAGATTCTGAAGAAATGCATCTAAATTCCGCAGCATATACAGCCTTGAAAGTAATCCCAATTTATCTTTGCTTTCTCTGGACCTGGTCAGTGTCGCAATGGACAGCAATCGTGTCTGGGGGTGGCCTTCAGCAGGCGTCTCAGAGTAGGAGGAACCTGATTGGAATGATGTGGAAGCCACGATGCTCAAGAAGAACACCACCTGCGTAGGTTGGCGGCTGGAAACAAAGAAAGAGCCAAGGAGAACACGACAGAAGTTGGAGCAAGAGGCCCCGCAGCTCCCAGATCCCACAGGGGCCCTGCTCCGCTGAACACGCACGGCATTTGCTGGTTCTCCTGCTGCTCAGGGAGACCGTCTCTCTGGTGTGCTCCGAGGTGCCAATTCACTTTGGAAGAGGGGCTTGATTATCCCAAATCTAGAGAGTGTTTCACAAATAAGTCTTTAATCTCTAAAGAGGAAAGTTAACATGTCCTTTATGGGCATGGTTGGAAATGACCTACTCACTATGAATTTGAAGTTGTAATAAAAGAAAAATTTCAGGGCTAAGTATGTTACAAGGACACGTGTGTTGGCCCGGGGTCTCCTCCCACACAATGCAGAAGCCAGATGGTGGATTTCAAACTGTGGTCCCAGGATTCTCGGGGCTATGGGGCGGGGGCCTCTGGAGGAGCGGGGTGGGGTGCACTGTGGCAGGGAAATCTCATTTCCGTTCAGCCAGAACAGTCTTGGTTTTATACATTTTATATATTTCATGTGCATCTAAGAAGATGAGAGGGCTTCGTGTGATTTCAGGTTTGTAAGTTATTTTTATCCCTTTGGATGAGGTCATTCCTTTAAAAACAGTTGCTATAACAACAGTCTGTACAAGACTGTATGAGATGTACACAGAGAGGGTTGGTGACAAGGTAGCTTTGTGGTCTGGCCTGGGGGGCCTGGAGGACACTTTATGAAGGCTGACCCTCTGATGGGGGTTACTGGAGAGCCTAAGTCAGCCCCACCCAAATTCCCCTGGAAGGCCAAGCAGCGGGACCAGAATGGGGTCCTGAGCAGCCCACCTCCACCAGGGCCATCTGGGCCATTCTGTCTCTCCCTAGCCCTGCGCATTCCGGGGAGGCAGGGAGGTGGCCTCACTCTGCTGGGGTGAAGGCCCAGCATCTACAGGAACACGGCAGCTGCCTCTCCATCACCCCTCCCGCCACACACCACGCCACACCACACCGCACCGCAGCCTCCCTTTTCCTCCTCAAGCACCTGCTGCGACAAAGGTCTTAGTCCCAGCTGATCCGACCACGGACCGAGAGGAACACGAAAGGTGGCTCAAATTCACATCAGCCCCAGAGCCACCCTGCACCAAACCCGTCCCCTGGAGGGACCTCAAAGCGATTCCTCAAAAGCCAAGCGCAGCCATCGTCTTAAAGGCCCGCATTCAGCTGTCAGCCCACATGAAAACCATTCTCCTCAAGGTTAAAATTTTAATGCACTGTTGACACATGGAAGAGAAAGAGGTTTGCATAACTAACCGAGCACAGGATACTGAGAAGCAGGACACAAAGCATGTTCTAAAGGGGAAAAAAGGCTGAAGGAGGAGGAAGGGCCTCCTGACCTGTGGACACAGCCATGCGGGGACCAGTGGATCAGGAGGGAGCGGGGTTGCCTCTCCTGCTCCTAAGGGCGACGACTTGCCCCTCCGGGGACCCCGTCCCCAAAGCTGCCTGCCACCCAAGCAGTGGGCCCAGAAAAGAGAAGAAACGGAGCATCATGCCAATTCCTGGGGGGGTCCAAAGCTTCACCCATCCTTCAAATGTGCATCAAATTGTCTCAGCGAGCCCACGGGGCCCGGCCACATTTTCAGGAACAATGGGCTGTCCTTGTCCTCGCTGGGAGTGGCTGGGAGGAGAGCAGGAGCAGGGGTGTGCACGCAGTACCCAGGCACCCTCCGGCGTCGGGGAGGAATCCTCGCTGTGTCATCAGCAAGGGGCGCCTGGCAGAGGCAGCCTGGCATATGGTGTCTCCAATTTTTCAGTGACAAGTGGCGGCGTGTTAGCTGCGAGCCGCGCAGGAGCAGAGAAAGCGCCGGCTCCTAATCACTCCCCGCTGCCTGCACCCTCAGGCAGAATCATATTGCTTTATGCAGATGAGCTCATAACAGTTTCTTCAATTTGGCTTTTATATATATAAAAAAAATGCCAGCTCCTCACACTGTGTCAACAGCCACCCGAGGGCCTACCACTTTACAACGCGAGTGTATTACTATTTAAAGACAAGCTTTTAGCTGAACATCAGAGCTGCCTTCAGAGTTTAATTACCGCCCTCCCCATGGGGCCCAATGAGCCAGCGACTCCTCCCAAGGGGGTTCTGCTTGGTGATGATCTTTAACTAAGTAAGTAAATGCCAAACCAGCTCAGCTTAAAGTGCCCACATCAAATTTCCCGCACGGCTGCAAGACTGTAGGTGACTGGTAATGGGCCGTGAGCAATTTAGGACCCTGGGTGATTAATTTCCAATTAGAAAAGAGAAGTAGAACATATATAATAAACTAGTAGAATAGACTGTACATTATGTATGATATGTACTATCATACTACACACGATATATGAAAACACATATTACGTTTTTATTTCCTCTTTGGAATTACCAGTGAAGGAGCTTAATAGCAGAAGCAAGCTCCTGAAACCATTTCCAATTTTATTAAAGCAGTCATTCAATTCCGGCATCAAAAGAGAGCCTTCTTCTCTTGAAATCCTTTCTCTGTTTACTGAGTTGGATGAAGCAGAGTCGGAAGGCTGAGGTCAGGCCTTCACATCCAACACCATAGAGATCGCTCAGCGGGCCCTTTCTTCCAAAGCAGGCATGACTTAGAAGGCAAATTAACATGTCCAGAGTAGCACACACTGAAATTTTATCTGAAAGTGGTCCAGAGAGTGAAAATCTCGTGCATTTCCCAAAAGCCATCCAAGTGTTGAAATAAGGGAAAATATAAAGAATGCCTTTTATCTTCTTATTTTGAGAAAATACAAAAAAATTAGAGATGAATTAAGGGGTAAATTCAATCTTTAATTAAACCAAGCTTGGCAGAATATTCCTAAGGTGTTGCCTGAGCAGCAAAGAGGCCAAGATATTAAGTTTTCATTCCAGAACGTTCCAGAAGGTTCTTTGGTCATCTGCTTTGAGATTTAAAAAAACACTCTCAAGGTTGTGAAGCTGTGAGGATGGAGGGAACAGCTAAGAAGGGTACGTGGTGGTCGTTTCTGTGACAGTCTCTCAGCACTTGTGTGACCGAACAAAATGAAATGAAGCTCCCGGAAGTGTTCATCTGTGGTGCTGAGTCACGTAAATTGTGTGTTTATGTAATACGAGGAGGAGTGGGAGAGCTCACCCTTGGGCCTGGAGGACCCAGGGTCTCATCCTGCCTCTTCTACAGATAAGGCGTTAAATTTTGGGACAAGTCATACCCTAGCCTCCTGTTCCTCCTTATTTCACTAAAGGGCTGTATCTGTTATACTGAGGTTTTTGAAACAGTAGCTAAGCAAATGGAGAGAAGGGAGGAGGTGATAGGCATGGGACAAACTGCTTGGAGGTACGCCGTGTAAGAAGCTGCTGAAAAATACTGCTCTACGAGCTGACAAGGTGTGGCTGCTAAGCCAAGGCTTCCCTGAAGCCCCTCCATGCGGCTTATGCAGTAAGTCCTCACCTGACAGTGTACACGGGTTCTGCGACCGGAAGTGGGAGAACGTATAATGAATGCATCAGCGGCTCCATAGGCTCATTGATACACGAGTAAATGTTAAGCTCATATGGCACTTCATCCACATTACAACAAAACAACGTTGGGTGAAGCATTGTTACTCAAGGACCTGTAGGATAAAAGTGAACAAATGAGATGTTGAAATAAATGAAATGACATTGAAATGAGTGAAATAATGAAAATTTAAGTAAAGAGCCTGGCTTTGTTGAATGTGTAGGAAGTATCAGACGCTGTGGGCGGGTCTTGGTGTTCTTGGTCTCGTTGACTAGGCAACTGAACCCTATCAGAAGACCAGCGCTCTTCTTCTACAGGAAATGCCCAACGTCACCCGCTGGGAGTTGGCCATTGGTCCCAGCTCCAAAGCCACCATCTAGCCCCAGCTGGACACTCAACTGGACTCAGCCAACATCCTTTCTCGGAGCTCTCCCTGCAGGGCCTTCTGCCCTCGTTACTGAGCTCAGGATGCTTCACTAAAACCTCAGTGAAACTTGCACAGTCTTTGTAAATCCCCAGGGCATATAAAAATTGGTTTCTCATCAGAATTACAATCAAGAGACTCTAAACCCCCACCACTCCGCTTGCATATTCCCTTCTTCCTGTTCAACAAGATACTCCCCACAAACACACCACACTCTCTGGTGCTTTTGTAGAGTACCAGGTGCCCAGCCGGCCTCAAGGCTGTGTTGGAGGCTCGGTCCAGGCCAGCTGGTCAGGGGCCTCGGGTGACTGATGGAGAGGGGCCGTGGCAGGTGGACAGTGGACTGCACTGCACGCCAAAGCAACACCACCCATACATCACCCAGGCCTCAGCTTTCTTACTCTGGGTTGCATAAATTATGCAGAAAATGTTAAGAGTCCCTAAAGCAAGAACACAGACTGAGTGTTCATCAAAGTCCATAGTTCCTAAAAGAGGGTGTTTCCCAACATACTCATCCCTTGATGGGCTGACCGTCAGCTCAAGGTGAGGCTGGAGTCCACTGACTCAGAGGAGGGCATGCTCCTTGGGTTCAGGGCATAGAAGGTTGTTCCGCTCACCCACACACCCCCGCTCAGTCCCCCTCAGCCAGGGATGGATGCATTTGTCATCAGCCTACAGAACATTCTACGTAATGGGTGGTGGCTGGGGGCACAGGATCCAGAAACACCAAAGCCCCCCTCTCCAAAGCCCGCTCTTCCTGCCCACCCCTGTGAGACCCAATAAGAAGGTGAAGACTCGGGATCAAGTCAGGAGCTCAGAAATGCCTTCTTAACCAAGAGAAGTTAATACAAAGGATTGTTAACCAGATATGGGAGGTAAGAAAAGGCCCGGAGGAGACCCTGCAGCCTCACGGTTGGGAAGTGCAGGGCTGAGAGAAGGAAAGGGAACAGGTGGGCCACAGGAACCCAGAGGCTCGAAGAAAGGGCCTGCAGAGCTGGACCTGAGCTAACCAAGGACCTACTAGGTGGCATCTTGGAGACTGGCAAATGCTGGACTTCAGGAGCCCAGAAGAGGAACCTTGTCAATCAAGGACACTATTGGCTGACCTTTGCTCCTCGAGAGGGTGCAATGAGGCTGACTTTGCCAGGGCAGACATGATACCTCTGCAAACTAAAGCCGGATGAGGTTCCGGGGCTCAGCGGCCCCTGTGGGGCAAAGCTGACATTCTACTGACACAAACGGGCATCCATCCGTACGTGGGACCCTGCCCCTCCTCTCCCCACCAGCCTTCCGGACGACCCTGGTAGACTCGGCCATCAGGCCCAATGGAGAATCAGGTGGAGAAAGTAGGGGTGCAGAGCGCCGGCCCCAGTGTGCCAGTGCAGAGGAGAGAACGTGGGTTGGAGCGGAAATACGTAATCACACAAATAAACGGCTCTGACTGACGATGGATGAGCCTGTGTACTGGTTGTCTACTCTGTGGACAAATCCCCACAGGCTCAGCAGCTTAAAATTACATTCTTTTATTAGCTCACAGTTCTGTAGCATCTGATGATGCTCCCCAGGGCTGGGCTCTCTGCTCTCAGCCTGCGGACGTCACAGGCTAAAACAAAGGCATCACCAGCCTGAGTTCCCATCAGGAGCTCTGGGGAGAACTCCATTCCCGAGCGTATTCTTGTTGTTGGTAGAGCTCAGTCCCTCGTGGTCTGGGGACTGAGACCCCTGTTTTCTTGCAGGCTGCCAGCTACAGGCTGTTCTCAGCTTCTCGCCACGTGGCCCCCTCTACCCAATTTCTTCTCATTTGCTGACCTCTGACCCCGACGTAAACGGGATCATGTGATTAGATCAGGCCCACCCTGACGATCTTCCTGTTTTAAGGTCAGCTTATTTGGGACTTCGATCAGGCCCTTGGAATACTTTGGTCACAGGACGTAGTCACAGGAACAGGGGCTTCCTGCCACACTCGGTGGGAGAGAATCAGACACCGGCAAGGCCTTCGGGGTTCCTGCTGGAATTCTGCCTACCACCCCCAGCAGGCAGGGGATGCCCTCTGTTCTTTGAATGTGAAGGACGAGAATCCACAGGGAATTGCACCCCGCATACCAGACAGACCCACGCTGAGTTCTGGTAACGGTTGAAGCCAAATTCTGAGAAGAAACACACTCTGATCAAAACATGGACCTCTTAGAATATGTTGAGTAAGAAATTAAATTGTGGGGGCAGGAGACGCTCCATGGCCCTACTGGTAGCCTCCGATCACCGTCCCCCAGAGTCCAAGGCACACGAGCATGGGGTGTGTGGGCACGCGGGGAGTGGGCCTGCGGGGAGCGGGCCCGTCCACTGCTTCTCTGCACTTGAAACTGCACCATCGGGCCAGTGTTAGGTCAGACTCTCCAGGATGATTTAGTTGTTTTTCCAGATTGAGAGGGAAGGCTGAAAAGCGGAGCCCAGTGCCACAGGGCTCCAGGAGCTGGCTGTCACCACCTGTCCTCAAAGAAGCGCCAGGATTCCAGAAGTGGAAGGAGAAACAGCCCAACAGAAAGGGGAGGACCCAAAGTGAGAAAGCCAGACGAATGCCAGCAGCCATTCACCCATTCCCAGCCCCGTCCATGAAGGACAGGGGCCTTCAGCTCGACGATGACAGTCAGGGTGGTGGCCTTCAGCACACAGCCTCTCCCAATGCAGACTCAACCGGGGACTCCCACGCTGGGGTTCAATGGTTCCCCGAGGACACTGTGTCCACCCACCCACGGGGCTCCCAGGGGAGCAATGGCTAGCACCTGCCACACTGCCCTGAACGCCTCCACGTGTTAGAAATGCTTCTATCTTCTTCAACCACCTGATCTCCCACCTGAGCGATTCCGCACGCACAGGGCTGCCCAACGTTATCTGCTTCCTGCACTTTCGTCCTGAGCCACGTTTCAAACTGCACTGAAATCTAATACAGCCGACCCAACCCAGGGGAAAATACTTTTATTCTTCTCATCAACAAAAACTGGCACGTACACAGTCTTTATGCATTTCCACATTTCACCCGCCTCCAAGAACTAATTTCGATATGGTTTGTGCCCCCTACATAGTTTGGAGACCACAGTTGTAGGCTGTGTTCTTAAAAAGCTGCCTTTACACGCAGTGGAACAAGGGCATGAGGTCCTGTGAGTAAGGAATCCTGTGAATAAGGAATCCTGACACGTTGCTGAGATGGTCATGAAAGAACATTGCCGATCATCTGGAAACGGTTTTCTAATTTTTTTTTTTAGGATTAGGATGCAAATCCAACCCGGAAATTGAACCATCCCTAAATTGCATCGTTGTTTATCTGATTACTGCTCAAAACCATCTGCACTCAATTGTTAAGACAACAAATCGTTGAACAATCAGCTTGGATCGAGGGACCAAGCCTCTTAGCAACAGTCTCCACTGGTGGGTTGAAGAATGAAAAGAGGCAGCACACACCCCAGCATTTCTTTGTAGATTTTAAAGCTCCAACAAAACTCTATCAAGTGTTGTTGCTATGTGAGAGAAGTGCTGTTAGAAAGTACTGGAAGGTTTGTCTCTGACGTCTCAGAAAGGGCTCATGTGCTAGCTGAGGGTCATCTACTCCCTTCTGAGAACTTCCAGTGAATTCTAGAGACCCGCACAAGAACACCGCCTCATTTGAACGAGCATTCCTACGGAAGGGCTGGGCAGTGCAGCAGAAGGAAGCCCGCCCAGACAGGCTCCCGAGAGACCATCCTGTGTGGAGGACACCTCCCGAGTGGGGCGCAGAGCGGAGGTCCCTGTGTTAGAACGGGCGACGTAGGAAAATACAGGCAAACAAATTCTTAATTCTTTGCCAACAAATGAGATCGTTTTATATTATTAAACCAAATACACATTCAACTCTTTTCTAACCAATCCTTCCTCTGCCAACCAAAAACTGTGATAAAATATCAAAACTCTTATTTCTCAAGATAGCACGTCGCTTTGCACCCAAAAGCGTATTGCAGACGCTTGCCTGCAATTCCTGTTTCTTTTCTCAAGTTCAGTTCAATTTGTAATTTTCTCCTGAGTTATTTCTTTCAACATCCTGAGGCAGTCATTGTATCACTGAAATAAGACTATTGGAGACGGAAAGGCCCCGAGAGATCGCTTCGTCCAGTTTGCTCCTTCGATATCTAAACTGAGGCCCCAAGGGCTGCGTGATTGGCTGGGTCACAGCACATGGAGGCACCGAGCCTGGGAGGGAACCAGGAGTCCCAAGCCCCAGAGTAGGGTGCTGGCGATCTTGTCACTTGTACAAGTTTAGATTGTTGGGTGTTTTTTTTTTTAATTTGACTGCTTGGTTTTTTATGCTGTTACAAATTGTTATACTGAGCCAATTTAAGAAGTTGAAGAACATAATCACAAGCTGAACACAACTGGGCCATGTTCTGGTGAAGCCTTATTCAGGCAGAAGATCCAGAGGAAGGGCAGCTACCATTCGTGTGATGGCGTAAACAAGTACACATTTTTTTTAAAAAAGAGCTGAAAATGGTTTCATCATCCAGAAGTGCTTTAAGCTTTCTCATATAGTGTTTTCCATGAAGTTTTAAAACATATCTTATGTTCACTTCACGTGAAGTATAATTAGATGAATAGCAGAACTCTGGGACAGAAAAAGCGTGAAAGCAATGGTCTGATGCACCCTGGAAATGTTTGTCTCTGTAGGCACATTGCTCCTGGCCAGTCCCGTGGGCGATGGCCCTGTGGGAACCCTGCCCCCAGGACCCCTCAAGTCTGTCACTATGCGTGCAACTCTGCGGAAACCAGCCAGTGCTGACAGTTTGACGGGCATCCGGTCCGCAGTCCCTGGATTTCCACTGTGTACTGAACAGGGTGTTGAGCGAGGAACGTGAATGGTAGTCCTCACTCAGAAAAGTACCCAGAGGTGATCACTTCAGTCACAAATGGAGACACATACCTCCTCAGAGGCTGCCTGCTACTGGACTATAGCTTTAAAAAGTACAGAGGTTGATCCTATTTGTAGGTGTTCTTGGAAGATAACAGACAAGACTTTAGGTGAAACAGAATGCATTTTGGTAACCTTCTGTAGGACACTAAGCATAACCTCTCTGCTCTCACGATACCTCACCGCTTTTTTGTAACTGTTAGCGCATTGTCCCAGGACTCATCAGTTAACACCTTGTGTGAGAACTGTGTATTTGCTTTTCAGTTTTCTCCATTACATTGTGAGCTCCTGAAAGACCACGTCTCATTTGTTTTTCAGTATCTAGCAGCAAGCCCGGATCTTAGCACAGGGAAGGCACCCTATAAATTGTTGGCAAATGCATGGATTGATGAATAAATCAACTAATAAATCAATGAATGAATGAATGACATGATAAATACCTATATTCCAAAACACTTTATAAATTATTAACATGTGCACCGTAAGACTAAGTATTTGGACATTGCTATCTCTGCTTTTCCGAAGAGGTTCGGTTCGGTGCCTAGCTCTGGTTTGTACAGCCTTCACATGAGAAAGCCAAACCAGAATCCAGGTAGCATGCCATCTGCTCGGGGAACCCAGGAAAGACAAGAGGCGCACGTGATCTTGAGTGCTTAAAGCACATAAAGCTTTACTCAAGCAGATATTTTGTAGATGTCTATAAAAATGTTTTCATGGTGAAACCCCAAAAGCAATAACCACGCCTCACTACCAGCAACCTATCACATATCACCTCTACAGCACGGATTTATTGAAGACACTCTTAAATCGGCTTCTGAAATTTGCTTAAAATCAAGGTTCAGTTGCAATAGTACTTTTTCATGATGCCAAAATATGAATCAGAATGAAAATTTTATCATCAATTCAAATAATATTCTATTCAGTTACAGAAATGGCATTAATTTAACCTTCTCATATAAAATAACTATTATAATTGTGACTATAGGACACTGACAAATCTGTGACCAACTCTTGTTCTGACAGTGAAAAATGTATCATTTGCTTGGATGACAGAGGAACCAACTGAATCCTATTGCTAATTATTGAAGAAACATTACTGTAAGTACAAACAGAGAATGTGCAGACTGAAAGTGATTTTAATATTTACTTATTTGCTCTAATTTTTTTCTACCTCAAAATCAATATCATTATGTAGAATCATCACCTTTAAGGCAAGATGTGTGTTTGCTGTTAGTGGTGATATAACATTTAGAAATGAGATTACATACATGTGGATATCTTACTAGAACATGTCAGAAAGATCCAGCAGGCATTGGGTCAACAGAGTTTGGCTGCAGGTATTAGGAATACTGGCTTTGTTTTGGAATCTGACAGTGTTTTGATTTATAGAGGCATTTAACATATGCATTCTTGGGCACATGCCCATGGACACTATTTTAAAAAGACTTCATGTCTTTCCATGCGTGACACAAGGCTACCTAAACAACTAGTAACCACGGGTCATTCAAGGAAAGTCCACCCCTTCCTCCGTCTCAGAAACTTTCCATCACAGATTTCTATCACCGAGAAAAAGATGCCATCACTTGATTGTATCTCTCCAAGTTGTCACTAAAATAACCTAAGTTACTGTCATTTATAAAGTACAGACTCTGGTCCAATAGGTCAACTACAGCATGAGATAGTGGCTGTGTTTGCAAGTAAAGAGAAATCAGACCGCCGACTTGCAAGCAAGTGACCGAAGCCCTGCCCCGTACCTCACTTATAGCAAGACAGAAGCATTGATGTTCTCTTCATAGCTTCACACCCAAAAAAACAAGCATTGGGACATTTCTTCTTTACATTTATTTCAGAAGGGATGATCTTTCTCTAAGTGGTGAGACATCGGATGCTGTTTTTACCAAGTTTTCATCCCTTTTCACATGCCCCCCCGGTTATTTTATCACCTTTGGAAATAATTTTAAGCCTCGATTGTTCCTGGCAGTGCATGGAGAAATGTCCTTCACGGGGGTTTGCCATGATACAGGGAATTTATGAGCTCGCACACAGATCTGATAAAGAGGCAGAAATCATTTTTATTATGTACATAAAACAGCTCCCAGTTAGAGGACAGCCACATTGCCCCCAACAGCCTGCCTATGTCATTCCAGAAAATGACTTTCTTTTTAAAGGTAACCTTAGAAGAAACATAAAGTTTAAAATGGAAACTCTTACAACACAAAGGTAAGAAACTTGATTAAGCAAAGCCAGAAAAGGCACGAATGGGAATATCTGGAGAACAAACTCTCCTAGCTAAGGAGACCTGACGGTCTCATTTACACAGAAGCCAAATCTTTGCAGGCATCAAATTTGACTGACTGAGGATGTACAAGGCATACAAAAGCCCGCTTATCACAGTGTCCATTGAGATGGAGCAGCACACAGTTACCTGAGTACTTTGTGATTCTATAAAATCTGTCTTTGTGTTTTTCAGAATTGTCCGGTTTTTAAACTCAACATTTGTTCAAATGCTCACCCACCATCAAGGAAGATGAGAAGATGTCAGGTTTGCGTGGCGAGATCCTCAGGGAGTCCACACGTGTTGCCTCAACCCAAGAAAGGACCTTTCCTTTTCCTGTGAACGAGGAGGTCCCTGGACCAGCTCAGAACAAGACCGGAAGCCCCGCAGCCAGGTAGGCAAGGCAGTTCCCCAGGGACACCTGGGACAGGTAGGGAGCTGGAAGGATCTGGTAATTCCTGGCCAGCTCCAGAGTCCCTGACCCCACGTTCCTATGAATATCCACAAGCACCTTGATGTTGAACTTCACCCCATGTTGAACCAGGTGAGGACATGATGTCTCCAGCTGATCCATTGTTAATATTACATTAACACCGGGTCCTCTTTATTTGTGGGGATTACACTAGGAGTCAAGAAGAAAAATCTGAAATGGCCAACTCTGATATTGCCAACCTCAGATCGAACAGTACAGTATAATAGTTAATGGCTCAGATTGTGTCGATCAGGAAGGTGGCTGGAGTCTACCCCATGGTGTGACCTCCATTTCCACACCTGACCCTGGCTACCAGTGACAGCCATCTGCGGCGGAAGCCCAGTCCCTCAGACTGAACGTGCAAGGACCCACCGCCCCCTGACAAAAAATAAGTTCACGTGCATCTGTCGAATATTTGTCATTCCATCATTTTCTCACAGGAAAAGGTCGTAGGAAAAATGTAAAATGCCTTCTTCTCATAGAAGTCTCTTTCTATTACCTGTTTCCACAGAGACACAGCACTGCTTTGGGGGCTGCCATTTGAGACCATTTATTTGGTCACCCATCAGGTTTTGTTGGGCGGAATGACACCTCATTTCCTCTGCTTTCCTCTGGCTTTTCTTCAAATAGTTTGCATCTTAACAAAATATGGGATTCGTGGAGATTTGTCCCCACAAGATGGTTTTCTTTACTTTCTCTTTCCCTGTTGTTTCTATCTTAGTTCAGATCCCAGCTCTCCAGGTGACATTCGTGAAACATAACGATGACAAAAGCAAGCAGACCAAGAGGTCGTTTCCATCTGGGGGGATGGGAAGGCAGGTACGGGGAGCTGCTGACACTGGTTACGGAAAAGGATGACGGGAGTGAGGGCCCTTTGCACACGTTTCAATTTTTCATGACATCTGGGTATATTTCATTTTTTAAATTGTTCAGTTCCCACGTTTTTCATACTTTAAAAGTGACTTCAATCATAATTGCTGAAACTTGGAAGTAATCAAGATTTCTTGTAGCTGAATGGATAAAAAAAACAACAACTGTGGTACATCCAGATAATGGAATATTATTCAGTGACAAAAAGAAATGAGCTATCAAGCCATGAAAAGACGTCAAGGAAATTTGAATGCACATCACACAGTGAAAGAAGCCAGTCTGAAAAGGCTGCACACTATTATCATTCCGACTCAACAACGTTCTGGAAGAGACAACACCATGGAGAGAGGAAAAGGACCGGGGGTTGCCAGGGGTTGGGAGGGCAGGCAGGGGAATGGGCAGAGCACGGGGGATTTCAGAGCAGTGAAAATACAGGAGGGTATAGTACTGCGATGATGGATACAGATCATTCCCCATTTCTCCAAACCCACAGCATGTGCAACACCAGGAATGGACCTCGATGTAAACTATGGACTCTGAGTGACAGTGACATGTCAGTGGAGGTTCATCAACTGTGACAAATGTACCCTCTGATGGAGGGAGCTGATCGTGGGGCAGGTTGTACCTGTGTGGATCAGTGGGCATATGGCCAATCTCTGTGCCTGCCCTTCTATTTTGCTGTGAACCTAAAACACTCTAAAATATAAAGTCTTTAAATTAAAAAAAAAGAGTCTGCTGACTTTTTCAAAGACTATGCAAACACAGCCACCGTCCATTTCACTGACCTCCCCAGTACCTATTGGCCTCTCCCTGGGAGAGAAGGCTCCGCCCCCCTCACATCGCGTTGCGTTTGCTCTCCCGCATCCTTCCAGCACCGCGCTGTGCACGCTCCCCCGGAAAGCTGAGCTGTTTACCTCGAGCTCCTTCTCGTCAGTCACTTCTCTGTTTATTCCCTCTCATCATCGTCTCTTCCTGAACTGATTTTCTACTACCCCTGGAAATAACAGCTCATTAGAAAGTGATCAGAGATAGAGTGAACAATTGAATATAATTACACAAAGTGATACGGATCTTAAACCAGGTGGCCCAGGATGGGTCTGTGTGTGGGAAGCTGACGTCCTGTGTTGTAATAAAGTGGTGCAGCCAGAGGTCCCCTGGGCGGCCTTGAACAGGGAAAGGAAATGGATCTCGGGCACTACACAGAGAACCTCCCTCTTTGACGCACACTGCCCTGGAAAATGACCATTGCAGGCGACAGTGGTGGGACTTCAGCAGCCCACACACGGAAACCGACACAGGAGACAGAGGTTAAAATGAAGCAGGTGAAGAAGACTCTAGCTGTCAAAGGCCATGGCGGATGAGTACAAGACAGACTGACTATTCCCTGAGAAAAGCTTGCATGGAGGTGGGAGAGAGCCCATGGTCAAGGAGGGCGACGCCATCTCAAATGACAAAACTGCCTGGGGGGTTTGCAAATGGAAACCACTCAAAGGGTGACCTTTTGCCTGGAACAGTCCAGCCATGTGTCCTGGTTACCTTCTCTGGCCCTGGTCAACCAGGACATTAGTCACCCTGCTACCATGAGACCCACTAACGCACAGCAGAGAAGCAAAGAAGAGCAATCCAGAAGTTGGCAGACTTTGGCTAGATCAACAACATCACCTTGATTTTGAAAAAAAAGGTATGATGAGGTTTGTCCAGAGAGTATCCAGCCATGCAATATGAAAAACAGAGACATTTACTGAAGAAGATACAAGAAATATTGCCCATAAGACAATGATGCCTCAGTCCCCTTCAAAGTAGACACCTTGGGATCTCACACACCATTAGCTTGGGTTCTCCTACTCACCATCAGCTGCCTCATCGTATTTTCCTGAATCTCATAGACAGTTTGAAATCTCTTCCCTTTAAAAGGTGATTCCAGTTTGGAGAAAAGCCAGAAGTCACAGGGTGCCAAATCTGGGCTGTAGGGAGCTGAGTCACCTGGGCAATTTGATGTTTCACCAAAAAATTCTGCATGAGACATGATGCAAGAGTGGGCATCTGGTTGTAATGAAGCTGCCAATCACCATTCACCCTTAACTGTGGGCTTCTGAATCATCTGAATAGTTTCTGGGGAAGAATGTTCAACCTTAACGCAAAATTTGATGCAGATTCATTGCTCTACTCGCTCAATCATTTTGACTATGATGGCCACACAGTACACAAGCTCATTCAATGGCGTGTACCTCCCCTACTGACTAGTACAGTGAAGGTGCCACTGTTCACCCATGCACATTCCAGTCCACTCTCCTTGGCTTCCAGGTTACATCAGTGTCATGCAAATCCTTCTTGGTATGTTAACAATGGCTGGACTTTTTCCATACAGACCTGGTATATATCATAAAATTTCCCAGTGGATGATCACCTCTCATTTATTTAGTAACTCATGATTTTCAGTTGCACGTTTAGAAGCAAAGCTATACGAACACAAAACACAACAGAAAGAGCCTCCTGAACAAGCACATTCCAGTGGGACAGTCTGGAAGCAGGACGAAGAGGCTAGGAGGCAGTGGTTGCAGCTCCTGGCTCGGCCTCTGGGTCTGTCAGCAACACCCACCTTCTGTTTTACGTATCAAACATTTAATGATGAGCGCAGTCTAGGTGTTTGCTCAGGCTTCTAAAGTATGGAAACAGAAACCGCCGTCAAACATCTTTGGCAGTTCTCCGCTCCCCCCGCCCCCCGCCCCGGAAACCTTGCATTAGAGGAAAGAACACAGATATCATGGGGAACGATGCGCTCTAGGGTACTCTTCGAAATGGACCATCTTCAGAAAGAAATGACGGTTCTACAGCACGGATGTCCCCATGAGGAAGAGAAATGGAAACAGTTGGAAGTTTGCCTCACCTGAGTTCTTCACACCGGCTGGGTCATTCATCTTCAGAGGGAATTGGAGGAAACAGTTCTGATATTTGCACAGGAATAAGCCAGAGTGGGGGAGGCAGGGCTGCTGCATTTTTTAAAAGATGTTATTTATTTATTTTAAGAGAGAGGGGAAGAATGGGAGAGAGAGAGGGAGAGGAACATTGATGCGAGAGAGAAACATTGATTGGCTGGCTTCCGCAGGCCACCAACTGTGAACTTGGCCTGCAACCCAGGCAAGTGCCCTGACCAGGAATCTAACCTGTGGCCTTTCCGTTTGCAGGACGAAGCCCAACCCACTGAGCCTCAGCACCAATCAGGGCAGGGCTGCTGTATTTATTCAGTGCCCCTCCTCCCACTCTCTTCCTCCTGCTTCTGTCTCCACTTCTGGGTTCCCTTTGCGCACAAACTTGGAGACGGCAGCCTCCCTCCTACAAGCTGGGTTGGAGTCACTTAGCTCCTGTCCCTGAACAAGCCCTCCGTCCTGGGATTGTTGTCCAGACAAAATGAAGGAGGCTGCAAGACATGAGCACGCAGATCAGCACATTACAAACAGCCCGCAAAGGGCTGCCCGTGGGCGCCATTAGTGCAATGGCAGTGGGCTGCTACCAGCCTGGAAACGTAGGGGAGCTTGGCATTTCCAGTGTAACTGGGGCTCTGATGGGCCTGCAGGCTGGAGTGGACCTGAGGTTCCAAAATCCTCAATGTAAAGACCAATCCTACGTGGGGAATAATAGCACTGGGTTTCGCAAGCCTTTTAATATCCTGCTGTGTTGATATAGATGAGAAACCTGTTAATTATGACCAGATTCCAACATCTAATTCTATTTAGCTCAGAAACATGAATATTTTGTACCCTGTCCACATGCAAATTGAATTTTTCAAGAATGTGATTACTGTGTAATCATTACATAAATTGAAGGACGTTTGTCTGTTTTTCAGCTCAGAACTTTTCTAAGAGAATGTCACTCTTTGAAAGGCAACAATGGCGCTCCTGAAAACAACAGACAGTACTGCCTTCTGACCCCAGCAATGTTTCAACACATTTGTAAAAGACTCGTACACAAGTGCTCACAGCAACATGATTTATAACTCAGGAGGGTAAACGAAACGTGGTATCTCCACACAATGGAACACCGTTTCACAGTGAAAAGAGCAAGATCACGCTGATAGTGGAAGGCAGCCCTAGACCCATTCCTGGTTTGCCCGCGTCCCGTGTCCAGCCTCCCGGCACCGGGCTGTCCCCAGCCCCCCACAGTGCCTCCACTCAAGGAAGCACCTCAAAGCTCTCACATCTCCTAAAGCATGGAGCGCTTTCCTGATTTTCAGGTTGAACAATGCATTTGGCTCTCAAGACTTGCTGGAGGATGAAAGGGGATAGCCTATGTTAGAACGTGAAAGGGGATATTAAAAACTGCACAAAACAGAGAGAGAGGGAGAAATGGCCCCTGGAAAGGGAAAAGAAGAGCCGAATAACACAGAGTAGTGGGGGTCGGACTGTGCAGTGAGGTGCGGAGCCCTCCTACCCTGGCTGAGAAACTGAGAGAGGCTCCCTTCCCTCCCCACCCCCCAGGATTTCCTTCCAAAGGGTCGGGCTTTGCACCTCCTTGGCCACAGATGTTTGGGTCTGAGGCTGACCACTGGGGGAGGGGTGGGCCCTGCGTGGCATGTTGAGCAGCAGACCCTCTGCACGAGGAGTCTGGATGGCTGAAAGGCAGATGGAGAGAGATCTGATGCAGGATGAAAAGAATTGAGGTGCCTTTGGGAGGAAGAGGCAAAGAGAGAGGCAGAAGGAAGCTGAGACACCATGATGGGTTCACACAGTCCTGAGATGGGGGTGAGGACCTGCCAAGGAAGCTGGAGGGGAGGGAGGCAGGGCAGAGACAGGCAGGCCAGAGGACAGGGAGAATGCTGCTTCCCAAGTGTGTAACCCCAAAGTGGAGTCTTTGCCATCATATTTTAAGGTGACGTGCTCTTAAGACTACGAAGTGAAGGCACAAGATGGAAAGCGAGAGGGTAGCCTCTGTTCACGTGTACTCTCTTCTGCCAGCCAAGGGGCTGGCTGGACCTCTTCTCTCTTCCCAGGGCTGCTGCATCTGGGACTGAATGACTGAAGTGGCCAGTGAGACTTATATCACCGGACAGCTTACCCGCCACCTGGAGCAATTAGATGAGAAGACACCAACTTGGAGAAGAGAACACAGGGGAGGTTCTGCTCTTGCAGAAAGGTAGCTGCCTGGAGCGGAGTGAATTCTCGGGCCAGGGTGGTGATCACAGGCCTTGGAGCTGACTCCAGCTGGCCGGGATTTCAGCCCTGACTGATGTCGGTCCCAACAAAAGAATGCTAAGATGCAAACGCGTTCACGACACTGTCGTCCCAGAGATAAGCCCCGGCCGGGAACGCGCCAGCAAAAGTAACCTATCCGATTTAAGCTGGAGTTCATTTGCATAAAACTCAATTGCTGGCCCCACACTGTAAATGGCTTCTGAATTATCACCACAGCCATATGTTCGCCACCAGTGCCTTGGGGTCTGCAGGATGGACAGAAGCAGCAGCTGGATCTCCTTATCTGTGGACGGGCTCCTGGTTCCACACTCATGTTGAACATCCCATGATAAGGTGAGATTTAACATGAAGAGAGGGGAAGTACGGCCTAATGTATCACTCTCAGCTACATTCAGGGACCCACCGAGGTCTTCCTCCCAAACCTCACACTGGGAAAGGGGATTATTACAGCTCCTGTCAGTTCCCCACACGCAGGGCCCTCACCCCGACTCACACTACAACAGGTGAACATCTTCTGTATAAACTGCACACACTAGCCCACAGAAGCTTCGTGAAGGAAGGAACATAAATAAAGCTAAAATGGGAGTTCCACACCTCAAGGGGAGACATTCCAGTTCAGATTTAAACCCAGTCCCATCCACCCTGTGAAATGGATCGTTTAGCTTCATCCTTTCCCCACTTTCACACGTTACTGTTGTCCTAAATTTCATGGTTCAGGGGTTCCCAATTAGCCTGCTGTCAGCACGTGCTTCAGGACAGTGAGGGGCACCTGGCACGGTGACGTGGGGAACCGTGGTTGGAACAGCCAGTCCTTTCTGGGACTAGAGCCTGAGACGCTGGCAGGAGGCCAGGCCTCACCGTACACCCCAAAACTACATCCCACAGAGGGGAGAAAAGACTAAAATCAAGACTGAAATCTTACTGACATCACCAAGAGAACCCGTTGGACCTGCTCCACATTGAAAGACAGAAACAACTAACCCTTTGACCCTCAACTCTACCCAAGTAGTTTAAGACCCTCTGTGCCCTGATGCCCTAGGCTTGGGTTCAGCCCAGTCTGGCTTTCCACACTGCTGCTCACCACTCAATATGCTCCCCATGGCTCAGAAGTCGTGTGAATATATCATGGACTGGGTTCAGCAAATTTGTATTTAACTGAGTTCCAAATTATTTTTAATTCTACAGTAGTTCAAATTCTCATGTAGTTTAATTCTACGATAATTCTCCTGCAGTATACATTATGTAGCAGAGAATGCTTTTAAAACAACCTCGGTGTCTGCCACATTCGCTGGGCTGACGCCATGTTTCTCTGAAAACAAGTCCATCAGCTGGAAGAAAGGGCAGCAGCACCACCACCCACGCTGACATTGGGAGTTTCAGTCTTTCACTTTCTCTTTTATGCATTCATTCCTTTACTCACCCCTTCACTTAAGAATCCATTCATTTATCCACTCCATTCATTAATTCACTCATTTACTCAAGCATTTATTCATTCAAGCATTAACCCATTCATACATTTACTTAAAATTTATTCATTCATTACTCATCACTCTCTGAAGCATTCCTTCATTCACTCAAGAATTTACTAACTTAAGTAGTCTACCATTCATTCAGGATTCACTCACTTAGTCATTCATTCACTCAGCTATTCATTCATAAATTCATTCATTCAATCACTCAATCCTCCCATTCATTCATTCATTCTTTCATGGAAGCGTCCATTCATGGAAGCATCCCTTCACCAGTTACTCATGTACTCACTCATTTGACAGATATGCCTCACACAGATAGTGCTGGGCGCTGTGCAAGGTGACAACCCCGACCTCATCTCTCCTCTACACGCACCTCTATGGCAAACGAGGAAGGTGGACGTGAGTGCAAGTTGAAGATGCTCCCATTCCATACATAAGCGTCTTTTCTTCAAAATGAAAGAGAAATGTCAATCACGAAACAGCAGGGGAAGAGCTGGCAATGGTACTAGGAAGGACATGGGGCTGTGCCCAGGGCCACATCAGGGCAGTCACAGTCCTTCCACCACGAAAATGATTAAAGATTATATTTTCTGATGGCATCCATCAGCGTAAAGACAAATATAATCTGTGATGGATTGTGTTCATTTTTTTCTTCTGATTTTAAAAGAAATTAAAAGGTTTGCCCAGGCTCCTAAAATTATCACAGCCCTAGACACTGCACCTACTGCACAGGGAATAAACTGGCCTTGGCATAGAGACCCTCGCACCAGTGGCCCAGTCTTCCCGCACCTGTTAACTGCATTGTTCTTGCACACACAGCTTCTTTATTTCTTTAAATTGATTTCTGGAGAGGGAGGAATGGAGAGGGGAAGATGGGGAAAAAACACCTATACAACAGAGAAACATCAATCGGTTGTCTCTCATATGTGCCCCAACTGAGGATCGAACCTGCAACCTAGGTGTGCGCCCTGACCAGGGATCTAACCTGCAACCTTTTGGTGCATGGGACAATGCTCCAACCAACTGAGCCACCTGTCTGGGCAAGGAAATGCCATATGCCTTTGTTGCTAGGATGAAGGAAATGGAAATGATAGCGCCTGGCTTTGTGCTCGGGGCATAGCTCAGACTCTGTTTCCGCTTCCCCTTTCCCCACCAACTAACAATGAGAATATAATTTAGTGCTCTGGAAGCTGATGAGCACTAGCGGTGGCAAGGACACAGGAGGTCTCTCCTTGGGAGCTCGTGGATGAGACCAGGGCACCCAGACTAAATGAGTGTCATGAGGTTGGAGCCATTTTGGTCCCTTACCCACTCGGTGTGAGGTGCACTAGCCAACTCGTCCCACTTCCGGAAATGCACTAAGCAGGACTTTTATTTCACCTTTTACAATAATTCTCCTTATACCCCAGACTCCATTTCCCAGGCCTTCTCTTCCTTCCTTATCATTTTAACACTCTCTGTCCCTGACTTACTGTATCCATCATCTGTCTCCCCTCCCTGGAACATTAGCTCTACAAGGGCGAGAGCTGGTCTGCTTTGTTTACTACTATGTCATCATCCCTGACCCTTCAATTAGTGTCACGCATGACAGGAGCCCTCAGTGAACATCACTTGCCCCGTTAAAGCGAGTTGGTTTGAAAATGAGCGGAAACACTAGTTTGAAAAACATTAAAGCCTTTAGGATCTTTTTTGATCCTTTCTAAGAGTTTTTTTCTCTACATAACTACAACTCTTGACCTAGTATGTCTCACAGTGTAGAATACTTTTTCTGTCTATCCCCTTTCCAGTTCTGATATGCAAACATTTTTGGACTGCAGACTTCAGCAAGGGATGCAGAATGCATGTGCATGACCTGCTCCCCCCCATCAAATTCTTTCTATGCCAGAACTTCTCATCTAAATTTTATATCAATTTGACAGTGTTCCATATGTCAGGAAGAACAAAGGGGGGCATATGAGTGAAGTTACTGGGCTAACTCCATTAAAGCAGAGTGTTTTAGGGTATGGTTCCAATAGATATTTTTCTTTAGGATTCTCTGGTCTAGATGAAAAGAATATAACAACTCTGGACCAATAATTGCTAGTATCTTGAACTGCAAACTTCCCCCTCCCCACAAAGAGCTCTCCAGAGGTTCAGGGCTCCCTTGGTCTTCCCGGGGTCCACGGCCACCACGGAGATGCCAGGCTGCACATTCAAAGAGTTGCTTTTGGTATTTATATGTGGGATTTATGGAAAAGGCAAAAATATAAATAATCTTGCTTTCTTCCTTATGGAATGTAAACCCATATATACATCTTTATTCAAAATGTTAATGGTCGCACTGATTGAATTTTTTTATTATAAAAGTAATGGGTCCACTTTGGAAAAACTTCCGCAAATATAGAAAGGTGGGAAATAAAAGAGAACCACGATTGCAAAGTCCTATCTTGCAAAAACAAAGTGCCTTTGGTTAACATTTTGATGAAGACCCTCTAGGCTGCTGTTTGGGTGCAGGGAGCAGAGTGATCTGAAGTGGCCCCAGGAGTTGTAGCCTGGACAGTGAGCCCACTGGAGCTGGGGGCCCCTTTCTGCTGGCAGAGGGGCTGCCTCTGAATGAGGCTCCCTCCCCCTGGCTGGAGGGACTGCACTTTCCCACAGACCTGGGCATCTGCAGCTGGCTGTCCTAGACAATTCCAGCAGCCCCTGAAACTAAACCCAGATTGGATGCTTATTGCCCTACTCAGGAGACTTCCTCACAGTCTTATAAGAAAGCGGGGTCCCGGGGTCAACAGAAGTTCCTCAGCTGAACCTGCCTATTGTCTGGGATACCCAGCCCCAACATGCCTCTCAGTGGGATGATCGTAAACCCTCTCACTTTTTTGCTTACATTTATCTTCTTCCATAATTTTCATTCCCAATATCCTCTGTACCACACTGTGAAATATACCCTTCTCCACTGTGACAGTTTTATGTGGTAACTGATAGTCAGGCAGTCACATAAGTTATTCAAACATAGTCTAGGTGTTGCTGTGAAGGTATTTTGTGTATGTTGGTTAACACCAACAATCCATTGATTTTACGTAAAGGTGATCATGCTGGGTATTCTGGCTGAGCATCATCTAATCAACAGAGGCCTTAGAGTGGAACTGAGGTTTCCCTGGGGAAGAAGAAATTCTGCCTGGGGACTACGGATCAGCTCCTGTCCCAGTGTCCCTGCCTGCTTGCCTGCCCTGTGTTTCAGAATCACCCACCCTGAATCCACGCTGTGTGAGCCAGGCCCTTGAAATACATTATCATCTATCTATCTATCATCTATCCATCTATCTATCTATCTCCTGCTGGTTTTTTCCTTCGATGGACCCGGACTGATTTGACTGATACACCCACCTGGCCCCAGAGCTACATAATATCTTTCCTACACTTAAGTTCTGCATAAATGGACATGTTCTTTTTAGGTTTATGAAGCTTAGGGATTTTTCCCCTATTTATTTGCTTCCTTGTTATTCTATCACCCCTTTGTTCCCCCAAATTGGATTTAAGATATCAACTCAGCAAGATATCATAAATTTAAATATAACATAATACATAGAATATTTCATAGTACATAACTGATAAATAGCAAAAGAAAGTTTGTGGTAGAAAAGTAAAGAGGCAGGAATAGATATAGCAACAAGTAAATGTGCAAAGCTTGGAGAAGGCCAGAAAAGCTGAGACAACTCCTGACAAACATCCCTAGACATTTACCAGGTACACTGTAGTGACCCTCCGAAGGCTGAGGGCAGTCCCCTAGGGAAGAACATGCCCCCAGGTGCAGAAAGCCAGGAATGAGAATAGAGAGCAAAGCGAACGCCCCAGAAACTCGGAAGGCTGGCAGGAAGGCCAAAATGCAGAAAGAGCGTTTTCCTGGTTTGGAGAGCTGGGACAGGCTCTGCCAAGCACACAGAGATCTAACGAGTCTGGCTGGTGCTCAGACCCCACGCCCTGTGCGGCCCAGTTTCAAGCCCACCTCCCCCACGTGTGAAGCCCCTGGTGAACTGAATCTTACCAAAGAGCCTAGTTCTGCAGCGGAGCCCAGAACCCGCCCGCTCAGCCATGTGTTGGACTGACTCGGCCCCACACCACGAGTCTGACCGAGGGCCATGTCCTCTCAGGAGGCAAATGTTGCCTATTTCAACCCCAGCGCAATGGTTAGCATGGAATAAAAAATCATAAGATACACGAAGACATGAGAAAATGGGGCCCATGTTGTAAAAAGGGGCTGTTTATGGAGGCAAGTATGAAAATGGCCCAGATGTTGGAATTATCACTCAGGAACTTCAAAGTCATGATAATGAAGTATCTAGGAAAAAATGTTGACAATATGTGTGGACAGATGAGAGAAATTTCTTCAGAGAACTGGGAACTGTAAAAACAAAACTCAAATGAAACTATCACAGTGGAATTATGTGACACCAGAGAAGAACTCAGTTGATGCGTTAATGGCAGGTGAGACATACATAGCAGAGAAAAACATCGATGAAATTGAAGGCAAGCCAATGGATCCTACCTAGACTGAAACACAAAGGGGGTAAAAAGTGAAAAAATTAAACAAACCATCCAAGACCTGTAATATACTATCAAGTGATGTCAATAATTGGAGTCCCAGAAGGAAAAGAGATAAATACAGGAGAAAAATATTTTAAGAGACAATAGTCAGTAATATGTAAGTTGATGAAATATATCAAAATATATATCCAAGAAACTCAGCAAACCACAAGTGTGATAAATTGAACCAACAATTTAAAAATCACATCTAGTGCATCAGAGGCAAAACTGCTAAAAACCAAAACCAAAATTCTTAAAAGCAGTCTGAAAAAAAGCAGTGTCACACGCTGGGGAAGGGTGTATAAGCATGATGGTGGAATTTCTCACAGTAGAATAAAATTTTCAGTGCCAAAAGTAAAAAATAGCTGTTCATATAGAATTGTATATTTAGCCCAAGTATATATAAAAAAAGAAGGCTAACTAAAGACTCTTTCAGCCAAAGAAAAAAACTCAGAGATTTTGTAGCTACAAGAAATGCTAAAAGAACTTCTTCAGGGACAAGGGATATAATTCCAGATAGAAGCTCAGGTCTGCAGGAAAGAATTAAACCCACAGAAAATACAATATATGGTAAAAAATAAAGAACCTATTGTTACCTTCAACATGCATGTATTTATGTATACAGATAAATATATGTTCATGATATATATGAATATACATGAAGTATAGATTTAAGGTATAATTTTTTGAGGCAAAAACAGTAACAATATGTTGTAGGGTTCGTAGAATACAGAGAAATGAGAGCGCACAAGGGTGGGCAGGAGGGAAATGGAATTACACAATCATGAAGATCCTGCATCTTGTAGAGCTTAATATAGTTGGAAATTAGTCAACAATGAGTTTGAGATACATAGTTTCATTTCTAGCAACCCTAAAAATCACAAAAATGTATATTCATAAAGTTAAATAGCGTGAAAGAATTACTTGATCATTCAAAAGGGGGCAGGAAGTAAGAGAAACCTATACCAAGATAAAATACTTTAATACAGTCATGTTGATAATTACATTAAATATAAATGGACTAAACAGCACTTTAAGGCTAGACTAGTTTTTTTTTAAAAAGCAAAATCTAAAGATATGTCTCTTTCAAGAATCACATTTAGAACATAAAGAAATGGATGGTTGAAAATAAAATGTTAAAACTATATACTCTCCAAGGCTATGTTTATATTGTATATAGTACAATTCAAGACAAATAGTAACACCACAAATAAAGGGGAGTATTTCATAATATTAAGAGTCACTCTATCAAGAATAAGAAACCTAAATTTATAGTTACCTTACAAAGATCTTCAAAACACATAATACAAAAATTGACATAATTAAGTAAAAAAAATTAAGCCTAGATTTATAGTGGACGATTTTAACATACCTTTTCTTATAACTGATAAATAAGTAATCCTGAAATCAAAAAAAAACTATAAAAGATTTGAGTAATACTTCCAACCAATTCAACATATTTAGCATTTATAGAACACTCCACTGAAAAACTACATAATACAGATTCTTGCCAAGAGGACATTAAACATTCACTAAGATAAATCATATTCTGAACATTTAAACAATCCTCAAATCATAATAATTCATACAAAGTATGTTATCTGACAAAAATGGTATTAAAATTAAAATCAATAATATGAGCTTTAAAAATAAATATTTGGAAATATCATGCCAACCCTTCTCATATTAGTCAAACATTGGAAACAGCCCAAAAGTCTGACAACAGGAGAATGGAAATTTTTCTTGTAAATGAAGGCCCAAACTTCTCAAGCTGCAGCATGTGTGAATTTCTTAAGTATTATATTGAGAAATAGAAGCCAGGCACCAAAGAATGCATACAGAGTTTCTGTTTCTAGGAACCAGAAATAGGTAGAAAGTACTCTGCTTTGATAGAAATCAGAATGGGCTGCATCTTGGGGGTGGGGGTTTGGACACTGGCTAGCAGGGGGAACAAGGGGATTTTCTACGGTTGTAGTTCATTGCCATGTTCTACATCTTATTTTGGGAGGTGTTAATGTGAGTATATTCAAATGACAAAACATGTTAAGCTGAAAACTTGTCACCAGTACTCTTTATTGTATATAAATTATAACATGAAAATCAACTAAGAAAAACTATGAACTTCCGTTTAATGTGGGAGACCATGGACAAAGTTAAAATGGTGGCTAATAGGAGAAGATATTTGTGATGTCTGAAATCAATAAAACTTAGTTTTGAAAATATATATAGAACTCCTGAAAATCAAAAAGAATAAGACAGAAATTCTAATAGCAATAGAGCAAAAGATATGAATAAGCAATTTTTAGGAAAGAAAACCCATAAGTTCAAATGGATATATAAATCCTGAGATTAGTTTGTAATCAGAAAAAATAAGAATTAAAACAGTGAAATACTTTATGGCTTTTCATTTACCAAAAATTAGAGAACCAGGTATTTCTAAGGGTTGGTGAGAATGTAAGAATATGGGGACCCTCACACCTTGTGAATAGGGTGAAGGCTGAAGCAGCCATGACGCAGAGCCATCCGGTGCTATGTAGTCAAACCCTTCTCCCAAAGAAACTCTGACACCGGTCTGGAAAAAGACAAATGTGAGGACATTCAGTGTAGTGATATTTATGTTGGTGGGATCTTAAAGATGATCTGTGTGTCCATTTCTGGGGAGGGAGATAAATAAAATGTGGTGGTTACAAACCACAGAGTACAGCCCTGGCTGGTGTAGCTTAGTGGATTAAGCGCGGGCCTGTGAACCAAGAGATCACGGTTCGATTCCCAGTCAGGGCACATGCCTGGGTTGCAGGCCAGTTCCCAGCAGGGAATGCACAGGAAGCAACCATACATTGATATTTCTCTCCCTCTCTCCTTTCCTTCCCCTCTAAAGATAATAAAATCTTAAAAAAAACAACAACAACAAACCACAGAGTACAATATAGCTTTAAAGCACAAGAAATTCAATTTACACACAGCAGCATGGAAAAAATCCCAAACATGTAGCCAAACACGTAGGGTTGATGACAATAAAACAATGAATGACATCATTTGAACATGCAAATTTAAACCAACATTTGCACAAAAAAATACAAAATGTACAAAAATACATACAAAAAAGATGAAATTTAAACATATTAGCATATTTCAGATGGTGGGGGAACCCCAAGGGACTGGACAATGGAAATAAAAGGAAATAAACAGAATGAAAGGGACAGGATTCTCACAATGACCACAGTGTGATGCAATGTGACAGCAGACCCCCAGAATCCTCAGAAACTAAACTCAAAAGAAAAACAAAACTTCAGACTAGATATAGAGGAAAAAAGGAACAGTAAATTAAAAAATTGATATGAGATGATATAATGAAATTGACCAAAGTGCAACAAAGAAAGGTAGAGTTGAAGACTATGAAAAAGAAATTAAAACAAACAGAGCAAAGAATAACAGAATCCAAAGCATTTTTAATAGGAATTCCAGAAGACAATGGGAGAGAGAGCAATTTGAAGGGACAAAACCAGAATTCCAGAATGTATGAACAACGTGAATCTTCAGATTCCAGGAATGTTTCCAGCTAAGCTGGATTCATATTCTTAGAAATTAATGGCTTGACTATATAAAATGATAGACCTTCATGACATCAGAGAAAAATATTAAAACCTATCAAAGAGAAAAAGGCAGATTACTAGCAACGTAGGGACAAATAATTGACAGCCAACTGCTTATGAGCAATACAATGTGTGAGGAAATAATGAGATATCACAAAAATTCTCAAGGAAAGTAAATGTCAATATAGGATTTTATACCCAGTTGTATTATCAGCCCCAAATAAAGCACATCAAGAATCTTTTGAGGCATAAAAAGAATGAGAAAACTTACCAGTCTCAGATCTTCGCTGAAGAAACTATTGCAGGTCACACCTCAGCAAGAAGGAAAGGAGTTCTGCAGTAGCAGTGGGCCTTTGGCCACTGTGCCTGCTGTGCCCAGCCATGCCCATCCTGGCCGGACAGGCCTCTGCCCCGACTGGTGAAGGTTCACGCCACAGCAGATCTCCACTACCCAGAGCATCTCCTTAGAAGTAATAATGAATAGAATGCTGGAATAGGATAGTAAGTCTAAATAAGTGCTAACTTTAAAAAGACTAATGGGGGTGTTAAAAATAAGGTAGAGTTAAAATTCTAGAAAAAACCAACATGGAAAGTAGAAGAAAGAGATTAGAATTAAAGGAGTCAAGTTCAGAAGGATAAATATGCTCACTAACTCTAAGTTTTGTAAGTGAAGTAAGAGCAACAATAAATAAAAGAGGGGGACCTTGTGACTTCAACACCAGCAGAAGAAATCAGACAAACTTGGCAATCTAAGGGGCAGGAGGGACGTTCCATAGGGCAGGAGAAGAGTCGATGACACAGTGTGATGAATGGAAAATACCAAATACACCAGAAATCCAAGGAAGTACAAATGGACATAAATGGCCTATTAAAAACAAACTACAATGTATTCAAAATATATTTCGGGGAGTGTAGCTGCAGCGTTCATTAGAGAGATTTATAGCTTTAAACATGCTTCTCTTAAGAGACAGTAAGACTGAATGCAAAGTAGTTAATTATTCACTTTTATAAGCCAGAAGAATGAAGTAAACTAAAAAAAAAACATAGTAGGAAGCTATAAAGTGTAAACAAGAGATTAAAAAAAAACAAAGGTTATTTATTTTAAAAAAGAGTGCTAGAGGAAAAAGCGTTTCAACAAGACTCAAATGACAGCTGGGAGTGAAGAGGAGACACCACTGCAGGGAAGCACGCAGGCCTGTTAAATCGGAGGACCCTTCAGAGGAAGAACGAGACACTTCGTCCCCTCTCACGGGTGCTCAGGGAGCGACCTGCAGGGGCGGGGACTCTAGGTTTGGTGTTGACACTCAGAGGCCACCTCCGGCCAGTCCCAGCTGCTGCTACTGCTTGCACACCTCTCTGAGCTGTGGGGCTCCGGGTTAAGCTCCGAACCAGAGCATCCATGCTGCACCTGTTTACACTGCTATCGTCCGGCACTGAGCTGAGGACCATCGTCCCTGTTTCACGGGTGAGGAAACACATCCACATTTGCTCCGCTACTTGGTGGGGAAGCCGGTTCGCAAACTCAGCTTTGTCTCAATCCGAAAAGCATAATCCTAAAACCACAGCAACGTCCACAGGTTGTCCCCAGTGTGAGTGTAGGGGGTTGGGATGGGGACAGAAATGCAAGGAAATGCCAGGTCACTGTGTAGGCTTTCCTGCACTCTGGTTGGCCTGGCACAGGGTATTTTCCTGTGGTTGGGGGGCCGCGGGCACCCATGCCTTCCAGGGTTCACTAGGATCTGCACATGTAGGCCTTACCCAGAAACATAAAAAGGCATTGAAGTTCATAGCTTATACTAGTTTATTCTTACTCTCTTTTAAAGCTGAACAACATCTTCATGTCAGCATTTATTTCTTTTCATTTTTCCTTTAAAAAATATAAACAAGTAACTCAAACAGATTTTCAGTCCCAGAGTCACATGTTACCCTCTAAGGGTCCTGTAAAATGTCATTTATTTGAGCTGCTTCTTGTTTTTAATTCCCTGGTCCCATGTGCTGGTGAGATTAGCAAATACTAGGGAAATGTATCTGAGTCACAGGCAATTGCTTTAGATAAATGTCATGCTGTGGTTTAGGATTAGGGTCCTGAAGTCCGGTATTTACAGTAACCAATTCAGCCCTCCTTGGGGCTACCTGGTCCTGGGAACTGTATGTATATAATAAAACCCCCACAAAGTAACTCATTCCTAAGTTCATTGTGAGTGCAGATCCCAGTGGCTGATTTCATGTCTCAATCCAAATCTTCCCATCAGACAACAGCAAGAAGAGATGCACAATTGTGTTGAAATAATGAGACTCTTACTCAAAAGACACAAACCATAAATTACCTATACCAAATGTTTCCACTGTGACTTTCGGGTTGTAGCTACTTTTTTTCTTTTAGTTCCCTAATGGACAAAAACACATGAAGAAATACATTCTCATTCTTTCTCTCCCTCCCTCCCTCCCTCTCTCTCTCTCTCTCTCTCTCTCTCTCACACACACACACACACACACACCACAATTCAGAAAGAAAGATAACAGTCCCAGTAAAAAGAAGCAAAAACAACCAAAAAAATCCATAGATTTCATGTCATAAACATATATGTAGCAAACACACAACCTCTGTAACAATTCCCAGGGAGTGTTTTTAAAATGCACTGTTTGTTGAAGGAGGACAGACAGCAATGTGGAGAAACAGATATGAGTGCACTTAATGAATATTTAAGGGATTTCCAGTCATTGTGATTCTGTGCGTGACCCAGGCACATGATGATAAGATCCAGAGAAAATGAAACTCTGGTTAGATAACATATGGCCGTACTCATAAATATTTACTAGAAGTCAAAATGGGGTTCTGAGCATTGCCTAACGAGAGGCAAAATGTCAGTGTAGAGAACAAAATATTCTAGATTTGGGAGGGGGCACGAGCGAGCAGAACCTACACCCTGGGTCAGACGGAGACATAGAATAACCTGGAGTGACTGTCCTCAAGGAAACTAACGGGCCCAGCTTCACACAGACTGCCTGTTGATACTTGAGCAACGGAGAAGCAACGCAATCGTTGGAACAAACTATTAAACTCATAACTAGAGGAGAGAATTGAATTAAACTTACCACCAAATCTTAGAAAGCAATAAAAGAAAAGCAGACTAAGGACAACTGACTATATATGAACTACTGAAGGAAGGCTGCTTAAGAATTCAGAAAAGTACAAGATGGAATCAGGAAAGAATGTCTATAAAACCAGTACCGTATTTTCCAAGAGACCCACTTTACAAAAGGGAAGCAACGGAATTTATGGGCCTTGCCAGCAACACGGAAGGCTATTTGAGCCATGCACGCACTGTACCATCCAAAGCATTCGCTGGTTTCTAGGTTTCTAGCTTGATAATTATATTATTGAGTCCAGGCTGGGTTTGATTTCCGTTGATTTGATGTTGGCTCACTAAACAGCCAGAGACGGCATTTGTGGCTTATCAGCTTTCACAACTAAAGGCCACAAATGAATCCACAGATGCGAATATGCTTCTGGGTAGGGTGGAGAGGGGAATATGGGTACCTCCCCTGCCCTCCTTCATACACCACACCCCTGCCCCTTGCCTCAGCTGCCCCCTGTGGTGGTCTCTTCCCAATATCACCCCAATTCCAAGGGTCCTCAGACGGGACCAACCAGAGGAAAGGGCAGGAGAAAGTAGAAAAGTGCAAAGATGAGAATATATTCTAATTTTTTTAATGTGAATTCCCTTTTGGTCTAAAAAAAAAAAAACTCGAGTCTTTCCAAAGTATTTAACAAAACCAATGAATAATCAGCTTCAGAAGGATGCCGAAGACTTGTGCTCACGGGCATGCGTAAAGGATGTTCTAGTTCTAGTTCTAGTTCTAGTTCTAGTTCTAGTTCTAGTTCTAGTTCTAGTTCTAGTTCTAGTTCTAGTCCAGCACCTGGAAGGCAGAATGTAGAGCGTTCCAGTGCATCATCTGGTGTTCCAGATGCTGGAACTAATCCCAGAAGAGGGGACCAACTTGGCCCTGATCGCCTTACGCAGTGTGCCGCCGTGTGACCCATGAACACGGTCCTTAGGGAGCAAAGGCCTTCTTACACACAGAAGAAGGAAAAAGGGCTCATGGACAGGGACAACAGTGTGGTGATTGCTGGGGGGAGGGAGGGAAAAAGGGACTCAATGGTAAAGGAAACAATACAATAAAGATTAAAAATAAAAGAAAAAGAAAATCACCCCCTTTGTGAAAGAAAGTTACCAGCTTTAAGAAAAAGTCCCCAGTGGTCTCATCACGTCATCGTCCCACCTCTGTCCCATCCCTGGAGGTGAGCGAGTGGCCTGGGGATGGTGCACACTCTGCAGGGAGGCAGCGCTTGGGGCAGTGAGATCAGGCCGCTGAGTCTGTGGATTTGCATTCGAACTGAGTGGCTGCATCTCAGAGTATGACCATGGGGTGTCACGCTGAGCTTTGCAATAAGAAAAGACTCACAGGAAGTAAAATTCAGTATTTAAGGATTTCTTTCCTCTCTCTTTTTTTAACTGAAATAGGGACATACATCGTAAAATGATGAGTATTAATATGTCTACAGGGTTTTTTTTCAGTGTATTAATACAATAGCAAGAAACCCAGATGACTTCAGACGGGGTTTCTTGTTCCTTGTGTAGTGCCAACAGGAAAATGACCCCACGCTCCTCTCATTGGAAGTGGCTGATGGAGAGAGAGCAGCTCGTTTGATGGTCCGATGTCCCACAGGCAGAGGGGATTAGGGACAATGAAAAAGCTGTGTCCTGGACCGGAGCTCTCAGAAGCTCCAGCTCAAGGCTGATGCGAAGGACAGGACATTTTCGCCGGCACTTTTGGGTGTGTGTGACCGTCCCCTGGGATTTGTGAAATGGGGACCCTGGTTCAGGAAGTCTGGGTAGGGTCTGGGGGCCTGCCTTTCTGACCAGCTTCCAGGTGGTGGTCACAGCCACACACAGCCTTGTGGGCAGTGAGATGGTTCTGGTGACACAGGGGTAGAAAGGTGCCCAGAAGGCACGAGGGGTGTAGACAGAGGTCCATGCCAGCACCCCAATGTTCCTGGAAATGTTCTCTGAGCAGCAAAGAAAGGGGCACCGTCCCCTCAATGCCTCTGTGATCCTCAGCTTGTTTCTAGGAGAATCTCAGTCCCTACGAATCCCCTACTCCAATCCTGAAACCATAACATTGAGCTACAGGGCAAGACTGGACTTCCAATGGCAGCACAGATGACACCGGGGGTCGCAGCCACATCCCGTGGCATCTCGGAAGAAATCCCAGCACTCCAAAAATTAAAAAGAGCAGACGAGAGATGCAAAGGGTCCACTGAAAGGCAGACTCTTTTCTAAAAATTAAAAAAGTCTAGTAAAATCATTGTACTTAAAAAAAAAAAACACCTCCCAAAACCTAAATAACAAGTCACACTAAAGGAGAATGATAGCTTTAGGAGCAAATTAATAATAATGATGCCTGTGATAAGCTCCTCAATAAGACACAGAACCCTTGGAGAGGACGTGGAAAAGTCACAGACAGCAGGCTTTCCCCTGATAATCACCCGCATTTTGCTGTGTATAACGCACACCCACGTTTTAGCGCTAATCCCCACTTATAATGTGCATCCTTGTTTTTCCCTCAAAAATTTAGGCAGAAGGTGTTCATTATGCATGGCGAAATACGGTGCCTTGAAATCACCTAATTTTTATCTCCACGTGGTTTTGGCCAGAAAACTAGGGCCATGTCTGAGCCCAAAGCACGTAATTTTTCAGGGCAAAATCTGCGCTTTAACTCACAACTACGAATTTTTCCCTATAAAAGTGCTTATTTACACACTGATACTTTAACAAGGCATTCACAAGTACACATTCATGACAGCATGTTTTCCCTGTTAGGAAATGTTTTCTGGTTTATTAAGTTTTATGCACTATTTTCTTCTATTATTTAGATATCCCTATTCATTGATAAAGTAATTATTTAGAAGTGGAAGTGCAGTGTTTGTTAGAGTCCAGTGGACCCTCAACCAACATGGGTTCGAACTGCGTGGGTCTACTTACACGAGGATTTTTTGTGACAAATGCCTGTGCTGTTTTCTTTTTTAATTGAATTTATTGGGGTTAATTAAAGAAGAAAAGAGGACGCACCGCCCGTAACTGTCTGCACTCAAGGGGAAGGGTGAGACGGCAGGGTCTCCACCACATAGCGCTCAACCTGCCATTCCCTGAGTCCTTCCCCACTCCTAGCGAACACGCGAGCACCATGATCCCTTCCTACCGCATATCTGTCATCGAAATCTTACAAGGATCATCAGCTATGTAAGAACTGAAAGTTTTTAAAGAGCCTGTAATTTAACTTTTAGCCCATTCAAATTGGAATATTCTGTAAATATTCTTTCTGATTTGCAAGCTGGGGTTTTCTTTTCATGCACTGGCAAACCCTTTAGGCTTGAGCTGAAGTGGCAAGTGTAACGTCTATTTGCATTTGGTTTAGAAAGTCCTTGTCACCTTCCCGTGAAATTGCTGCTGTCTCAGAAGACTGGGGAAGATCAAAGCCCCGAGTGAGCCTGGGTTTTATCTCTGCCAGCAGTCAGTCGTTTGATTCCCCAGCACAGAGAGGTGCTGCCCCCGGTCCCCACTGCCCCCATGGTCAGGACTTCACCCTGTTCCACCTGGTTCCATTCCGTGGGATGCAGGCCTTCCAGGTACACAGGGGTCGCCACATGGATACAAGGAGAATCTACGGTGCAGGCTCCTGCTCAGCATTGGGAAACAGAAAGCACTGACAAAGCTGGCCCCCTGTCCTCCTGCCCGGTGAGCAAGTGACAGGAGGTACAGCTGCTGGGCTCGCCCTCCCATGGTTCCCGATCCGAACACCCCAGGGCTTCTTCCCAGGGACCTTGGCCGGCCCCTCAGCCAGCTTCAAGTCCACGTTTACTATATCCAGTGACCTCCTGATACCATATGTTGTCACATGTTCAGGAGAAGGTACTTTGTCAATGTCACTTGGTTAAGATCAACATTAGTCAGAACATCTCTAAGTAGGAGCAATAAACTTGTAATTAATCTCAGAAAGGGACCTGGATGATAAAAGCTTTTCTAATCACTAGTGATGTCATAAGTTTCAGCTAATGACGACAGGGAAAAATTATAGGGACACTGTCATGTTTTTGAGCAATAGGTTCTACTTGTTAAAATCATGAAGACTGTATCTTTATCTTTGTTTTACTACAAATTAAAAAAAAGATTGATAAAAATGACTGACTAGCGAAGGACTAAATAATGGTAATTTAAAACATATAATTATAGTATAGAATGCTCATAAATATTCTAGTCTTTCATTTTCCCATGATGCAGACAAAAGAAAAAAACAGGATTTTTTCTCCTGGGTAAACTATTCAATTTGTGCTATGATACATGTGAAAAAAAAGGTTTGACAAAAAAAATAACTGAACAAGAACAAAGGGAATCATTTTGACTGAAGGAGAAGAAAAACTTCATCCTCATATTTACTTCATAGAAAAGAAGTAAAATCATTTATGGGAAGAAAAAGAAATCACAACCAATTATCATTATCCTGTAGAGTTATTTGCGAGAGCCAAATTTCCCATCTTAGTCATGAGGAACCAAGCTGCACTTCTATGGACAAGAGGAGATCCAAGCAAGTCATTCCGTGTGACGACGAACCAGAGCCTGCTAGCACAGCCCTTCCAGCTTCTCGGGGTTGTTTTTCGAAGACCGCAAAAATCATGATTATTTCAAACAAAATTACATTCTAGCAATAAGTTGGATTTTTCATGGGAATAATCAATAAAGAACCATTGATCTACCCTGCAGCTCTCCCTCCAAAATCCGATTTCTATATTTTGGTAACTAATACAGTACAATTAATATTTGATGCATGCTTTCCTGAAAAACAAAATGAAAAGACATAAGGTATCTTTTAAGATATACAATATCACACCCTGGCTGGCGTGCTCAGGTGCTTGGAGCATAGGGCTGCGGGTTCAATCCCTGGTCGTCTGCACGCATACCCAAGAAGGCAACCAATAGATGTTTCTCTCTCTCTCTGTCTCTCTCTCTCACACCCCGCTCCCTGCCTCTCTCCCCACATCCCCTCCCTCCATTCCTCCCTTCCTCTCTCTCCAAAAGCAATGAAAAAATGGTTTCAGGTGAGGATAAAAAAAGATATCAGGTATCCCATTTAAGGAAAGAGAAATTAGCTGGCAAATTTTTAAATCATCTTCAGGGATGGAAATAGCATTATCAAATGTGTGCAAATGATGCCGTACAGGGTTCGCCGTGTAGCAACTGTGAGCAACACCATTCTCGTGACTGAACTGCTGAAAGGGAAGTACATAAAAGTGGTAGCTATCCGAGGTAGGGCAAAAGTGCACTTACAGTTGTGAGTATGCGAAACAGAGTTACTCTGGTATCGTTATTTCTTAACCACTATATTATTTTTCACATGAACAACCTACTTTGCCCCAACCCATATTATATTATTTCATCTTCTGGTGGCTTCTGGTGGGATAACATAGCCAAAAATTCTATGCAAATGAACTGGCTCTATTGTTTAATCCAGCATTATAAATTAGCACACCCGGTTCCCTCCCTGCCACCGATTCCTTTAAGGATGCAAACAAATTTCTGAACATGTAAGTCTTCTCCTCCAGAGCTGTGTTAACAGGGATTGCCAGGCAATTTCTGCCATTTTATAAGGGAGCCCACATGCTTGACCTGAAGCCCCAATGTGCCCAAGAAATGGACCCAGAATGAAACATTCTTCATACCCAAAAGAAAGACTGAGCCTGGAGTGAGAGGTCCAGATCCCATGCTGAGTCTGCAGCTTACACACAAGGGTATAAGTATAAACGGTTAACACCATGCGGACAACGATACTTTGAAAAATGCGAGTTTCTACTCTCCCCTATTCGGTGCTCCAGCATCAGGTCCACTCTCCTCACCCCGCTTGGCACACCGACCCCTCGTGGAGTCGCCACAGGCTCCCACCCCGTGCACTGAGACCTGGGGTCAAACCCGCACGCTAACTCTCTGCCACGTGTGCGGACGCCAGGGAGGTTAACGCAACTCTCCGACGACAGATTACTCACGTATAAAGTGGGGGAGTGATGCCCCAACTTCACTGAATGACTGGGAGGAGCAAACGACATGACGTATTTAAAAGGCTCAGCACAGTGCTGGGACAGTGACCCATCAGTGGGAGATATAGTTAGTGACAACAATGACATCACCTTGGAGAAATTATGTCTGAGAGTTGAAAAAAGAACACTGAAAAACTAATGGGAGACTATACGTGGTATCTTCCTTCTTTCAGATGATTTTTTTCTTTTTTTAATGAAATTTATTGGGGCAACATTGGTCAACAACATCATATAGGTTTCAAGTATGAATTTCTATGATACATGATCTGTATCTAGCATCGTGTGCCCACCACCCGAAGTCAAATCATCTTCTAGCACCCTGTAGGTGCCCCCTTCCCCCTTCACCACTCCCCACCCCCTTCCCTCTGGTAACCACCATCTGTTGTCTGCATCTGTGAGTGTCAGTTCTACATCCCACATCTCAGTGAAATCATATTCCGACTGAGTTATTTCCCTTAGCACAATATTCTCAAGTTTCATCCATGCTGTTGCAAATGGCGGTATGTCATGTTTTCTTATGGCTGAGTGGCATTCCGCTGTAGACTATGTGCCACGTCTTCTTCAGATGACTTTTGAACATTATCTCAGCCCTGAGAGTCCTGCACACGTACCGCCAGCCTCATTTCTCAGATGAGGAAACACGGGGAGGGCTGCTATCTGGGCTGTCGGCACCACCCTGTGTGGGGCCAGGGTTCTTCCCCCTCCTCCTCCCCTTGGCCTCTGGAAGACGAATTGCAGGCAACCTTCCAGAAAGAGGCGGCAGTGAACATAAACCAGCCACCCATCGTCATTCTTCTTACATAATTGGATCGTGTCTTTGGGTTCTGGGGACCCAGCAGCAGCGAGCGAAGCAGTTACAGGTCCCTGTCCTCAAGGACGTCCCTTAAGGAGACAATAAGTAAATAAGCGCAGAGCTGTGTGGCGCATCGGGAGCACACTCTGCAGATGGCGGGATGAGAAGATGGGCTGACCAGAGCGGCAGCCAGGGTGGGGAGAGAGGACTCAGCCTGGGACAAGGGGCGGCTGAGTTTCAAACAGGTGGTGGCTTTGTGCAGCGCAAGAGAAAAGTGTGGGGCGATCCTCCAGGGTTTCCAATATCCCCTTTATGTAAAGAATTTTCTGACCTTGCCAGTTCTTTGACGCTGTCTTCAACTTCAGAAGTGTGACATAAAGAGAGAGGTTCCCTGGGTTTGGATAAGCAGTACGAGCATTTGGAAAAGAGCCACAGCCATGTTCCAGGCCAGGGACCGTCTTGTTGCAGAAGAGGGGACCGCCCCCTAGAGAGGCAGCACGGCCCCCAAACATCTGTCTGGGCCGGACTAGCAGCTCGACCTCAAGCCTTCGGACTGTAGATTCCTGTCCGGTTCCTTCGCTCTCCTGCCCGTGAAGGGAAAGGTGGTCCCTGGCTGGACTCTCTCACAGGTGAGAAAAGAGAGTGTCTGTGCCGTGCAGAGTCCTCCCTCGGTGGGAACCAGCTGAAAGGTGGATTTTGACTGAGGATTTTCACAAATAAAAGAAAAACATGCATACAAAATATTAAAGAAAGCAAATGCAGACACAGGGTCAAGATTTTAGCAGATAGGGTTCATGTGCAAAAAAAAAAAAAAAACTCTTGAAGTTTCCCATCATTAGTTACCACCTTTAATAATTGTTTAAGACTCCCCATCAGGTAGACCTGAAAAGGGGGCAGGAAGGAAGCTGAAGATCTTTTCTCTGGTGAGGAAGTGACGTGGAAGCCCAGGAAGATGTGGCCCTGGGGCCAGTGACTCGGCAGCAGCCACACCCACTACAGCCAGTGAAAAGCTGAGCACGCTGCTGCCTGAACATCATGTTATTTTTTTATAAAAACACTGTTTGTTAAAAGCCTCCAGACTCTTTGGGTCCATATATCGAATGTGATTCAAGTTGGAAAAGATCACTTAACTTGCATTCGGTTACAGGGTTACATGTTCGAAACCCCCAGGAGGACTGTACCGAGAGCGTCAGTTCTGCTATGAGAGGGGAAGGGTGCGCCGGGGTTGAGGTCCCTGTGTGACTCCATTCAAGACAAGTTCGGGAGGAAGCCAGTGAGCTTCTGAAGCATGAACATGCACGCGCAGGCTCTAGAGTCATTCCAGGCAAGTTTCATGGCTATGGGAGGGACATATGAATGCTAATTTAATAATCTCCACTGCAACCCCTCCATCACGTGCCAAGTATGCAGCGACTCTATCAATGGTCCAGGAAAAAAGTGCCTTGGATGTATATCTCATTTAACAGCTGACCAGCTATTTCCCCAGGACCAGCTTGTTGGATCCTTGCAGCAAATCTGTGAAGCAGACGTCAGCCCGTTCTACAAGTGAGAGAACTGGCTGCCCTAGAAATTACACCATCGCCCAAGGAAAACGCAGGGCTTTTCTCCGACCTTGCTCAGCCAGGCCCCTCCCTCCCAGCCCAGCTGCCCAGTGGCATTCAGAACGGCTGCAGGTGTCACATCTGAGGAGAGGGTCTCCACCTGCCAGGAAGGGGATAATATCCTAATATAGTTTTTGCACTAAATGTAAATTTAATCTGAATTTTATATGCATATATGTTATACTTTCAGGCAAGGAATTAGCCTTAAAATGACATTGTTCTCCAAGGGTTCTGATGTTTTCTAAGTCCAGGTATCAGGATGGATATTCCATAAAGACGAGAAATCAGCATTTATACAGGACGGGGAAGAGACCCCTTTAGCCCATGATGGCCTGGGCTTGTGCCTCTTAACAATGCTTTTAATAAGCTGGAGAGACTCAGATCGGCCGCAGAAGGGCCCACTGGAAAGAGTCAGGAATTTTTTTAGAGCCAAATGGAATTCACATGTTTTAAACATCAGAATATATTCCCGCTCTGTGTAGGCACACACTACGACGGGCTTAACCATTACGTTAGTGAGGGATGCCGGGGCTGCTTCTAGTTTGGAGCAATTACGACTGAAATTTCCATAAACATCTGTGTGCAGGATTGTGTGTGGACACTGAACTCGTCTGAGTCAATACCTAGGAACAATGATTGCTGGATTACATAATGAGCCTACATTTGGTTTGAAAGGAGCTGCCAACATATCTTGAAAGTAGTTCTACCATTCTGCATTCCCACCAGCAATGAAGAAAGAAAGTTTCCATTGACACACATCCTTATCAGCATTTGGTACAGTTTTTTTTTTAATTTTAGCCATTTTAATAGCTATGCAGTGGTATCTTTTTAGTTTGCAATTTCCTAATGATATAAAATGCTGAACATCTTTTTATGCACTCTTTTGCCACTTATATATATTTTTGCTCTTTTAAAAATTGGATTGTTTTAATAGCATTGAATTTAAAAGTTCTTTATATGTTTTGGTTGCAAAACTTTTTATATGTGTGTTTCACAGACATTTTCTCCCAGTTGGTAGCTTGTTTTCTGATGCTGTTAACAGTGTCTTTTGCAGAGAACAACTTTTTAATGAAGTTCAACTATGAGGCTTGCTGTAGATTTTTTGTAGATATTTTTTATCAAAATAAGAAAGTTACCCCATATTTCTAATTTGCTGAGCTTTTTTTATTGCAGATGGATGTTGGTTTTATCAAATGCATCTACTGTTATGATCTTGTGTTTATTTTTCAGTAGCCTGTTAATGTAATGGATTATATTCATTGATTTTCAAACGTTGAACCAGCCTTCAATACATGAAATATTATAAATCAACTTGATCATGGTGTATAATTCTTTTTAAACATTGTTAGATTGGTTCTCCTAGTGTTGTTCAGGAATTTTGGATCTCTGTTCATGAGAGATATTGTTCTGTAGTTTTCCTTTCTTGTGATGTCTTTAATCTGGTTTTGGTACAGACATACCTCAGATATATTACAGATTCAGTTCCAAAATACCACAATAAAGCAAATCATAATTAAATAAGTCACACAAAATGTTTGTTTCCCATGGCATATAAAAGTTACATTTACACCACACTGTAGTCTAGTAAACGTGAAATAGCCTTATGCCTGAATAAAAACAATGAACATATCTTCATTAAAACATACTTTATTGCTAAAAAATGCTAACCATCAGTTGAGCCTCCAGTGATCCATAATCTTCTGGCTGGTCTCATGCTTATACCTGTGAAACAGTGCAGTAACTGCAAAGCACAGTAAAGCAAGGTGTAATAACGTAAGGCAGGCCTGTGCTGCGGTACTCCTGGTCTCACAGGACAGCTGGGGAAGAACCTCCCCTGCTTCTGCTCTCAGGAAGAGATCGTAGGGAACGGAACCATTTCTCCCACAGATGGCTGGCAAAACTCGCCACTGAAACCATCCAGGCCCACCCTTGTCTTGTGGACGGCCATTGATTGTTGAAGTGGATCTCTTCAATAGATTCAGCGTTATTCAGATGATCTATTTCTCCTTGCAGGAATTTTAGTAGTCGGTATCCTCCAAAAAATTAGCTCATTGCATGTAAGTCACCAAATTTGTGTGCGCAGTGGCATTCAGAACATGCCTTTGTTATCATGTCCGTGTCCATGGGGTCATTAGGGATGGCCCCTCTTTCATTTCTGATATTAGCAATCTGCTGTGCCTTTGTCATTTTGCCTGATAACTTAGTGGGAAGGTTCACCAGTTTGATTGATCTTTCAAAGTATTAGACTTTAGTTTTATCGATTTTTTTCCTATTGGTTTCCTGCTTTCCAGGTAATTGGTTTCTCTCAAATACCTATTTTTTTCCCTCTGCTTGCTTTAGGCTGATAGTGCATTTTTTTCTCTAGTTTCCTACGTATAAGGCATTATGATTGATTTTAGATAGTCTGCCTTTTCTTATATACCTTTATGTTAGAAGTTTCTGTTGAAATGTTTTCAATTCATCTCATACATTTTTTGTTATATTTTCATTTATTTCAAAATGTTTTTAAGTTTCCCTTGAGACTTGTTTTATATTTAGAAGTGTGCTTTTGTTCTTCAAATATTTAGAGATTTTGTAGCTATTTTTCTGTCATTGAATCAAATTTAAGTCCATCGCAGTTCCATTTTATTGCAGTGTGAGGCCATGTTTGGTGTGATTTCTGCAATCCTAAATTTGCTGAGGTGTGTTTTATGGCCCAGAGTGTGGTCTCAGTGAATATCCTCCGTGATTACAGAGGGATGCACATCCTGCCGCTGCTGACGTGAGCATCCTGCGAAGGTCAAGTAGACGCCGCAGTTTCACGGGGCAGCTCAAGTCTGCTGCGTGTCGACTTTCTGCTGGGGCGCTCTGTCCGTCACTGACAGGAGGTGTTGAGGTCTCTCTAACAATGGGTTGGTCTATTTTTTTTCTTGCAAATTTTATTTTACCGTCATTTACCCCTTCTATAATGCCCCTTCCTTTTTATGTAGATCTGAGCTTCTGACTTCCATCATTTTTTTTCTCTCTGAAGAACTGTTAGCATTCTTCCCAAGCAAGTCACCGGGTCACCTGGGGATAAATTCCTTCAGTCTTTGATGGTCTAAGAAAATATTTGTCCTTCATGCCTTTGCCAGTGTGGCTCAGTTGGTTGAGCATTGAGCTTTACACCAAAAGGTTAAGGGTTTAATTGATGATCAGGGCACATACCTAGGTTGTAGGTTCAGTTCCTGGCTGGGGCTTGTAGGGGTGCAAGCAACTGATGTTTCTCTCTCACATGGGTCTTTCTCTTTCTCTTTCTCTCTCCCCCTCTCTCTCTGCCTCTCTCTCCCTCTCTAAAAGTAATAAATATTTTTAAAAAATTTTTAAAGAAAATATTTGTTTTCCACTTTTGAAGAATCATTATATTGAAATAGAATCTAATGTTAGTTGATTTTTTTCTTTAACACATTACATATCTCACCCCACTCTGTCGCTTGCATGGTTTGGGCAAAAGGTCCAATGAAATTCTTACCCTACTTCCATTATAGGTAAGGTATTTTTTCCCTCCGGTTTCTTACAATATTTTCTTTTTTAATTTGGTGTCTGCAGTTTGAATATGACATGCTTAGATGTACAATATCTAGATATTCATCCTGCTTGATGTTCTCTGAGCTTCTTGGATGTGTGATTTGGTATCTGTCATTAATTTTGGAAAATATTCAGCTACTGCTTTTCAAACATTTCTTTTGTTCTTTTTTTTTCTTTCTTCTATTTCTGACATTTGCATTATGCATACATTACACCTTTTTTAAATTTTCCCACTATTTAAACAATGTGAATTTTTTTCTTTTTCTCCTTGCATTTCAGTTTGAGAAGTTTCTATTGACATGTCATTAATCTCCGTGATTCTTGCTTGGCTGTGTCCAGTCTACTGATGAGCCCATCAAAGGCACTCTTCATTTCTGTTCCACTGACTCTAATTTCCAGCATTTCCTTTTGACTCTTCCTCAGAGTCCCATCTCTCTGTTTACATTACCCATCATTTCTTGCATGTTGTCTACTGTTTTCATTAGAGCCCTTAGAATATTCACCATAGCTACTTTAAAGTTAAAGCCTGATCATTCTAGCACCTGTGTCATCCCTGAGTGTGCTTCTGACTCTTGCTTTGTCTCCACATGCATTTCCACTCGCTTTCATTCTTTACAATTTTTTTCTTGAAAGATAGTCATGATAGATCGAGTAAAAGGAACTGAGATAATCAGGCTTTTAGTGTGGTTGGAGCTAGGCTGTATTATATTGTTTGATGTAGCGCTAGGTGTCAGAGGCTTCGGTTTCCTTATTTTATTTTTATTTTTCTCTCCTGGAGCCTTTCAGTTTCTCCAGGAATTCTTAGAGCCCGTGTCTCTCAACTCTGTTAGTTGTAACACATTGCTATTATTCTGGATTTCTGTGGGTGTGCTGCTAAGGTGTGGTGAGAGGAAGCTTTCCATAATTCTATGACTAAATCTCAAGTTTGGTACCCCTGAGTCCCTCCCTGGGTTGTAACCTTCAAAGGTAGATTGCTTATTTTTGCTAAGTGTTTTTCCCTCCCTTCATGCGAGATAGGAGGAAAGCTAGAGGGGCCTGCAGTTGGCCAATCGCTCTCTCCCAGGTCACATAAGGCTCTGGTCAAGGACTTTGCCTCAGAAGCCAGGACTTTATCATCGACGATGTATTGGGGTTATTTTAAACGGTGATGTTTCCAACTCCACATACTCAAGACAAGACGGGATTTTTCTCAGATCTCCATGTGAGAACGTGGTGAGGTTCCTGGAGGTAAAACCCAGGAAAGAATGGGGACTCCCAGAACATTTTAACTCTCCAGCCATTCGCACAGAGCTGCCAGCAATTTGTCAAACACCATTCAGCTGCTCCTACCCGCTCTGCTCCCAGTAAGATAACCTTGACCGCTGTTCCCTGTTTGGGCCTCTCTCCAGATTTCAGAGGGGGGGCGGTTTGCCCTGTGACCTCAACTGTCTGATGCATATTAACAAAGCCATTGATTTTCAGTTTGTTCAGTTTCTTGTTGTTGTGAGGGGTGGAGCGATGACTCTCAAGGCGTGGACGCATCTGAGCTAAAATTGAAAGTCAGTAGACTTTTTCTACAAAGAGTCAAATAACAAATATTTTTGGCTTTGCGAAATACGCATTCTTCATTGCCACTACTCAAGTCTGCAGCGCAGATGTGAAAGCAGCCACAGACTGTACGCAGGTGAATGGGCGTGGCTATGACCCAATAAAACTTCATTTACAGAAACAGGCGGTAGACTGAATTTGGCCTGTGGCCCATGGTTTGCCAGCCCCTGCTCTAGACTAAAGGTCACACGCTGACATGCCTTCAGGGGCCAAAGTGGCTGCCAAAGTTGGGCGGGTTTTAAATTAAAAAAATAAAATATTATTTATTTGTATATTAAACACATATTTTTATGTCTACAAAAAAAGATGCTGGGTCTCTTTTATTTGACACAAATATTTTACTCTCCATACCAGTGTGGCTACCATGCATTATTTAATACTTCTAAATTACCATAAGGAAATAGCCTGACATTTCGACTATAACTGGTGACTGGCATTTTGTATCTGTGTGAGAGACCCCCAGGGCTTGGTGGGGACAGCGATGACCAGGAGAGTAGAGCACAAAGGGCCACAGTGGGAATAAGGGTCTGCATCGCAAAAGGTACAGGTTTTCAAACGGAACCATTCATCTAGATTGAACAGAACCTTTGACATTTTAAATGTTGGCAATTTCTGAAAATAAACTTTCCAGCATCCTACAGGACAACACCACGTAGACCGAACACAAATATTCTGTCTGGCTGAACTTCGCTCTTGGCTGAATTTGTCCCCGATCTAGGCTGACCCCAAGTTTTACCAGAGGGGACCCCAGGAGTTAAGAACTTGCCCAACATGCCCCCCTCTGAGATGGCTGAGAGTGACGTGTGCTGTAGCTCCCGAGTAGACCGTGGACCTGCATCGGGTCACAGCTCCCATCAATTGCAGTGTTTGTGCCTCCGCAGAATTAACATTTCCCTGCTCTGCCCTGAGTCCGGCCACCAAGACATATATTCTTCCACTGGTAACGCCAACAACCCCCATGCTTACATTCCTAGGCAGCCTTTAAAATCAAGTAACTTCATAATTTCTTCCTTTTTTCCCCCAGAGAGCACAATTATATTTCACTTAATCAGCAAGGAACTAATAAAACAATCACAATTATGTTTGTGCTATGAAATCACAGCAAGATAAATGGTTCCAATCAGCTGCAGGAAGTCTGCAAAGGACATCTTATTCAACAATGTGTTTCCACTTATTCGGAGCTGACATCCCTGTGCAACCCAGTCCTGTTTAACGCAGACTTGGTCTAGGCAAAAAACAAATAAATAAAAAAATTTAAAAAATACATCTTTCCAAGGATTTCAGCTTAAATCTCTTTTTTAAAGTAGAAAACAACCCTCAAGTGTTTAGGGGCAAAATGAAAACAGGCGATTGGTTAGAGTGCCCGCACCCTGACGGGTCTCATTCCCTGTGCTCCACCCCGATGTTACACCGCGCCCCCCCACCATGGGGCTGGGGCGGGGGATGGCAGTGAAGGAAGTGAAGCCTTCAGCAGGGCAGTTGCTGGAAGGCTCCACCATGCATTCACTGTGGCTCTCACTTGCACTCTGCTCCTCAAAAGAAAAAAGTATCAAACTAAAAGCGCATGAATGCCAGGAAGTGGTGGATTATGAAACACATACAGTCGTAATGGATACCTGACCGAAAGATTTCCATATCAACAGCAGGAAAAAATTGTCCTAAAAACCTGGTAGCATCACATTATGTTTCATCGCTGTAACTTTGGAATGCCATGGAAGTATACTTGAATGGAGTTAGATCTAGAGACTGGTATTTTAAATACATATATTTAAGGCGTAAAAAACAACAAAATATTCTGCAATTAAATGCAATCAATAAAATGAGGGGAAAATGGCTAGATCTTCCCAGAAGAGTGATGAGATGGAAACCAGCCCCTCAGTGTGTGGCAACTGCACACAGCACCAGTGTGTGGGTTGGCATTCCCTAAACGGCGTACTAAGGAAAGGAAGAGCTATCGCTTACAGCTAACGGTCATGTGTCCAAACGGGTTTTGGAAACGCGGGTCAGATAAAGTTAAATGGGTATTTTTACTATAAAATCTCTGAGCACTTTTATTCTGCTCCTACGCTCTACACTCTCAAAAAGAGATCTCTGCTATGAAATGGTTTTCTAGTTTACTGACCACCAAAGCCAGTATTCAAATGCACAGGTGTGAGATTCGCCCTGAGAAGTGTTTAATGGAACTTGATTTGGGAAACACTGATGTATTTTATTTGTTGGCATACTTAAATAATAACTCACATACTAAGGAGTTAAATTTTCAATTTTCTTAAATGACGCAGCACGTTCGGTTACAAGGGCACCTGGCCATCTTTTTGTCTCTCCTTCCATGAATTTACGTGTTAGCTCTCTGAGCTACCGTGGATTCGTACCCAGTGCAGGTCTCATGTTCTTCCTGGGGAGAATATTTTGACTATGACAAATGGTTTCAGCTTTCTAAACCAGCGTTTTCTTTCTCATGTGGTCGAGGAAGAGTTAAACTATGCACCTCATATGGAATTTTCAATGCCAGAGGAAGCAATTAAGCAAAATTGTTGTCATAAAATTGATAATGAAGCAAGATAGAACACCTGGTTGGATATCAATTAATACCCTTTTATTATGTTCTGCCTGGCTTTCTTCCTTCTTACGTGTGTTGATACTCAGGCTAGGGTTATTTATGATTTATAGCAAGAATGGCAATTAAGATTTATGCTCACAGGAAGTGCTCTGCATCTCTGCTCTGTGTAGAATAACACAATGCAATGTTCCTTCTAATCACGCAGTGGGGAGGGGAGCTGAACCTCTCGAGTCAAAGAAAGAGGATTGGGAAGAAGAGCGCTTTGTTGGGAATGAGGGCAAATGTGAAACCGGAGATGCTAATTGGACAGAAAGGCGAGCTCTAGAATGGAAACACTTCATTGGAATTAGGTGGTAATGGGAGGAGGCTAGTGTTGGCTTTGGCAATGAGGGTAGGCCGGCTACTCCCGGGATGGGCAGCAGGTGGTGAGACCATCAAGACGCCTCAAGGTCTGGTTAGCATTCTTATCACTCAGTGTCCACGTCAAGATGACGCTGGTAACAGGCCATCGCAGAGGGTCACAGTGCTCATGGGATCAATTTATAAGACACTGCAATTCTATCTTATGGGGAGACGGATGATATCTCAGGTTCAAGGGAAATCATGATGATCAAACAGCTTTAAAACAAAAGTAGGGCAATGGTCCTAGTCCGAATGGCAATCCTGAGGATTCTGTGTTGAGAAATGATACATTCACATCTCCTGCCTTTCCCACTGAGTGAGAAAATACCCTCCATTTATGATGGAATGAGTGCAATGTACACATTACTGACAGCCAGCTCAAGGGAACTGAGGACAATATGGTCTAGACTGAATAGTCTAGATTCTTCCCTTCACACACCATCTCTCAGACACTCCTCTGCGCACATTATTCACCTGAGGTTGTATGATATCCAGGGTTTGCCTCTTCAACAAACTAAAACAAACTGGAGAAATAACACAAACTAAGAAAGAGTCCAGCCCTGGCTGGTATGGCCCAGTTTGTTGGAGTGTTGTCCCATGGACCGAAGTGTTGAGTGTTCCATCCCTGGTTGGGGCACATATGAGAAGGTAACCAATCAATGTTTCTCTCTCACATAGATGTTTTTCTTGCTCCCTTCCTTCCTCTCTAAAAGGAATGAAAAAAAATGTCCTTGGGTGAGGATTAAAAACAAAAACAGAGAGAGAGAGAGAGAGAGAGAGAGAGAGGAAGAGAGAGGGAGAAAAGGAGACAGAGGAAAGAAAGAGAGGAAAGAAGGAAGGAAAAAAGAACCCAACCCCGGCCAGGTAGATCAGTGTGTTAGAGCATCATCCTAATAGGCCAAGGCTGCAGGTTCAATCCCTGGTCAGGGAACATACAAGAATCAACCAATGAATGCATAAGTAAGTGGAACAACAAATTTCTCTCTCTCTCTCTCTCTGTCTGTCTGCCTGCTTATCTGTCTGTCTATCTGTCTCCAGATGCCTATCTGTCTATCTACATCTGTGTATGTGTATTCTACTTAGTATATATGAATATATATATTTCTATATACTAGTATATATAAAGTACTGGGTGCTCTTTGACATAATTCAGTTCCTAACCCCATACAAAGGCCCACACAAAAGTTGGAAAGTATGGGTCAAACATTCCCAGAATTGGCCAAAATTATCTTTATAAATTTCTGTAAGCCCTTCGAGTCCAGGAGAGTAAAAAATAAAGTGACATACAATGAACAGGAGTTACTTCTTTTGGAGTAGTGAGTTTTACGGAAATATGCAGTTGTGTATCTCCTGTGTACAGGCTGTCTATCCACCCAAATGATACCAGCCACACCCCTTGCGGACGATCACATACCCACACACTGTGATGTCAGGACTGGTTGAGGGATCTATTCTGGCCTACGACATGGTACAGTGTTACCCAAAAGTGGACAATCAACATAACTTAACCTGTAACCAGGGCTCTTGGAGGATATGCAGTGGAGAAACATGGAGAAACCAGTCCTGCTCTCTGACCATCTTCAGGAGGGAGAAGAGGAATCAGAGCTGGGGAGCCCTGAGGACATAGGACGTCAGGACATCAGTTAAAAAGAATGGGTTTCAGAGACTGGCCAGGGAGTGAGGGCCCCACCAAGAACCCAGGCCAAGCAGCTGCCAGACCCTGAGAGTGGGAGACTGTGCCCTCACTTCCTCCTCATGTCTCCACCTGTAGTTTGTAGTGTCTCGACTTTGAGCCGCACTTTGAGAAACCGGGAGCCACGCAACTGTACTGGGTCAACATGGAGCCCAGCGGCTCTGGAGCGGAGCAGAGGGAGTGACGGAGAGAGAGTGCCTGCAAGGGCGTGTCCACGCACTTGGACCCCATGGCACCACCTGAAGGATGGTAGGTACGGACACTCGGACAATATGCTTCAGGTTTTCATTGGCACCACTTTTTCCTCTGATTTATCCCAAGGGAATTCATTCCCAGAGATTTTGCAAAATAGCCTGGAGGGGAGTTAATGACACATTTCCTGGCCATTGCCTCCACTCATTGTTCCATATCGATTTGCTTTCCAAACCCCTTTACATTGTTTATGGATAGCTTCCTCATCTGTGGCCCTCCCCTATTTAATATATCATCACCAGAGAATGAAAAGAGATGCTGAATGCTAGTTACCTTAATAGATTCCAACTCTGAATGTGGTATGTGGGTTTGGGGCATCGAGAGTAATGATTTCTTTCCACAGCATCTGTCACGTGGCCATGGGGGAAGGCAAACCCTGCACAATCAACGGTGGGGTCCCCGGAGGCAGGCAATGACTCTGCAATATCCAACCACAGGAGTCGCTCTCATGTCACTTCTGGGCGTGCGGTACGTGATGTGCTAACATCACACACACGCACTGCAGCTCCGGTGCTCCGGAACAGCCATGACTTCAAACTCATCACCCTGTGCCCTCTCGGTATGCCCTAGAATTCCGATGCTTGTCAAATAGCAACTGAGTAAATCAATAAGCAACCAGTAAAATAAATATGTATAAATCTCAAAAAATTTTAGAAAATCCCAGGTTAAGGAAATGCATTGATTTCAATACATTAGTTTAAAGCCTGTATATGCATCTTTATGTCCTTAGTATGTACACAAGCTGGTTCCATTGGCCAATTACTGAGTGGGATGAAAGAAGGGGCCAGCTAGATATTGGACATGAGATCACCACCCATATGAGCATCAGTTAGGACTTCTGGGTAAGAACAATTTGATGGGCACAATAAAGCAAACACACAAGGGCCCAGTGAGTACCGGAAGGAGAGTCAAAGGTATTGGATGTTTGGGTGCGTGTAATTGGAGAGAACCATTTACTGAAAACACAAGCTCATTTTCTCTCATAGGAAGAACATGGTGGATTTGCCATTTTTTCTTTTCTTTTCTCTCTTCCTCTCAACCCCCCAGGAACACAGACTAATTTATTTAAAGGGGAAAAAAAAACCTTACCAGCTATTTTTTGTTAAGTACATTGGGGCATATTCCTTTTAAAAAAGCCTCAAAGACACAGAATGTAAGCACCGCTAGTTATAGACCCCTGGAGAGTGGTCGTGTCCTTGGTCTGCCTGTGACCTGTGCCATCAGCCCTTTGCTGGGTGCGTAGCCCGGTCCCCAGCCTCTCGCCACAGGTGCTGGGCCTACCCCACAGCAGCCTGACATTAACTCTCACGCTCCACTCCACAGCCGCCAGGCGTCCGTGGCTTCTCCTATGGAAATGCACACTAATGTCCCACTTTCTGTCTGCCTGGAAGGCTCTTCCTCCACATATCCTCGTCTTTCCCCCTCCTGTCTTTGCTCAGATGCCTGCTCTCTGAGTGGTCTTCCCCCAACTAAAGCTGAAACAGCCTCCCCCTTGTCTCACCCCTTCCTTGGTCAGTTTTTCTCTGCACCAAATACCCATGTTTTACAAGTTCACTTCAATAGCTCTCTGTCTTCTTCCTCCACTGGAGAGCCAGCTGGGCAAAGGCAGCAGCTGTGTGTCCTACTCTCTATGTGTCCCGGTGCTGGGCGGCTCCCAGGAATGGAAGAATGAGGGCATTGGGAGCAGCTGGTGTGGCCGTCTCAGTGTAAGGAAGAAGGGACACCTGGAGACCAGCAGCTGCACAGAACAACGGGGATCAACAGGAATCCTCAGGAGAGAAAGGGCACTGAGAGGCACAGGAGAGAAAGGAGGGAGCCAGGGAGGGCGGGAGGGCGGCAGGACAGACAGAAACACCAATGCCAAGGGTTTGTGGGGTCTAGAGTGTGCTGGCTGTGGGGTTCGGGATTCAGTGCTGGTGACCTTCCAGAAAGTGGTTTCAGTAGAAGGCTCCAGACTGGCAAATTGCTAAGGAGTTAAAGGGAAGATTTAGAACATGGAGTTAATGAAGATAATTTCATTAAGAAAGAGGGAGTGAGGAAGGTCACCCCGCCAGTGGGTCTAAGCAGCTCGGAACCTGGGTAGAAGGCTCGTTACTCTAGAAGTTGTGTGTTAGCATGTGTTAGTGTGTTAGTTGTGTGTGCATGTGCACGTGTCTGAGTGTGTGTGTGTGTGTGTGTGTGTGTGTGTGTGTGTCTGAGCCTGTGTGTTGCTTGACAAGGTGGTAAAACCCAGCACGGGTTGTCCTTTCAAATACGCAGGAACTAACTGTACCATAGTTTCTTTTATAAGTAAATGGGAGAAATCAGTGTGAAATTAAAATGCTGTGGATGCTGGGAATTTTAGTTTCTCTACTTCAGTTCCAGGAGATAAGATATCACAATGGCCACACTTCCATTTATTTAGGACCTTGTTCGATAATTATTTTACGATAGCTCAGAACTAAGTCCCCAAGTCAAAAGAACTGACCAAAACGTGCCATTGACTCAAACAGACAATTGTAGAAACAAAATGAAATAAATGAAATAAATAAAAAAAAAATTTAAATGCCCTGCATGAGAAAGTAAAATAAATGAAAAGCCCTATAGGACCCAATGTCAGAGGCAAAATGAATTCTCTGCAGAGGAAAATGCATTTTATTCTCATATTCTCTTAATAGATTTCTAAAAACATGATAAGAAGATTGAAAGACGCCTGGGCAACTCTAGATAGATTATGCAAATTCTCGTTTCATTTCTCTGCTTCTGGGTGAAGTATCGGCACCATTTCGAAAGCTGCCAACCTCCAGCATCTCCTATCTCAGCTCCCCAGCTGGCGAGCACAACTGAAGGATTATGCGTAATGCGCTGGGACCCAGCAGCAGGGACGGCTGGCTGTGCGCAGCACCAAAGAATCTCGGAGACTGCAGTTCCCGAGGGCTTAGAACGAAGATTTTTAAAATACAGTTCCATGGTTTCCACTAGCTTATCTCAACCCAGAGGTTAGATATGCTCTCTCTACTGCAGGGGGGCGGGCAGGGGAGGAAGAGAGAGAGAGAGAGAGAGAAAAGAAGAGAGAGAGCAATTTGCTGCTTCTGCAGCTAGGCATGGAAATGACTTTGACTCTGATTTTAGGTTATCTCATAAGCACTAAGGCCTTCCCTCATCTCCCCTCTTTTTGAAATGTGAGATGACACCAGTAAAAATTGCACACCAAATTCTACCATAATCCTTCTTTTTCAGGTAGTACCTCTAACACCGGCAAACACGACTCGCTATCGCTTGGGCTGAGAGGAAGGAAATGAAGCTGCTAGGCTGTATTTCCACCATCTTTTCTTTTACAAGTCCAGGGGCTTGACTTATGGGGTGGAGGGGAAGTGCCCCTGCAGTCTAAGTATTTTAGGCTAGGATTTCCTGACTGCTTTTCACAACATCTGATTCCATAAATACTCCCTAGCGTAAGAATGTGCCTTTCAAATCCATGTTCCTGTGACTGAGGCCTGCTGGACAGTCAGGCTCCATTCAGAGCACCCCAGAACCCAGTGACCGGCACAGAAGCGAGCCCCCCATCATCATCTGGACACCACCTTTGTCAGAAAGGAGTTCCAACTCCCCATGTAGAGCAAAGAGATGGACCCACACAGAACTGACCCAGAAATATCCGGTCTTGCTGGAATAGTCATAGGCCGGGGTATCCATACACTTCCTTTTTCTGATGAGGGCGTAATCAAATTTAGTCTTCCTTAAACTAATCTCAGAGATAACGCAGTGGATTCTAGGAACAAATAAACTACAGCTATATTTGCTTTAAGGTGTCAATTTGTACTAAACAGAAATGACCAAGGAAGATTCTTCTTTTCTATATTTGCCCTGCTACGTAATCTGTACTGTCAGGGCTGACCACCACTCGTATTCCTGAACTTTCCAATGGGATTTCCTTGATAACGAGATGCTAACGAAGGCAGAAATAGATCCCTGATTGTAAAGAAACTAAGTATGACATTAACAAGCATGGCTCAAAGGTGGTCGTCTGCTTGGATCGTTGCCAGCAGAAATGACCTCCTGAGTCCGTCCCTGGATATGGGTTCAAGACTCTCAGCCTAAAAATAAATTGCAATTCAAAGCAGAACCACAAGCACTGGGGTTTAATATTTGGGTGGCAAGTGGAGCGGGAGTTTATAAAATTCAGATTAAACAGACAGTCACCGCTCTCTGTGAGCGGGGTGAACTCAGATGGTTCCGCCGGCTCGGCAGCGCGGGGCTGTAATTAGGGAATGGGTAGGACTCGCTGCTCACCAGTTGGGTGTATAAGCTTTAAACGAATAACTCAGCAATTACGGGAAAAATGAGCAGTAATTACACCCATTTCACTCGCGGCTAGACAGATGGAACATTTTCTCCTCGTTATTGGCAAACTGTCACGACATTTATTTCATTTTTACTGTTTACTATTTGTTGTACTTTGATTAGCAGTAATTACAGGCTAGAAAAATATGAAAAACATGAATGATGGGTATTTTTTTTAAAAATAGAAGGAGGCCTGTCTCCCTCTCCCTGTTGACAGAAGTCTCATTTTAGATCCTATTGGAACGGTATCAGCGTTCTCGGGGCCCTCGGAGGCAGCCTTCACTCTGCGACGGCTCCTCAGCAGAGAACGCCCATGTTCACTGCCTGTTCCAGCCATCACAGCCCCATAACCCCCCGCGTCTGTTTTCTTCCATCAGCCCCTGTCGACCTCCCATGCACCCCTTTCATATCCAGAGGCCAAGTAAAGCACAGACTCACCTGTGCCTGGAGTAAAATGAATAACGCAACACGAAAATGATGAAAACAATGCATCACTATTATTTCTGCCCCTGTGAGGAACAACGTTAATACACAGTGTCCAGTAAACAATGCAGATTTCCCTCTGAAGCCCTTCCTTCCGTACAAGTGACATTGATTCTAAGACTGCGTGATGTTTACATTTTAGTTCCCAACAAGGCATCAGCAGTATTGCGAACACCAGTGGGGCCTGTATTTGAATTCACTTTTAGTAACCACGTTTCTAGCTGTGTTATTAAGTTTTAATTTATGCAGGCTAGAAAATTGTATATTTCAAAAGAAATACTAATGACAAGAGAGGACACATAGAATTATTCACGGAACACGGGTGTTAACTAATATTAAATGTGGAGTCTGTCTGAGAGTAAGTACCTGTGTGTGAAATAACATGTTCTCCATTTGCACAGTTCTTTGTGGTGCTTCAAACCCATTTTTTGCATGTACCACAATTACCTAGGATGCAATTCCAAGTTCAAAATCCCAGGGCACAGTCCCGGGAGGGGTAAAAGCCGTCATGATCCGTAACCGGCCTCCACGAAAGCATGATTTTGCAAGGAAAAAAGATGCTTTCTTCTTTCCTAAAAGGCTTACTTGAAGCATCTGAAAAGTGGTTTCCAGCATCCATTTTTCTTAATGGGGGGTGAAGCCCATGCCTTGTCTTACACAGGCTCCATATTGATTCATGGAAATGCCATGTGTTAACGCAGGCTCCTAATGGCTGCGTGTGCTAATCTGCTGTGCTATAGCAAGGCATGGAATTGATTAGTTCCCTTAATGAGCCTTGGATAGTGCTGCTACCAGTACGCGGAATGCAAAGCAGGGGCGAGTGTGTGGCTGGAGGAAACCCGCCTCAAAGCAGCCATCCAGAGGGGCACCGAGAACAGCAAAGATACTGGGTTGGTGGGGGGGGGGTGGAGCTTGAGGGGAGAGCTGGAGGCAAGGATGCCTCCTCCCTTTTAGGGGACGCTGCAGCCTGCTGAGTCCTGGGCTTACTCCCCAGATGACGTGCTCAGACCTCACGCTGTAGCAATAACCATGTGCAGCTTGCAAGATGGCCGGAATCAGACAGCTCCGGACTCAACTCTGGCCTCCGCCCTTTCCCATTTGGGTCACCTTATGCCTTCCCTCCGTGACCCACACCCTCCTATTAACAAGAGAAAGAGTGAGGCAGCCATCCATCCCTATCTTTAATTGTGTATAAACTGCCTCACAAAATTTTAGCTGAAAATGTACTAGAGAAAATAAATAATGTAAAGCTTTTAAGAAAGTCAGTTTGGTTCACGGATAGCCAATGATTAATGGATGGATAGGTGGGAGACACGGAGGCTGGATAATCTGGGAAGCCAGGTGTTAAGGCCAACAGGAGCCTAGGGAAAAAAAGGAAGGGTGGAGGGGAGAGGTTCCCAAGACACATGTCATGTGGGAGAGGTTCCTTAGACACGTGTCATGCACGCACAGGCGCAATCTGCCATCAGCGTAAATATCCAAAAAGGCTTACAGAGAAAAAAAGAGGCAGAAACACGAACAGAGTCAAATAGCTTCTCCTCTGCTCCGTCCCTCTCTCCCCCGCCAAACGGCCTCACATACACACCACACACAACACACACTCGCAGACCACACACGCCACACAGAGACACAGACACACCACACACACACCACACTCCAGGAGGGAAGCAGATGTGAGATGAGCTGCCGAGAAATTCTATAATTTTTTAAAACAGTAGGTGGAAGCAATTTAGGGAAACATTTCTACTTTCAGGGAGGAATACAAACAATGGGATCGCCTAACCCAGGCACCCGGGTGGGTCTGGAGAGAACAACTGCACCCCAGCCCTGTGCCAGGGGAAGGAGAGCGCGGTCCTCGAGGAAAGTGCCCTCCCCCACCCCACCCCCACTGCTGGTGCATAAGGGAACACCCTGCACAGCAGTGTGCGTGTGGAAGTCCGGTGTTGTTCTCCTCTTGCCTTTGCCAGACTTGGAGGGGGTTTCTTCACGAGAAGACCAGGGGATGCGGAATGAGGATAAGGTGCATCCAGTGAGCCTCGCCACCGTCTTGGTGGCGACACCAGTGTGGTCTGTGGGCTGCACATCTAAATGTATGTCACTGCAGCTGTGCAGGTGACAAATGTAAAAGGGGAGACCACGAGTCTCCCCTGTTCGAAAGGTATCGTATTCACAGATGTTTCCTCTTCCTCTATAGCCCAAAGAGGGTGGTGTGTTTCCTGCACTAATATCCCCTTGAAGGGACATATCTGGACACGAAGAAACAGCAGGTGTATGTGCACAGAGGGACAGCCACGCGCACACACAGGGAGAATGTGGCCGCGCCCTTGGTCTTGGACTTCCGGACTCCAGGAGCGTGAGGACAGACCTTCCTGTTGTTTCAGTCCCACAGGCTGTGGCCCTTGGTTGTGGCGGCCGAGCTGAGCAAGGCATGCTCGACTCCATCCACAGGCTCTCTGCAGAGCCTGCCAGGCTCACTGTGCATAAGAGTCCTCATGGACCTTGTTAAACGCCCAGCTTCCCAGGGTCCAGCCCACTGATCCTCACTCGGTTGGCTCAGCACGGGGATTCAGACAGAAGGAGGGTGGTTTCAGAACGCTGCTTGGATTCCCCAGCTTGGCGGGGTGAGAAAAGCCGGTGTGTAATACGTGCTTGGTAAATATATTCTGGACGGGTGGATGAACCAGCTCTTTCTCAGCAGAGTGGAAAGCCAAACTCAGATTTGATGGCATGTCTCACATCGGCAATCAGTGTTCTGGGAAGAATTGGGGCCATTTCTCTGCAGTTTGGACCTTCATTAACTCATGCACAATCTTGAAAGCTTGGGACATGAAAGGATTAGACTAGTCATTTAAAATTGAGGATATCTGTATTTTTCTTTTTAAAACATTTTCTTAAAAACACAACTGCCAGATTTTTAAAAATTATTTTCAAAGGAACTAGAAGCCAGGCACACTCACTTGTCCATTAACTTTGACAAATAAAGACACATGGAGGAAAAGAAAAGCTTTGTTCTGCTCCGACTTCAGGTTCTTCAGCGATGACGCTGGGAGCTGTCATCGGTGGCACGCTCTTCCAGAGTAACAGTCCGATGGGCTCTTTCCGGAAGCATGCACATGCTCTCTTCCTGCCTCTCTTCTCCTGGATGTTTCCCACTGCTTCCTTCTGTGGCAGTTGTTTGATGTCCTGGAAGCTGTGGCCATTAAGAAAAATGTTCGTGGGCCCAGGAATACCAATCAGCACCTTGTCTCCTGGCTGTGATGACTCAATGTGCAACGTGGGCACTCAAAGCCACGAAGACACAGCAACAGAATCCAGATTCCCTGATAAACAGCAGTGTAACCCATGAACCACAAATACAAGAGTTTATAAGGGATGATGCTATGTAAGTATGAGGAGTAGCTGCAGTGTGGAGGGCTGTGAATTGAATTATCAGAAAGCAGTGCAAATGGGTATGACCCATATCTGTGGAGTAGCTAGGCCCTTCAATGCTGCCCCTTTAAAAGCAGTCACCAGTTACTTAAGACTTATCCACCAGTGATAGGAGCACCACTAGGTCAGAGGAGTCCCCAGACCTCATGGCAAGTCAGCAAGAACACAAGGTGCTCTCCGTCCCAGTTAGGTGATAAACGCACACTCTAATTCACACTCCCATAATCTACAAAACACATAATTTACATAATGTCACATTTGGTGGTACTGGGTGAAGGACCTAAATACCACGTGGCTATCTTACAGTATTTTACCTCACTCTTAAATTGGACTCAATTTAGCAAAAGGGGAACATGGACCCTTTTAACATGGAAGTCTATGTATCTATTTACCATAGTTTCTTGCTAAACTGAGGATGATTCATAGGGATGGGAAGAGAAGGAGGGAGGGAGAGAAAGAGGAAAGAAGGCACCATTTACACTAAAACATAATTTGTTTTGTACATGGAACATTCCAAAGCGATGGATTATTTAAACAGTCTTGTGACATTGTACTTGTATTTCTTCTACAAGTACATTGGCTGCAGCATGGATAACCCATGATGAAAATATGTGTCTCTGATAACCCTGATGCTTCTGGCCATGAAAGTCACTGGGGTAACTGAGGAGATATGCTTCTGGGGAGGAGGCGGAGCTAAAGCCACAGGACTGTTCTAGCCAATGAGGGAAGCTGGATGAAAAAAACACCATGAGTAAAACAGAAGAAATACAGACGGGATACCCTGACTTCTGCTTTCTTGTTCCCAAAGAGAAACAGTGATTCACTGACTTGGTCTAGAGTCCATTTCCTTGTCCATGGAACTTTGCAAATTCACTTTCTGGGGTTTTTTTTTTTCCTCTGAGTTTATCTTAGTTTTTTGTTCCTTGGATGAAATATTTAGAGATGACAGAAGTACTGACCTCAAACATAAAGTAAGAGGAAAGACTGTCGGGTCTAAAGGATCATGGGAGAAAGTGGAACACGAAATAAACCCAGAAAGTGGAGAGCGGCACATGGCCGAATTTCATCGCCGTGGCTGCACGGTCCCCCGGGGCTCACCGGTGTTTCCCAGCAGCTCCGTGCCCCATGGGCACACACGTGGGATAGGAAGCGGGGTTCTGGTCCGGCCCCCCAGGTTTTCTTCTAGTATTTTCTTCCAAAGTGTCTCTTAGCTCTGACCTGTAACCCTGCGCATTCATGTTGAGAACCTGCAACTTCATAAAGATGGGAAGCTGTTTAAATTTTACTCTGGGTTTTTAAAGAGGGAAAGTTTAAGCCATGACTATTTCCTGGGCTATGTCACTTTTCCTTGTGATGGTGAGTTTTCCCGTGACACGATCATCACTTCGTTGGGGTCTGCATTGGAGGCGCGGTTACAGTTCCCAAGATGTGCTCCTGTGTTACAGTAGCAACATTCTGGGCCTTGGTGTTATGTGTACGAGGGCTGTTTCTCTAATGGTTGTATTTATTAATAAATTATATTTACTAAATTATATTTATTTCTGCAGTGTTTTTGAATCTTCTGTCATGTTTATGTCAGACACGTTCGAGAAAACAACTGTAAACAGCTTATAAAATATGCCAAATCTCACATTTCAAACAAAATATCTGATTGAACATTAGTCTTAAATTAATGATACAGAGAAACACCATGTATTATGGCAAACGCTTTGTAAGTTTTTTTTATCATTGTTAAATAAATGTGACTGACCTCCAAGAAATCCCGTTACACAAACCACAGCCCAAGGTCTGGCTCCCCTGTCTGACGTGGCGCCACTGCTGGGCACAGGACAAGGGGTTAACGGAGCGATCCAGTTAAAACAGAACCTTTGGTGTAGTTACAAGATAAACTACATACCGCCTGAGCAATCAAGGCAATTCAAGATATTCCTTCTGCAACTATTTACCTTCAAGACTCAGATTGTGGTAAGTGACAGCAATCTTGCGTTTCATGACTCAGAAACCCTAGGACTTTCAGCGCTAATAAAAATATGGCCGGTTTATAAGATACTACACATCTGTACAAAATCAGACTCTGAACATCACCCAGCTGCTTCTAGACATCCAGATGCTCTGGAATCACCCACGCATACGTCTCGCACATTGTAAATGCCAAATGACGACTGCGCAGGCGGCAGAGTCACACGTGGTGGGGGGACGTGGACACGAATTCGAGGATGAAATGAGTGCAGTCGGTACATGCAGGAGAAGACGCACAGATGGACAAAAAATAAACAGGACGAAGATGGCACAACTGGTGTTGGTCACATCCTTGCCAATAGGTTTGTAGAAAAGGTGAATAAAAGGTTCGGTAACTACCGTGCTGCCTGTGTTTCCAGAGTGATATTGAAATATTCAACAACCTGTATGATTATATAAATCGTTCACTAAATTAAGAAATAACCTTTTCCTCTGAATACATATGTCTGTCCACACACACACACTAAAACCGCTCAGCGAGTGTCCAAAACTGCAGTGTCCCGCCCCATCATCCCCGTGCTTCTGGGGTTAGAAGCTGCTGCAGTGAGGGTTCGCTGGGCATGGACGTCCTGGGCCGAACAGCGGCCCTGGCTGAGCCGTGCTTGGGCCTCATCTGCCTTCCTAACTCCCCCGAGGTTGCTAGTCACCAGGCCCCTGCACCTGGTCACACAGGAAGTGTTTGAACTAGATGTGTTATGAATGCCAGCCCTTTCCACGTGGCCTGAACTTAAAGGGCTGGTGTCCGGCCCCCAACCACCCCTCTGCATATGGCCTTCAGCCCCTTACCTGTTCTACCATCCGCACCACCTCCGGACCACCCCAGAGAAGCCTCCTGGATGCAGGCTGGAGGAGACTAGGAATTGACTGAGAACTTCTTCAACTGAGTATGATCCTTATAAACCAAAGAAACAGCGATTCTATCACTCAGCGCAATGTGGTATACATCATAAATGAAGCGGAGCTATATGAAAGAAATAGCAGTTTTAACACCTAATATGTTTGTGGCTTAATCTTACCCAACACACACATAAAATATGTTACCTTTTTAACCCAACCACCAGTGCAATACTCCTCAGGTTAGTAAGAATCTTTTTGTTTTCCTTACAAATCACATGAAGTACCTGGGGAATAACACAAACACGAGATACACAAGTCAGAGATGGAAATGGATACATAGGAACAAGCACACAGAATTAAACAGAAACAGCAGCGTCTCTCAGCAGGACTTTGTGACTTTGATGCAGGCACCGTCACAGGCTACGTGTGGCCGGGGCATTCATCCCCTTTTGATTGCTGACTGTACTAACTTCCTGCAGCTGCTGCAACCAATTACCACAAATTTGGTGGCTTAAAACAACACAAATGTGTTAGCTTATAGATTTAGAGACCAGAACGCTAAGTGGGTCTCACTGAGCTAAAATCCAGGTGCTGGCCGGGCCGTGTTCCCTCTGGAGGTTCCAAGGGAAAGTGAGCTCCCTGCCTTTTCTGGCTTTAAGAGGCGGCCTGCATGCCTTGGCTGGCAGCCCCTTCCTCCCTCTTCACAGCCAGCGGTGGGGGGCAGAGTCCTTCTCACTGCCCTCCCCTCTGAGCTGGCCCTCCAGCCTCCTCTTTCCCTTGTGATTACATCAGGTCAACCCAGATAACACAGGTACCCTCCCTATGTCAAGAGCTTTAATTCCGTCTGCAATGTCTTTTCGCCAACAAGGCACCTTAGCCCTGCATTCTGGAAGGGAGGACATGGACACCTTTGGAACCTGCTATTCGTCTGGCCACACTTAGCAAGGACCAGGCTCTGGCCCAGGGGTTGAGAGGCAGCCACGAATCGACACTTCATCTCTGCCCTCAGCGCGCTGTCAGTCTGCAGGGAGAGATGGGTGCGTGTTCGGACCCCGCAATCGCTGGTTGAGGCAGGGTCTGAGCAGCTAGAGGAGGAGAGCGCCCTCGAGCAGTGAACAGTCCGGAGCAGGCCACACACGTGGAGACAGCCGACCAGGAAGGGGACCTGTGAGGACTCCGCCTCTCCTGGTCCCCCTTCGGGAAGTGGCACTGTCACTCTCATTTCATTCCCTCCTTGTCACCCCCCTTTGAAGGCTGCCTGCTATCTTTCTTGGAATTCCTATTACATCTTCACACACAAATGGTAATGATCACAGGTTCCTTACGAGTCCCTTCAAAGCCCTAAGGTGTGCATTTTTCATCTGTTTTTGCCAACCCGTCGCCACGCCCCATTGTGCTTGAACAAAAGCCATTGTCACCTGACCCATTAGTGGCCATCAAACCAGCTGTGAGTTATTTCTTGGCCCGGCCTTCACGCTGACAGGGAAGAGCTGAGACGCACTCACAGACGCTTCCATATGGAAAGCGTGTGTCCCCCACAAGTGCGCTATGTTCTCCTCTCTTAAAAGCACGAGAAGCGTCATTTTTGTGCTGCCACTGCCCCGTCTCTGCATCACTTCCGTGGTGGCTGCCACCTCGAAACAGTGAGTTGCCACCCTGTCATTTTTCTCCCCAGCCGTCTTTGAGGTTGGCAGTTGGACGGCTGGAGTTTAATTAGGTGTGACATGGGGACAAAGATGGCCGTGCGGAGGCATCTCGGGCCCACAGCGAGGAAAGAGAGAAAGAGGGACGAGCTGAATGCTCTCAGCTCAGTGTAAGTTAGGGGCCGAGGACCGCGTGCACCTGGTTTTGTCTCATCTAATGTAGATTGAAGCCGAAGACGTGGGGGTCCAGAACGCTAAGTGCCCGCTGCATTCAAAGTGCTGCTCTGCATTAACCCCCTTCACGCAAGTCTGGTCCCCCCACATTGAATGTTCACCAAACAAGAAAAAGCAACCCCTTTAAAAATTAAAATATGGGCTTACTAAAGATTTTTAAAGGTTTTCTAGTGACTCTATTAACCGAATCTTGTATTATGTAACCTAGTTATTTTGCAGGAATGCGTTGACTTGGTATCCACACTCTTCACATAGGTGGCTGCCTTTCTGGACTGCAATGAAGCACATGCACCCTCTTAGCACGATCCTGGGGGGACTGAGGCCCACAGAGTAACGAGCAGTGTGTCCCTGCTCTGGCAGGGCCGCGCTGCCCAGCCTCCCATCCCCGGAGGTGACTTGCAGGCTGACATGAGAAATACATCAATAACCAGCCCTTAAGATGTGCTTCTCTGTTGGCCTAATTATTTGGGCCATTTTCACAGACAATGGGAGCAAATGAACCAGAAGACAGCTCTTCTTAAAACGTAAAAGGAGTTAAAAGCCACATCAGGGGGCTGGCCCAAATGCCTCTGGAATTGCAAGGAGAAAAGTAAAATGGACCAAATCGGGGGTTTTGTCTCATCTGAGAACAGGAAAGCCAGAGAGCTGCGAGGATGGGGGGTGGGGGGGGCAACCACAGGCTCTGATGCTAAGGCGGCAGGGCCCTGTTGCCCAGAAATCACAGGGACAGGCAGACATGTCCCAGAACGTGGCCGTTCGATGAGAAAGTGCTAAGCAAGGGACTCGATGCTGCGCTGTAGTACAGAGCAACGCATCTGTATTTGTTTGTATGCAGAGAATTTCTGGGAGGCTAGACCAACGACACATTACAATAGGCGCCTGTCTGACGGTGGGGTCTGCAGACCTGGGGGGAGGGGAAGGGCTAGAATGAGACTTTTCTGTATTTCTTTAAAAAATACTCTTTGAGTTTTGAATTAAGAATGTTTTACCTATTTCTGGAAGTAACTAACATAATCAGAACCAGCCAGCAGTCACCTCCGCTTCAGAAGATGCTACTTCGGGGCAACAAATCGGTCAGGTAAGGTTTTCCTGCCAGGAACTGTCACCAAACAGCTATCCCCAAGGAAGAGCCCCTTAGCAGTTACAGAGGAGTTGGTTCATTCAGAGATTTCGCCAGGACAAAGCCAATCCTGGCGGAAGAAAACATTACAAGGGCAAGTCCTCGTGTCCCCGCCCCCGCCCCAGGTTCACCATGTTAAGCGTGTCACTGAGGAATCTCTCTGGCTCTGCAAAGCAACACGGACACACAGACGTCCTCAGCGTTGTTTTCAAGCCCTCTCGACAAATGTGCCCCTCGGACAGCTTCCGTGAAGGTGGAGCATCGGACTAGTATGGCGTTTGCACTGCGTAGGAGTCGACATCCTGGTGCAGTTGAGCCAGAGCGGCACTCCATTAGGTCACCGTAGCTAGGAAGGAATTCTATTGCACCTCCTCACCACCGGGCATCGTGGGAATTCTACAAGAATCTTCATATTCATGAAGCTTAATTATAGCAAAATTGCCAATCTGTAAAATGCGGCTGCATTTGAATACTGCTTTCAAGTCTGGAACACGAACAAGGAAACTACGGTCCCCAGGAGACGCCCTGCTCTGTTATGCGGAGAGGCACAGGGAAAGGGAATTAGGAGGAAAAGCAAGAGAACTAAAAACAGATCAAGAGGCACTCTGTTTACCCAGAAAAATGAAAACACCGATCACATGAAAGGTCTGAGTATGTACTTGTAATCAACCATAATATTCAAATTGGTGAATAAAGAGTCCAATAAAATCACGAATTTAAGACATTAGTCCTGAAGCTAGCACGATTTAGTCACTGAGGTAAGTAGCAAGTTGCAGAGGCTGAATGCACATCCCATCTGTTCCGTAAGAGCCAAATGAGGCTACGGCATAAAGCCCTAGCAATAATCAACTTGAAATCTAAGGGCTACTCTGGGGAGGAGCGGAGCATCTGAAATAGCCGGCATCAGGGGTTTGGGCAACGTGTGGACGGAACGGTCTGCAGTCCCGCTCTGCACGCTGAGGTGTGCCAACGTGTCATCCAGGGTCTAACATACATACGTGTGCCCGTCTGATAAAAAGAGAGGCAATTAAAACTCTGGCAAGGCTATGCTTTCTTAGCAAGAAGTAATCTTTGCCTATATAAATTCTTCTCCCTTTTGGAAAGAATCTTGGGTGTGTTCTAGTCATAGTAAATGCAGAGTCCCATGGTATTTCATGGCGCTTCCTGTGCACAACCACTTGAGGTTCAGATGAATCTGTCTATCCATCCATCCATCCATCCATCCATCCATCTGTATCCATGACTTGTCTACCCCTCCATCCATATCTACTGACCTATCTATTATCTCTTATCCATCTGTCCACAGTTACCTATCTGTCCATATCTATCACCTATCTTCCATTCATCCACGTCTACCTACCAACCTATCTATCCATGTATCTGTCTATGTATCTATCTGTCTATCTATGTATCTGTCTATCTATCTAACCTCCTAACAAAGACAAGTTTGGCTGTGTGCAATGTAACCTTCAGGTGACCTTTACAGCGAAGGCTGATGAAGAAAACCGTGATGGACGATATTTTCAGACATCTATTGCCAAATCACTTGCATGTAAGCAAAAAACCAAATACACTTCACAATGTGAAAAATCACCATGAATAAATTCGTTGCTCAGACGAGAAGAGCAGCGTAGTGGGACTGTGTATGATATGACAACAGCGCCGATAACCACAGCCACCACTCACGCAGCGCTGGGTATGTGCCAGGAACCACGTTGGGTGTGTTTACACCCGTCACCTGGTTGTGTCCTCACAGCACCTGAGCAGGTAGATGTGGTTATCTCAGGGAATGAACCCTGGGAGTTACAAGGCACACTGGTCACCGAGCCGTGAGCCACAGAAACAGAGTGGCCATAGGTCTGTTTGCCTTAAAACCAGAGTCCCTGAAGACCATGTACACAGCTGCCTCTCTTTGAACCCCAACAAAATGAACACAGAGAGAAAGCGAAAGAAAGGAAGGGAAGGAGGGACGGAGGGAACAGAGGGACCTGAGTCAGTGCTGAATGCCATCGGCTGGCCAGAGCGCATACAAATGTATAATATAACAGGGACTACAACAAGGGGACACATCGACAACCTAGCTGCAATTCCAAAGTCAAAAAACATCTGAGGACTGAGAAAGTATCTTCATGATTCGCCTGCTGGCAAAACCTGGGCCTCGCCAACAGGGGAAGGTTTGATCCTGGTTTATCACACCCGGAATGAAAACCCCAAAGTTCTGCAGAAATATAGGAACGGTCCTGTCTCCAGGCTCCACTGGGGCGGGGGAGGGGAGAGGTGTACAGAACATTCAGAACACACACAGTGTTGCTTGTCTAAGATCTGAGGCATTCTGAAACACAGCTGGTCCCCAAGGTTTGAATAAGTGGCCGCTGGCCCAAGGAATCCCTCTGCCATAAGATGTCCTTGACAATGAAAGCCACCCGAAAATAACTTGTGATCCAAGCCGAACCAACAATGACAGAAACTTAATGAAAAAAGAAGCATACATCTCAATAACTGATGAAAATAGCAGTCTGCTCCATTGCAATGAGAGCCCAGGGCAGTGTTATCACATTAAGATCTGACATCATCCTCTCTCCCCTCCAGGCTAATTTCATAACCTAGTTTCGTCCCAGCCCAAGGACAGCCACTGCTGGACCCTGATTACATTTGTACCCCCAGGCTCACCAACCCTTGACCTTGAGGTTTGGGAAATAGAATATTTTGGTGCAGTTTCTGTAGAAAAACAGGGAGGGTTTGGAGGAATGATTTACAAGAAACCTAAAGGTGAATCTTAACGTATAAAATTTCATTTAGATATATTTTTAAATCCACCAAGTAACAGCTTCTGTGGTTTAGGATTCATAAGTAGGTTGTAAGGGTATCAGAATATGCATAGAAAATACTAATGGCACTGCTGTTCTATGTAAATTATTATTTATGAAAAAAGAATAAAGTGTGGCAAGATATAAACCTCTGTCTCTGTACCGAGGGGAAGTGCCTGCTTTATTATCCTCTGTCTTTTTCTGTTTATTTGAAATGCACGGGTTTATTCAACCTTCATTTCCACACACTCCTCCTCACTGAACGCCAGCTCTGGGTCAGGCACACAACCAGATGAGGGGAAAAACAGACAGAATTCTAATGTGAAAGGTTTCGTAATTAAAATAACCAGTTCTATTCATTTACTGCATCTCTTTAGCACTAGAAAACAAACTGACTTTTCACAGCATAGATGAGAATGCTGCTGATTTGCTTCATTTGGTGGAGTTTAGATTATAAAAGTGTTAATGATTACAGATTCCCTATCAAAGTGGACAGGGCCCCAAACTACACAAAAACATGGGGGTTGGTCAGGCAGGGAGGACGGGAGACTATTACGATGTCTATTGGAGGCAGGCTGTCTGCTGTAGAGTATGAACAAGGCAAGAAACAATATGAAAAGGAGAGATGTTTCACCCTAGTTTCCAAAACTGGGCCTACTTCTTAGAGCAGAAGTTCCTTGCTTGGTCGATGAATGTAAACCATAAGTAAATAAATGTTTGAAGACATGAAACTACAAAATTGAGATTTTTCATTACTTGGAATATTCCTGTCAAATTATTTTTTCTTTCAATGTACTTATTGTGCACTTGGGATTGGAGCATAGCATCACATGCCCAGCCTCTCTGTGCCCCACGGGGATTGGCCGTGGTAAGTATCACAGAGGAACCTGACAGCCTGAAATATTAAGTTGTAAAAAAAATTGCAAGGATGCAAAAGCATTAGAGGTTATGAGCGTCTACAATCACATAAGAAACAAATGACTAAAGGAAGTTCACCGTCAATATTTCTTTCTGGGAAGGTCTGCTCTTGGCTCTCCTTACCCTACAGTTCTATCGATTTTCTTCCTCTTGTTTACCATCTATCAAAGTTAATTTTATGACAGATAGGCCCGTCCACATAATGTGTCCATGCCTTACCTGGAGAGTGGCAGGTTGGAGTGTGACAGCAGGCTTCCTGGAGTGCTGTGCTGTGGCCCCAAGTGGCCGTGAGCCCAAACCTCCCCTCTCGGCACCCACGAGCATGCATCTGGAGGGGATATACCCTGGACAGGCCTCTCTAAGTCTTGCTTTATCCCCAAACCTACCATTGGGATTGGTTTTACTCCCTTTCAAGGCACTTAGAGAAAATGGAAGTAAAAAAATAAAAGCCACAGAGTACTCACCGGAAGCCCAACTTTAGAGGTTTCTGGACGTATGCAGGTGCTATTATCTTTGATTATCAACGGTGTGTATGTGTGTGTGTGTGTGTCCTGTTGGCATGAGTGCCCAGGCCACCCCGCCATGCACAGGCCAGCCTCACAGAACACGGGACCATCCACACTGCCAACAGTCTCCCCCCACCCCTTTCACGCTGGTTTATGGAGTGCCTGGGTTCTCCTGGCATCAGACCACGGTTCCCACCACTACAACCCTAGACACGGCCGGTGGTTCACAGATGGGCCTGTTCTAGGGACCTCACAGAAGTGGAATCATACAGTATTGGTCTTTTCATGACTGGTCTACTTCACTTGGCATAACATCCTAAAGGAACAATTATAGCATGGAGGAACAATTCTTTCTTTTTAAGACTGAATGTATATATCACATTCTGTTTAGCGAGTCATCTGTCTATGAACATTCGCGTTGCTCATAGGAAATGTGAATTTGCTAGTGTGAATAAGGCCGCTGCAGACATGGGTATGCAAATATCTCCTCCACAAGTTATTTTTAAAAATTAGTCTCCAGTTGCTTTTGCATAGGCAGCCCATCATTCCTTCTTAAAACAAAATCAATTAGAACACACAGAAGACAAGTCAAATATATATATATTTTCATATACATTGTACAAAAGAAAATACTTGCTCTTCATCAAATAACACTTCTCTGCCTTAGGAAAAAACACAGCCTGATTTAAAAGTTAAATCGAAGAAAAAGTAAGAACACTGCTCCACTACAAAAGCGTGGAACAAGTTGGAAAGGACACGATTCCTATCCGTGTTCTAATTAGAAACATGACCACATAAAATTTCTCTAGAGAAAATGGATTATAGTCTGACCACACTGACTTCCTTGAAGAAATATAAAAGTTAATTTTCCTCACCACTTGATTTTAGAAGAAACTTTTAGAAGTATTTGAAGAGAGATCAAAGAAAGCAAAGAAAATGACCCAAAGGTTGAAATGTGTAAAACTTATAAGAAGAGGTTGAAAGAATTTCTTCTAAAGAGGAAATGACTGAGAATAGCCTAGAAAAAAATAAAGTCTCCACACACTAAACAAGGATGAGGAAAGGGGTGACTGGGGGGCAAAGTAGAAAATAGTTCAAACTTGTGAAGATGAATTCAAGACATTTGGAAGCTCCGTGGAAATTAACCACAAAGAGTGAGGAGAACATAAGACCATTTCTCCAAGATATCAAGCTCAGACAAAAGGGCAGAATAGGCTCTTACATTTCTACATGGTGCTTAGATAAATTAAGCCAAATTAAAGAGTGAATAACTGAGAGGGGTCAGTGGGTATCCTGAGAATGGAGGGGTGGAGGATCGAGAAGAATCCACCATCTCTCTTTCTGTCTCAAATGCCTAAAGCATTCAGTTCTCTGATGTGGCCTAACCTGGATACCTTTCCTCCCTAGCAAGGCAGGGAATGTAATCTGAATCCAATAAAACCTTTGACATCTAGAAACTAGATTCTAGAGAAATAGAACGCCCAGATTTGTCCTACGTGCAAGTGTTGTGTGTCCTATGAAAACAGCTAGCCTGTACTTAATCTTTAGTCACTAAACCTAAGACTCAAAGGAACACAACTTTTACATAAATCAGCTTCAGTTGCCTTAAATTCTGAAGTAAAACAGGGTCCGGCAGAAGGAAGGCCTGCTTGAGTGTGGCTGGTAGGATCCGTGAATGTCTCACGTGAGCTGGACAGCAGTTTGACCCTTTCACCTAGAATGGCGCATGGTGAGCTTGAGTGAGATGTTGTCATGTTACAGAATTACGTGCTTATGATTTCATGATGAAAATTTTTGTAATAAAAATGGGCCGTGATTTATGCCGGACCCTGTATTTCCCAAATTGTCTTATAAGGAGTATCATGGATGGTCTCGAAAGATCAAAGTAGGTAAAATAAAAATTGCCATGGCCATTTAGGATTCGTGGTGCACGGTCCTTTGGTGAAGTGCTGTGCTGTCATTGTTTGGTACATCCTTTCCCAGTTGTTTTTTGAGCCTAGGTCTACGCGACCTTTCTCCTACCCATGTAGCCCCTCCAGGGACATGGCTTGGGCGATGCTGGCTGCACAGATCCCGGCTTTGACCTGAGAAGGGACACCCGCAACCTGGAGGGGCACCGCTAACTTTAAGGACAATCTTCTCTACGGTTCTAGTCTTGCTGCAGGATGGCAGAGTCCATGACCAGCAGGGAAACAGCACTTCACGGGACGTCTCATTAATCTTTAAAGTATGACATTCATAATCTGCCTAGTCCTGGTTTGATGACGCGCCAATGGTCCATGTTTAACTGTGTACTCTGAAGCTTCAAATAAAGAACACCACGGTTTCTTATACAGATGCATTTCCCTCCGTTTTCCATTAGAGAGTGTTTTGAATGTACACAACTGGCAAAAACGAGCACAGAAAGCCTCCAGGTATCCATCACCCTTTTCAACATCGATCAGCTCGCTGCACGCCCCCCAACACACTGGATTCATCTGAAGCAAATTCCAGATACCATAAAGGTATTTTTAAAGAACTAAAAGTCGGTTCGTGTTTGTTACAATGAGTAAAAAAGCCACAAGTCTCGCCCCAACATTTCCACGTACACAAATACACACATACAAAGGGCACATTTATTAAAACACGTAAGTCCAGTTGCTTTAGATTTTAGGCTTGCATCCCCAAATTCGTTTCATGGCATGGCCTAGGGATGTGTTAACAGAGCCTGTTCATGCTCGGTTACTGCTGATAAGGACTCGGCATGAAATGTTTGTCCCGGACCACGGGGACTGGTACGGTAGCACACCTCTGACTGCCAGATCGGTTCGATCCACACAAACCTGTCAACCAAAGCAGGCCAGCAGGGTAGCACAGAGGGAAAATCAATAAATCTTTGAATTAACCGTGCAGCCATCAGAGGGAAGATGGGTGCACAGAATGAAATGTATACGTATGGCTATTTGCTCTTCTTTCTTCTTCTACTTTTCTTTCATTTCCCTCTGAAATTCAGTCCCTCTTATAGAATTCTGTAACTGAGTTTGTTTCCATCCCTAACATAGCTTCTGTCCCACCCAATTCTTTTAGAAAAGAAGTTGAGACCAAAGATTAGTGAGTCACATGTAAATCCAAGGAAAAAGTGCATTCTAAAATATTCTTTTTCCACCCGTCTTTTAATTCTGGTGACATATGACAGTTACTAATAAACAAAGAAACTTCTCTATAAAACTGGAGTTTACATCCTGTGTAACAACCTGCCATACACAAAGAATTTTACTGAATCCTTATGTTGGTTCTGACTCTCATCAGTTTGAATATCCCTTCTGTTACACGTGGGGTCTAAAATGCTTGACACGTGGGCTGCCTCAGTTTACCAGGTGCTCCAGAAAAGAAGTATCTATCCTCAGGCACGTGGCCATAGGCCCTCAGATTTGCCTTTTGAGTAATTATTTCATAAGGTACAGATAAATAATCTATGAATCAAGCCACAATAAGTAAAACATAGCCTAATAGTAGATCCTGAATTCAAAATAGAATGGATATTTGGATATGTTTTCTATGTACAGCAAATAGGTGTTAATTTAAGATTATCTGTATTGAATATGCAATAAATGTGTGTGCACACACCACACATATATTTAAGATTTTAGAGGGAGGGGAAAAAGGGGAGAAAGGGAGGGGGAGAAATGTCGATGTCAGAAACATCGATCGGCTGCCTCTCACACACACCCCGACTGGGGACTGAACCCACAGACCATGTGCCCTGACCAGGATTCAAACTGGTCACATTTTGCTTTGTGGAGTGATGCCCAACCAACTGAACCACACAGGTCAGGGCAAATGTATATTTTAAGTCATAAAAGTAGTTTTCCAGCTTCATTATTTGTCTCTAATAGACAATGATGCATGCACTTACCACCCACAAAAAAAATTCTTTTTAAAAACCTCAATATAAAGTAAAAATATTTAAAATAAATATTTTGGTAATTTTGATAAAAGAGGGACATATACGGCTTCATCTTTTGTATCAGCAAATCAACCTCAGTAAACAAAGAACAAGAGACTGAGGAAAAGAAACCTGCATTCACATGTTCAAGGTCACAGACAAACCACGCAAGGGTCCCAGGGGAAGTCATTCATCCAGCCTCAGAGAAACCAGAGGGTCTGTGGACCTCCCGTCTGAAATCGACTTCAGGATTTCACGGGAACCTTTCGGAGCAGAATCGTTGAAGTCGTGACCAGCACTGGGGTGTTCCCGTCTTCTTCACTTAGTGCATTCCGCAGAAGAGGGAATGGTTGAGACAAATATTGGTCTTTCTTTCCTCACTCAATGGCAAGAGAGAGAGTGAATTCAGCAGAATTGGGCTTAGCTGGGGCACAGATCGGGACCCAGACTGACAGGAAATAACGACAATGCGAAGTTTATAGGCCCCTGGTGATTTTTGTGGATCATTTAAAAATTAACTGCTGAGACTTTTCTTCAACATTGGATTATTCACGGCAGGAATGTGTAATCCAGACAATGTCCTAAAATCCCGAGTCCTAGAATAATTTTTTGAAGAACAGATTACTGAACTGGGAATCAGAGCTGTGGAAACAGGTCACGTGCGTCCAGATGGTGTGCGCCCTGGCTTTCCACAGAGGGCTCGCGCCTGGCTGCGTTCCCTTTTGGGAAATAGCCATCCTCCGTTTCAAGTTCATTTGGCTTTCTCAATGATAGGGTTTCAATTCAAACAGATAACAATGCCAAGAACTAAAAATTTCACCATCTAATTAGGGACAGGGAAATGCAGTGTGGCCTTTCTTTCCTAATATCATCTGTAGTTTGAAAATGACTTGATGAAGGCTCTTTATAAAAACCCCCGTACTTTTCCTGGTACAAGAATAATTGTAGTGCAAGTTACTGGCACAATGCAATGGGCACAGAAAGAGGACAAAATGCGTGCATGACAAAGAATCGAGGCAGCAAGGACAAACAGGAGGTCAGACAAAGGGGGTGGGGCTGAAGACATCAACATGAAACTTAGTTTAGAAAAAGGCACTCCCCAACCCTCTATCAGAGTGTTTAATGTGGTGTGACCCTCAGCCAGTGTAAGTGATGGCCAACCAGCATAAAGGGTAGGAAAAGGGGCCTGAAATTGATGCGGCTTTGGGGGCCTATGTGTTTTTCTGGATATCCAGTGTTCCACAGTTTTCATTACCCCTCCTCTGATCCAAAAATAGTCAAGAAACGTTCATCTAAGGACATTTCCACCTGGAAAGGAGTACATATGGGTGTATTTTTTTTCAGAGATTGTAAGTAAACATTCCCAGATATACAGCATGTTGCTTGCATCAAAATGCATCATACGTGTTTGATATTGAAGTAAAACTTTGAAACTCAGAATGTTAAGTTTACTTCAGAATGATTCCTTTTGAGAAGTGCAGTTTTCAATAGAATTCTTTTACATCAGTAGTTAAAATCACCCCATTACTTCTGGCGGTTTCTCCAATGCAGTAAGCCTATTGACTTTAAACGTCATGTCCAGTGTGCTTCTAGCCCCCCTTACCCTTTTTAAACGGGTCATAAAATGACAAATGGCAACTTTAAGAAACAATGTCTTATGCATAATAAGGGCTTAAAGGACAGGAATGAAGGAATTTTAAAGTCCTACTGCAAAAACCACTAGGTCTGAGATCCCAGGTCTGAGTCCCCACTTTGCCACTCCCTGCCCTGGAGACTCTTCCTTCGCCCATGCAATCAGTTTCCAGGGCAATCTGCTCCGTCCTAGAGACAGGGGGATACTTCAGGCAGCACTCCCAGCCTCATCCGGGCTCACGCGGGCGAGCCCACGGCCTAGGCACTGCCGCTCCTGCTGCCCACCCTGGGACCTTTCCACAGCTCCACTGCCAAGGTCAGAAAGGTGCTCTGGCACTCTCACACACAGAAATTCTACACTTTTTACATGCGGCTCCATCAACTGGTGCCATACACCGGTCCCTATTTAAAACAGGCACCCCACCCTTCCACACACACACACAAAGCCATCAATATAGACTTGACTCTTTATTTACTGAGAGCATATGTGTGCGCACGCGTGTGTGTGTGTGTCTCCCCTTGGAGAAACAAGAAAAGTCTCAGACACAGTGGCCTGGCCGCAGATCCAGGACAGAAGGGAATGTTATAACATGCCTCTAAAGGTGTTGGCATGTAAAGATTTGCACTGACTCTCACACCCACCCATATTCAGTGCTTTATGTGAACAAATGCTACAATGTGAAATGGTCAGGAGGTTTTAAACATAAAATCATCTCAGGAAGATCAAAGGAGGCAGCTTTGGCTTTGGGGCTAGTAAGTCTTGGGGATTTGGAACATCCGTGTCCCTCGGAATGGCGTCACAATGCGGAAATCCCAGCCGCCCTTCACTTGCTGGCCCAGAGGCTCTGCAGTGGGAGGGTGGCAGTGAGAACCTGTGCTATGAAGTAGTGGAAACACTAGAAGAAAGTGAAGCTTTTCTTAAAACATTAAGAATAATTTGAAAGAAAATAGCACCCTCATGTTGATGGAAAAGTTGCTCATTTAACATTTATTCAGTAAGTATTAAGTTCCTACTATGTGGCAGGCATCATAATGTTATACTTAGGTCAATGAGAAGAGAAGACCTTAAGTTAAAATTAAGAAATTATTTTAATCCTAAACAGTCTCACCTATTTTGATTTTTCTCCAGCTGTGCAATGTTGTTTCAAAAAAACATTAAGTGTATTGTCCTCAAACCACAGTGACGTGTCCCTAAATATGTCGTGTCCAGACAGTTATATCTGACTTGGATCATACCACAGTAAAAATGGTTTTCTGGCTTAAATATGTCCCTACTTCCACATTACGGCTGTTATAATTTGTGTGCCCTTCAGTTGACAATTTTGGGCTTTGGTTTTGTTGGGGTTTTTTTTTTGTTTTTGACTCTTCTATATTTATGCACTCTGGGAAACTGGAAAAAAAAGCATTACAAAAAAAAGTCTGTACTAGAGAGTGAGAATTGCAAGACAGGACTTTGGACACCAGGTGGCTTCAACAATGGACATTTATTTGCTCACAGTTCTGGAGGCTGGAAGTTCAAGAGTAGGGTGCCGGCATGGTCAAGTTCTGGTGAGATCATGCTTTTTTTCTTGCTGTGTGCTCCTATGTCTCTCTTCCCCTTCTTATAAGGCCACATTCCTATCAGATGAGGGCCCAACACTTATGACCTCATTAAACCTGAATTACCATCTAAAGGCCCTATCTCCAAATGCATTGGCGGTTAGGGGCACAGTTTGGTCCATAGCATGATCTGAAAACGCAAGCCTAGCACTTTGCCTACAGTCCCTGGTGTCTTGGCTCTGGACCATCTTGATTCTGTCCCCATCCTGGCCCCCAGCCCAGTCTGACACAGGGCGGGCTACCTCAGCTGAGGGACAGGCGGCTGACGGGGCGGCTGCCAGCTGGCATTCTAACACAGTTGGGACAGGATGCGAGCCACAGCACGGGAGCACTCCGGCATCTGTACTTCTTGCCAAGGACTTCTGGTTTTTGTTTTCTCCCTTTCAAACCTTATTTTTATTTAAGGATCTCATTTAATATACATTTATCAGCTCTGTATTACATGTCAAACGGGAGACAGAAAGATGTCAAATGTGTGTGAGAGAGGGTCAAAAAGGAATTGGAAGGATGTGTTAATATCCTGGGTTGAACAGTGTCCTCCCAAAATTCATGTTCTTCCCAGAAACCCAAAATGTGACCTTAATTGGAAATAGGGTCATTGTAGATGTGATTAGTTAAGATGAGATCATAATGATGTAGGGTGAGCCCTCAATCCAGAGCAACTGGTGTCCTTAGAAGGAAAGGAGAAGAGACACAGAGAAACACACAGGGGGAAGATGGTCGTGTGACAGTAGAGGCAGTGATTGGAGCGATGCATCTGCACGGTAAGGAACAACCAGGATTGACGGAACCACGGGAAGCCAGGAGAGAGGTGTGGCCTGAACTCTCCCCTTGGGCCTTCCAAGATGGCGTGGCCCTGCACAGATGCTGATCGCGGGCTTCTGGCCTCCAGAACTGCGAGGGAATACATTTCTGTCATTTTAATGTATGTTGTTTATCACCTAGTTTGTGTGACATTTTGGAAATAGTTACCATCTAAAAAAGAAGAGCAATGCAAAGGCAAATTCCTATTTGGTTGGAGGTGGCAGGAGGGGAGCGGGGAGTGGGGAACAAGCAAGTCCAGGAGAGAAGTCAGGTCCAGAGTTAGAATCATCTCCATAGAAGTGATGGATGAAGCCCTGGGAAAGGGGTGGAGTCACCAACTAAGAAGGTAGAGGTTGACAGGAAAAGGGAGCGACGACTGAGAGTTTGGGGTCTACTGACATTTCGGAGCAAGAAAGGAAAGGAAAGAGATAGTGGAGAAATGGTGAGAGAGGAGAAAGTCAACCAGGATGACATGGTGTCGATTGTCAACCAAAGGGGGGCAAGGGGTGGAGGAAGGACGTCAGCTGTGTGGGTTCTACATAGAAGGCAGAGAGAACCTGCACCAAGAGACAGCCTTTGGATTTGGCCTTAGGAAGTCACGGTGACCTTGAAAATTTAAGTTGCAGAAGAATGTAAGAGGCATAGCCCAAATTAGGGGAGATTGGGAATAATAGTGAGTATAGACTATTATTTTAATAAGTGTTCCAGAAAAAAAAAAGAATGAAAATGTACAGGGGTACAAATTTGGCAAAGGGAAAGTTTATTTAAAACTGGGGGGCCTGAGCACCCATGTCAGAAGAAACACAGCAATCGCTAAAGAGATGATGGCAGAGGCAAGAGGGGGAGAAACTTGATGAAACCGGGTCCTAGGAAACTCCAGGGATCGTGACAACAGCACTGGCTGGGGAGTAGACTGGAAGGAGAGAGAACAGGTCATCCTATGAGGGAAAGGAACGTAAGTCCAGTGTCTGCGGCAGGAGGGAGAGCTGAGAGGGCTGGTTTCAAACTCCATAATGTGAAAAGATCATCTTTGAAGACCAGAGAGTGGATCCAGGAGGGGCTGAGAATGGGGAGCTTAAGACTCTGAGGAGAAGCTTGGCCAAGCCACCTTCAACAACAACATGAAAGGGATCCCCAGAAATATCCGAAAGTCTGGAGAAAGAGCGAAGGGCCGGTCAAAACCAAGGAGCGTGAAGGATCTGTGGACCAGTCCCCAGCATTGCGCACCAGGTGGGAGGAGGGAAAGTAAGATGGCGGCCACTCCCTGGACTGGAGTCTATGGGAGATGCGGCTACTGAGCAAGGAGGAAGTCTAGGGCGCTAACGGTTTTGTTTCCCTGACCCGTCTGCTCAGCAGTAATGCCACCAAAGGCTGACAATCACTGGGGCTCTGCTTGGTGATTTTCTGGAGCTCCTGCCATCAACCCACCTAGTGAGCGACTTTCCTCCCCTCGGCCCAGCCCAGTGCAAAGGGAGCAGCATCGAGACCCCCATTCAATCCATCTCAGGCCTTGACCTTGATCCATGCTGACTTCCTATTCTTTATGCTTACAAATTTTTATATTCAAATCTTTATGGTAAAGATGTATGCTTATAAATCTTGGGTCCTGCTTTCTTATACCAAGGCACAATGCCTAGGCAAATTTTGATTAAGGATATCTGGTTTTAGCTTGGTGACTATGATAATATTAACAGTATTGTTGTTATCGCCGCCTGATACTGTTTTGTGAATGATCCCGCTATGAAAACTCACAGATGAGCAGGAGACCAGAAAATGCACCTGGGTCCAAATTGTATCTGCTTGACTTGGCTGACCATCTGCTTCTAGTGCCTAGAAAGAGACAAACGTCACAGGAGCAGAGGAGAGCAGGCTGAAGGCCTCTCACAGCTGAACATACAATGAGGCTTGCGTTTAGGTGGGGCAAAGAAAGAATCCGGGTCAATGTGTTTGAGGATTTTAAAATAATTTGGGGTGAGCTCTGATTAAAGGCTGGGACTATCTGGATACGAGGCGATGGAGTCCTTGAGTAAGTGTCTCATCCATTGCTTCCTCCAGCATTTGGTGCTGGGCACATTCAAAAAGTGAGATGAATGAGTGAAAAAATGAGCCCCCAGCACTGGGGAAACTGAATTAGAGACAAAAGGTTCTGTAGGGAACGGTGGGCTTGCCAGGCTGACTCTGGGCTGGTGTCTGGGAGCCGGGGCCGCCCTAGGGTTCCACCAGCCTGAAGTGCGGGAGTGGCTCCCTGTGCCCGCACGGCACGAACAGTGCTGTGTGTGCAGGGCACCTGCCTTCCTTCTGGGAGCTGGAAATTACGTGCATGCCAGATGGCGGTGCCTATGGGGCCAGCCCCCGGTAAAACCCCTGGGCACCGGGTCTCCAACGAGCCTCCCTGGTCGGCAGCATCCACACTGGTTGTCACAGCTCCCGGCTGGGGAACTAAGTATTTCCTGTGTGATGCGGAGAACTCCTGGAGGCTTGTGGTGGGTTTGCCCCAGAATTCTCCCACCAGGTGCTTTTCCTTTGCTGATTTTGCTCTGTGCCTTGTTCCGGTAACTAATCACAGCCATGTAGGGGACTCTGCACTGAGGCCGGGGGGACACACCCCGTGGAGCCCTGAACCTCTGCACACGGAGAAAATAAAAATTCTGAGATTCAGTCTAAGATGGAAAAGCATCACTTGAACCACAGTGGGCTTGAGAAATGGAATATTCAGTTTGGAATTTTAATATCCTGTCATTTCATTGGGAGGGGACCAGTGAAACCACCTTTTATCTGCATAAGAGGAAGCAAAAAAAAAAGGAGGCACTTTTTCTAGGTCATGCAGCTGATCTGCGTTAGAGCTGCACTTAGGGGTCATGTTCTTCCAGCCACACCTGCAGTAGGAAGTCAAGGGGCACTTTACACACACACACACACACACACACACACACACAACTCTCTTAAGATCCTCAAATCTAAAAGGTTACCACACTTATATGGTTTTCTTTCTCTTTAAAAAAAAATTATGTGAACATGCTTGTCGCAATGTGTCTGTCTATCTGTCCCAGCAGTTCAGAAATCAAAACCTATTTTGGGGCCGGGAGTGGCTACTGTTTACAATACACAGTTTCCAATTTTGAGGAAGCGAATTTGTCTTCTTTACAAAGGCTGACACTTATTAGACTTTCTGTTTGCTCTGGATCTTTCAGAAACTCATCAGGGAGTTATTTTTGGAGTAACTGATTCAAGCCACTCATCCACCACGACCTTCATTCTCGGTGTCGTGCAGAATTTCCTCCAGATCCGTTAACAGCCCGGTTGTAATTATTTCCAGGTGCAGTGGAGCAACATGGAAAAATGAATTTAGCGAGCAATGGACTTAACGGCCAAGTTGCAAGCAGTTAGTGGCTTTAGAAAAAGAAACCAAGTCCCTCCTTTCCTGTCAACTTCTACATGGAATACACTGGGGTGGGCAAAGGTGGGTTTGCACTGCCACTGTCACTGTCTGCTGAGTTCATAAAGGTGCTGTAATAGCCACGGCCCAAGTGTCTTTTTCTGTACGAACAACCGTAAACCTACTTTTGCCTGGCCCTGTGTCCTTCAGTTACCTCACTCCCCAAAAAATAGCACAGTGAAAATATTGCATCATCCCTCCTTTCTAATTCTAGTCTGCTGCATGCCTCCCATGGTAAGAATAATTTCCAGTGTTGGAAAGGTGACTCCTATTAGCTGAAGATCAGATGATGGATGGATGGATGGATGGATGGATGGATGGATGGACGGATGGAAGGAAAGAAGGAAGGGAGGAAGGGAGGGAGGGAGGGAGGGAGGGAGGAAGGAAGGAAGGAAGGAAGGGAGGGAGGAAGGAAGGAAGGGAAGAAGGGAGGGAGGAAAGAAGGAAGGAAGGAAGGAAGGAAGGAAGGAAGCAAGGAAGGAAGGAAGGAAAGACAATCTTCTGCAGTTTCCACTTAGCCCAACCAATTTGTATTCAGTGAGCATTACAGAAATGCTTCTTTGATTCTGCAACTCTTTGGTACTTTTAAATCAAAGAGGGCACTTCCCCGTGACTACAAGCCTGCTCCTTAAGTCATGCTGATGTTGATCTCATTCCCTTCACTCATAGGCAGCTTGAGGGCAGAATGGGGTCTTATCGCCATAACAACCTCAGCAGCTACGTGGCAGGCTGCCTGGACAATGCTCAGTGACTAGGAAAACCATTAAATATAAGTGGTTTAGGAAGAGGGGACATGGTCTTCCAGAACCTTTGTCACAGTTCCAGAGCACATCCATACCGTCACACCCACCATGGATGGCATAACCCTCACTGTCCCCAACATTTGAGCCCCTCTCCCCTCCAAAAGACGGTAGACTCCATCAAATCTGCTCTCATTTTAAGTCTGCTGGAGCATACTGAAGGGAAAACTTGCCTAATTGGGTTGACTGTATCTGTAATGTAGTTTTTTCCAAATCCTCAAATGCTAACAGACTCTCCCAAAGGGCCACCTCCCTCCCTAGACAATCACTTGAGGCTGTGTGTCCTGAAGCACCTTGGCCTTGTGCCTGTGGGAGCTCTCACTCTCCGCACATCACAGCCACTTCCCCGGTGGCTCCCTAAGAGCAGAAGCCCCCTCCATGGGGGCCTGGGTTGGGGGATGCTTCTTCAGGCACAGGCCCTGCCTTATCTAGGATGGCCAGACCCAAAGGGCACATCCAAGAGCTACAACAAACTCTCATGTGAAGTGCTAAGCTGCTGGCCTTTGAAATTTAAGGTAGGCGGAAAATTGTTCACTTTTATCCAAAACACAGGAAGAAGATAATCACCCATGGACTTGAACTCATTGATCCTAAGAGATAAAGTCCTCCCTGACTCATCACTAATGGAGATGCTCCGATGGGACGTATTGTAACAGCAAGTTGGGCCAGTGCTGAAGAGGGAGGCAGATATTCGGGGAAGAGTAAAATGTTTGCTTTCTCCATTTTCCAAATCCAGTTACCCTCGGGCTGTGTCTTTGATGGTAATGTAGCTAAACCCCCAGTGAGAGTCTCAGCATTTTATCAGTGAAAACAGACGCGGGATGCTGGGCTCTCTCATTGCTGGCCTCCCTAATTGGGAAGACATTCAAGCCAGACCATTGCACGAAGCCCAGATGAGAGGCCCAAACGTGAAGCTGTTGTTGCTGTTCTTTTCCCGGACGGAGTCTTAGTGTCTCTCTATCTCCACATCAGCACAACCTACCCAGGCACAGCGCTATCCAAACTCCCACATGTTTACTGGGCCACACTGATATGCTGATATTTCAATGACTCTCCTTTTAGCTTAGAGAAGTCATAAGGATGTTTTAAAAATGCATGTAAACATCATCACTCATTTTCATTTCAGTTAGCTAAGAAGGCAGTAAGTCGGGATCCATCACAGAAATTGAGGACATTCGATGGCAGGGTATGCCCCTGTCCCTGAAATATTTTTCCTCTACATTTTTCCAAGCCTCCTATTGCCCACTATTCCAGAGTCTGAGAGTGAAGGTCAACCTGTAGAACCCAGGAGCCCTGGTGAAGGGCCCAGGTGAAGGGCCCAGGTAGATGGCAAGGCAGAGGGAAGACAGCCTCAGACCTTCTTAGAAGCCTCTCCTTGCCCCAGGAAATTATGGGAACCCTACTTTTAGTCCTGTCTCAGTCAGCTTGGGCTGCTGTAGTAAAATATAGATTGGGCGGCTTAAATGAAAGACATCTACTTTGGACAGTTCCGGGGAATGGAAGTTCAAGATCAGGGTGCCAGCATGGCCGGGTTCCGGGGAGGGCCCTCCTCTGGGCTGTAGGCTGTAGCCTTCTCACTGTGTCCTCACACGGTAGACAGAGCTCTGGTGCTTCTCCTTATAAGGACACTAGTCTCATCAAGAGGGCCCTGCCTTCATGACCTCATCTCATCCTGATCACCTCCCAAAGGCCCCACCTCCAAATACCATCACACTGCGGGGGGTGGTTTGGTAGGACAATGAGTTTTGGGGGGACAAAAATATTCAGTCCATAGCAAGGCCACTGGGGTATTCTTTACAAAGGCTGTTTAAAATAAATGAACTTATTTATGTCCTTAATATCAGTGATCTACTGACCTCTTGTGACAAAGAGCCACAACTCGATTCCTGCGTCTAGAGCTGGGTCCTCTCCAACCTGCCCTGGGAAGAAATCAGCACATGGCCTCCTGTGCGACAGGCTAACGAGAGCAGCTGTGGGCTGGCTAACACAATTCTGCAGTTCCCGTGGCAACCCAGACAGACCCCGATGGGTACGTCTCTCCCCTGTGAGAAGATAACCCAGCCATTACTTTTCTCATCAATGACAAAATGCAAATAGTAGGATGGGCCGATGGAGACCATGTTGTTGCTCTTTACAGGAATACACCACCAGTTTAATTTTTTTCATTGAAAAGGAATTCTCAGATGACAAACACCCATTTACCTCAGCCAAGATTTCCAAAGAGCCCTGGCCTGGAGCATTTGCATAAGCCGAATGCTCAGCTATGAAAAGCAAGCCTTTGCTGCTCTGGCTCCCACCAGGGTGCCCTGGAGCCAGGAAGCTGAGGGCTGGGAGCAACCACCCCTGTGGCAGGCAGGCAGGCCTCACCCTCTGCAGGAAGTTTCTTGCCCTCTCGTGACGACCATGAACTCCCAGCTTTCTTAGATCAGCCACCAGCACCGGCACTCTGTCCGGTTCTCCACTTACTGTTTTAGAACAACACGGGCTGACTTGCATGGCTGATTGACTTCATGACTTTCTTCCAGGTGCAGAACCAGAACTAAAGGAAGTATGCCCAGGCAGACAGACTCACAGGAGGCTGGGACGTCTCAGAATCTCAGGGAGAGAGAGGTGGGTGTCAGTCACTGCCCGTGACAACATCTAAACTAGTTCAACAAGGAGCCCCCGGGCCTCTCAGCTGAGTTACAAATCACAGGCACATCAGCCTTTTACAGACCATCTGCTCTGAGCTCCCGGCGTCTGCAGTGTCGCTCCTGGAGCTCCTGGCTAACGCCAGAAAAGCCCCTCGGTTCTGGGGCTCTGAGTTGCTCCGGGTCGTGCCCTGCAGTCAGACCCAGCAGTTCCCTCTGGGAACTCACACAGAGAAAACAGAAACACTGATGCAAACAGACATATGCACCCCCACGTTCACTGCAGCATTATTTACAATAGCCAAGGCACAGAAGCAAGCTAAGTGTCCCTCAACAGATGAATGGATGAAGATGCGGTGCATGTAACAATGGAATACTACTCAGCTGTAAAACATAAATAAATAAAACCTTGCCATTTGCAACAACATGGATGGATCTAGAGAGTATTATGCTAAGTGAAAGAAATCGGACAGAGACAGACAAACACCATAGGCTTTCACTTATATGTGGAATCTTAAAACCAAAACAAAACGGACTCATACGGATAGAGATCAAACTGATGGTTGCCAAAGTGCAGGATGGTGGTGAGAAGGGAAAGAACAGGGAGGGGGATTGAGAAGTACCACCTCTAGTTATAAAGTAAGTAAGTCACGGGATGTAACCTGCAGCACAGGGAATGCTGTCCCTGACATCATAGTAACTTGTACAGTGGTGGATTGCTTCTAGACTTTTCTTTCATGGTGGTCACACTGTAATGTAAGTAAATGCTGAGTCAGCTCATTGTAATACCTACACTGAATAAAACATTGCATGTTGATTATACATTATAAAAAAGTCAATCGACTACGTGTGTGTTTATTTCCTTCCCGATTCTCCACTCAGTTCCACAAATCTGCATGCTCATCTCGGCACCGATGTCACGCGGTCTTGATTCCTGCTGCTCTATCGTAAATTATGAAATTGGACCATGTAAATCCTCAAAGAAAAAAGAAAAGAATCCCAGTGCCTCCCGAACCACTCAGCCCTGAGGCCTGGCGGAGGGGGGTCTCAGCCTGTCCTCTCCCTTGAGCCTCCCTGTCACGTTCAGGGTCCCCATCAGCCCAGACGCCTGAGTGTGGGAGATGGCGGATTCTGCCCCAAATTCTCCCCTTCCCTGAGCCAACAAGATCTGACTGGGCTCAGCCAGATGAACTTCTTACAATCACATTTCTCCATCTGCCATCAAGAAACTAAAATGACTTCTAAAGAGAAGCAAGTAAGACTATTAACAATCAAAATTAGCAAATAGAAGTATACAGGTGAGTATCTACTCTGATTATTGCAATAATTTTCAGTTCTTAAGTGACATGATACTCTAATAAATATGATGATGAATCGACATAATAGCTAGAAATGTATTGTTCAGTGAAGTGTGAGGGATTTCAAATTCACTGTAAAGGTGATATTAAGAAAAGCTGAAAACATCTATTACATCCTAGTTTATTGTGATATATTTTAA
>CM052539.1:186473440-186510080 GCA_028533065.1 Trachops cirrhosus | reverse complement strand
CTAGGTTGCTTCCAGCACTTAGCTATTGTAAATTGTGCTGCTATGAACATTGGGGTGCATAGGTTCTTTTGGATTGGTGTTTCAGTGTTCTTAGGATATATATAGTCCCAGCAGTGAAATTGCTGGTTCAAAAGGCAGATCCATTTTTAGGTTTCTGAGAAAATTCCATACTGTTTTCCATAGTGGTTGTACCAGTTTACAGTCTGACCAATAGTGCACTAGGGTCCTCTTTTCCTCCACAGCCTCTCCAGCACTTGTTGTTTGTTGCTTTGTTTATGATGGCCATTCTGACCGGTGTGAAGTGGTATCTCATGGTGGTTTTAATTTGCATCTCTCTGATGGCTAGCGATACTGAGCATCTTTTCATGTGTCTCCGGATCCTCTGTGGCCACCTTTATTTCTGAAGGGCGCACTGGACGCAGGCTTCTGGATTACAGAAGACCGTTCTTTCAGTGCTTCTGAGATGCCGCTTCCCTGCCGCTCACCCTGCTTCTGACGAAACCTGGCGCCATCTTCACGGATGTGCCTTCTTGTGCGACCTGTCCTTTTCCTCTGGCCATTTGCAACGGTTTCTCTTTGTCCTGGGCCCCGAGCTGTTTCATCACAATGATGCGTCTCGGTGCGTGTTTCATCATGTCATTGGTGCTTGGGTTTCCTTGGATCCTTGGATCTGTGGGTTTTAAGTTTTCATCAAATTTGAAACATTTTGGCCAACAGTTCAACTATTTTTTGGTTTTATCATCCATTCCTTTGGGGACTCTATTTGTATATTAAGCTATTTGAAGTAGTTTCTGGAATAAAGTGTTTTTAGAGCAGTTTCAGGTTTACAGAAAATTTCAGAGTGTACAGAGAGTTCTCATACACTGTCCCTCACCACCTCCCATGGTTTCTGATTCTTAGCATCTGAATGAGTGTCATACATTTTTTTATAATTAACAAACCAGTGTTGATACATTTTATCAACTAAAGTCCATGTTCATAGTAAAGTTCACTCCGTTAGTTCTATGACTAATGGGATGTATTCCTCATTAAGGCATCATCCAGAATAGTCTCACTGCCCTAAAAATGTCCTGTGCTCCACCCATGCACCCCTCCCTCCCCCACCACGCTTGGCAACCCCTGACCTTTTACTGTTGCTGCCATGGTTTTGCCTTTTCCAGACTGTCACATAGTAGGACTCATACAGTAGACTGTCTTTGCGGCTGGGCTTCTTTTACTTAGTAACAAGCACTTAAGGTCCCTCTCTGTCTTTTCATGACTTGATAATTTGTTTCTCTCTATCACTGAAGAATATTCTATTGTATGGCTATACCATAGTTTATTGTTAAAAATACTCTTATACTTTGCAATAGGAGTTATGACTCCTTCAATAGGGAGATAAGTTGTGCTCAACTCTGAACACAGCCAGAACTCTCAAACACTTACCTAGAGGGCCGACAAGAGGGTCGGTGGGCGGAAAATTCCAAAGAGGAGACATTAAGGTTGGGGGATTCTTGTTAAAGGTGAACTAAAGACTCACATGTCGCAGGTCAGATGAGGAACTTGACCGCACATTAAGAGCGATCCGATATCAGATATCAGAGGTGAGGGATGACTTTGCAGGACTCTTAGTAAAACTAGGCCCAGGGAAAACAGGCACAGAAGGTCAGGATCGAGGACTAGTTGAGAAGAGGGCTCAGAGGAACCTGAGGAAACTCTAGCCAAGGACAGTCTTTGTCGTTACCCATTCACACTCGGAAGGACGTGTGCGTTGCTCCCAGTCTGGGCGATCGTGAGTATAGCTGCGGTAAAAACTCACGTTCAGGGTTCTGTGTCCCCCTTTCCTTCCGGCCGCAAATCAGGGCAATCGCAGGGCTCGGGAGCTTTGTTCCAGTTTCTCGGGGATCGCCTTCCTTCACTGTAGGAGGACCGGTCTTGAAGACTGGTGCTTCATGCACTTCGTCTGTTTGGGGTTGCTGCTGTTTCAGACACAAGGGCAGATTCGGCCCTTGCTCCTGCATCTTGGCCATCAGCAGTTCCAGTCCGAGGTTATTTGACCACAGTTTACAAAGGGAAAGACGGCCACTGGAATTTTTTTTGACTTGCCCCTTTGCTAAGCAGTAAATGCAGCATGGGCAAGGGACAGGGCCACTTCCAGTGGCCCATCTGCATTTCGGTCCTTAGGACAGAAAGGGCAAGACAGCATTTTATTTGCTAGGGAAACCGAGATTGTGGTTAGTGAATGAGACAGGATGGATGGCCCTTTACTCTTTCACCGACACGCAGACCTCGGTCAACTTGCTGCAGACTATTAAGAATAAGGATGTTCGCCCTGATCGGTGAGGCTCAGTTAGTTGGAGCATCATCCCATGCGCCAAATGGTTAGGGGTTTGATTCCCAGTCAGGGCACATACCTAGGTTGCGGGTTCGATCCCCAATTGGGGTGAATACTGGAGGCAACTGGTGGCTGTTTCTCACACTGATGTTTCTTTCTCTCTCTCTCTCTCTCTCCCTCCACCCCCTTCCTCTCTCTCTGAAATCAATAAACATATCCTCAGGTGAAGATTTTTTTTAATTAAAAAAATGAATAAGAATTTTCTGTGCTGCCAAAGGAGAGACTATGAGGCCATTTGACTCAATGGATTATTCCAGGAAAGTAGCTAAACCAATCTAAAGGGACTTCAGACGCTTAGGATGACCTGAAACCTGATGACCTCACAGGCGGTGCCCCGTGAGTCAGTGCTCGTTCTGCTCAAACCTGCCCGACAGTTGTCACTGGGCTCAGATGCCCCTCAGCCGCCCTGCCGCACAGCTGCCCAGCTCGGCATCGGGAACTACATAGAAGCGGGGAAACCAAGTTCCAGCGTCCAATAGACAATCTAAAGAATTACTGCAACCACAGTGTGCTCATAATAAGAAGTGAAATTGGATGAGAAAGGATGTCTCATTGGGGCAACGTGACTGTCCGTCTTGCCAGTCTGAACCACACAGCCGCCGTGCGTCTGCCGGGCTCATACGCAGCGGGGCGTCAGGTGTCGGGGACACCCGCACTTCGGCAGCCACGACATCAGCACGTGGAAGGTGGCACGGACTCCAGACGAGACGATGGCGTTTCCACCTCCGAAACGTCCACTGCCGTGCAAGAACCGTCAGTTCTATGACAAATTCGGGAAAGAGCAGTTAAAACTGGAGTAAGCATTCAGGGCCTTTGTCTGACAGGAAACTGGGGGCAGAAATAGCAGGTTAACACATCCAAGCACAGCTGTTTGAAGTTCCAGGTTTTTCTACAAGTGGTACTTTGTAGTCCATAGCGGTGTCTTTTATGACACAGTAAAAAGAATCTGCAGCCCGCCAGGTAACAGGTGTTTCACCCAATTCCCCTGTCGTCGGGGTTAGAGGTCCCTACACAAATTTCATTTGCTTCATTTTAATTATTTGGGGATATCAGTTTTTCATATCTCTCAATTAAAACCAATCTTTCTCTTCTTTTCTTGAGTGCATTTCTGTGCAAGTCTTAGAACTCAGGAGCATGTCAGGGAGATCAAAATGCAGTTGGGAAAAGGACTCGCTGGCGGGATGAGTCACAGGCTGATGTTTGATCGCTTACATCAAAGAGATGACACGCAGGCATTCCGAACGCTTCATATTTCACTCAGGTTGTGATGCCTTCAAGTCACACCCCCTCACCTGCTGCAGACAGGATAACAAAGCTCTCCCGGCTGCCCGGCGCGTAAGACAACAATCGAAGTCACATCCTCTTTGTCCCGCCATTACGTTAAGTCGGTCTACCAGCGTGTGAAAGACCAGGCTTTTTTTTTTTTTAATTAAAACACTGTTTGCTGACTGGAGTCCAGCTGTGTGCTTATTTTTCAGGGTTTTGTTAAGTCTTCAGAATGACACAATTTGTCCTGGATGTACAACTTTTGATGTCTGTGAATCAGTGGCTTGTGTTCCCAGGTTGACTTGTAGTGATGACAGTTTTTTTTTAATGTGCTATGATGTTAAGAAGAAGAAACAAATTCAAGGTTCATTCATTGACAACATTCCAGCAACATGTGATATAGTCAAAAATGTTAACAGTGCCTTTCTTATTTCACAAGGAATGCAAGAATATGAGACTGACACTGCTTCACTTCCAGTACCATCGATGCTATGGTTTTATTCCAGCTGCAGCCTTAGCCTTCTTTTCTCGGTCTCCCCACTCCCTCCACTGCCCACCTCTGGGACAAAGTGTGGGGGGGAAAGGCACAAAGAGGGGAACAGAAAGCAAACACACCGGGTTTGACACACTGCAAGTTTGAGTGCCAATTAGTCAAAATGCAAATTTGGGGTACAGTTTGGACCTTACCAACTTAATGTCACTGGTTCCCAGTTTCAGTCCCCTCAATGTGAGGTGCTCTGAAATCCCGTCCAGAGATGCTCCGACATCTCAAAGGAGCCATCGGCGGTCTCAGATTGAACCAATGGTAGGATTTTCCTTGGTTCTCAGCAGATGGTGCTTTTGTTTGCTTTTTCTTTTCCTCTCCTGAATATTTCTGTATCCTCACAAATATCAGAACGCCTGGAACAGAGGCCAACTTCCCATTGTAAATTGTGACCCAACTTTCTCTCTTTGTTTATGGCTGAATCCTCCATTAGGGTGTGAATTCCATGAGGGTGGACACCATTTCCTTTTCCCATGTATGAGGTCTGTATGGAAAAAGTCCAGCCATTGTTAACATAACAAGGAGGTTTTGCACGACACCAATGTAACCTGGCAGCCAAGGAGCATGGACTGGAATGTGCGTGGGTGAACAGTGATGACTTCACTGTGCTAGTCGGTGGGAGCAGTAGACACCCATTGAGTGAGCATGTGCACTGTGTGGCTTGCACTTTCAAAATGACTGAGCAAGTAGAGCAATGAATCTGCATCAAATTTTTCGTTAAGCTTGAACATTCCTCTGCGGAAACCATTCAGATGATTCAGAAGGCTGCAGTTAAGGGTGACTGGTGATTGACAGCTTCATTGCAACAACAGATCCGCTCACGTATCACTTCTTGTGCAGAGTCTTCTGGCGAAACATCAAACCACCCAGGTGAGTCAGCCCCACCACAGCCTAGATTTGGCACCCTGTGACTTCTGGCTTTTCCCAAAACTAAAATCACCTTTCAAAGGGAAGAGATTTCAGACCATCTATGAGATTCAGCAAAATATAACTGGGGAGCTAATGGTGACTGGGAGAACTGTGTGAGGTCCCAAGGTGCCTACTTTGATGGGGACTGAGGCATCATTGTCCTATGTAATGTTTCTTATATCTTGTATCATCTTCAGTAAATGTCTCTATTTTCCATATTACATGGTTGCATACCTTCTGGACAGATCTCATAGTCCCTGCACTTGGCAGAGTGCCAGAACTATAACAGAAGCTCAAGAAAATATTTGCTGAGTGAATACATTCAAAATTACCCAGACATTGTATCGCAAACCTAATGTTAGTTTTGCAGAAGGACTTCCCCCAGTTTCCCAGTGTTTGGTGATTTACAGAAGCAGAGTTGTAAGAGGTTTATGAATGCACTGAACAGTTTTTGGCGTGTTGTTCAAATGGCAAATGTGGAATGAAAATAGGGACACCTCAGTAAGAAACAAGCAGAAGGTGATTGATTATTTATAAGCATTGGCTCATTTGTTTCACTGAGAATGAGACCCAGTAATTTCAATATTTTTTTTTTAACAGTGCCCATTACTCTGAAATCCAGTTGAGAGATGCTAAGGAGACACTGGCAGTGTCGAAAGGAACTGATGACGGGTTTTACTGAGTCCCAGCTGAAGGCACTTTAAGGTTTGTCACTGCCCCCCACCCAAGCAGGCACCAAAGAAATAAAGCCCAAGAACTTCTACTCACCAGCCTTGATGTGGACATCCTGACTTCTAATTTTCCCTGAAGGATTTTCAGCTGTGCAATAATAAATATTATCATGGATTAAGGTACTAAAGCTTGAAGGAGGGAAGGGGAAAATTTGGAGAGTGCCGTTGGGGTGGACGTGGCGGATCCCGGGAACATCGTAGATCTCCTCGCCCGTCGCCAGGTACCACCTGAGAGACACAGGAGGGATGCCTGCAGCCGGGCAGGGCACCAAGGTCCCCGTGGTGCTCGCGAACACTACCTCTTGCAAAGATGCATTGACGAAGTAGAGGCTGGAGTGAAGGTCCTCACCGAAAACTGCAAGAAAACAACATATGACCTGGTCAGTGAAGTGCTCCTTCTGAACTTGACTTTCCATCAGCCTGGCCTAAGGAGGTTCTTTTAAGAAAAAAATCACAGGGTGTGACTAAGACTAGATAATTCCAAACTGCCCAGCTGACTACAGACAGAGAGGCTGGTCCAGGGAAGTAAGGTGCCACCTTCATTTAAGTTTTGTACATAAGCTTATACGTTTTCCAGGATCTTAACTTTGAACAGATTACTCTCAGTCCCATGCCCTGCTCCCTGCTCTGTCTTCACCGTACTGACCACTCCCAGAATTTATATTTTATATTCCTTTTTGATCTGTCTCCCTCTGGAACATGTGTCCTCTGTGGACAAGGTACTGAGGTGCTCACACCTAGGGAACAGGGCCCAATGTCCAGTGAGGAGAAGCTGAATGAATGAATGACTAGATCCAGTTACAAGGATCAAATCGCTCCAGTGGGTAGAGGCGTGGAGGGCTCATTTGTAAGGAAATTAGTCACAATTTTTTAAATTAAAAGTGAAGATCATACGTAAAGCATTTTAAAAAGCAAAATTGGTTTTCTGAAAATAGGGTCCAATCAACAAGGCATTTTTAATTGAAAATAGGTAGCAGTAATAAAGAGAACTTTGACAAAAGCATCATTTAATTTCATTGGACCGTGACAGTTTCTGTTTCAGATTTTACATTTTCTCTTCTGGTCCATCTGCCTGCCTGCCTTACCCATGTAATTATACTATAATGTGCCTACATGAAATACATAATTGTTATCGACTGCTCCATTCTCAACATTATTTCATATATATAATTTCATTTTCCTATATGGACTTCACAAGTAAATGGTAGTGGATGAACATTTTAAAATGGAAAAAATACAATAAAATATGTACATTAAAAACACATTAACAACATTAAAAATATTTTATGTAATATGATTTTCTAAACTATTTTCCTGATCTTCGTTGCTTAAATGGTTTCTACCTTAATTACTAGAAATAAAATGCCTATTAACCTATCCACACATATTTGGCTTTTTAATTCATATGTGGAACACCTGCATTGTACTCAGTAACAAATAGTTACAAAGTCTCATTTATGCAAACAAAGGACACTCGACATGTAGAACCCCAAATTAAACAAAATATCTTTAAATGTCACTAAGATCTACTTTGTGGACATCTGTGTTTACGTGACTTTCTTTTTTTTAAGTATATTTTATTGATTATGCTATTACAGTTTTCCCATTTTTCTTCCCTTTATCCCCTTCCCTCCTGCACCCCCCTCCCTCTAGTATTCCCCCACTTAGTTCATGTCCATGGGTCGTACATATAAATTCTTTGGCTTCTCCATTTCCTGTACCATTGTTAACCTCCCCCTGTCTATTTTGTACCTACCATTTATGTTTCCCATTCCCTGTACCTTTTCCCCCATTCTCCCCCTTCCCACTGATAATCCTCCATGTGATCTCCATTTCTGTGATTTTGTTCCTGTTCTAGTTGTTTGCTTAGTTTGTTTTTGTTTTTATTTTTAGGTTCAGTTGTTGATAGTTGTGAGTTTGTTGTCATTTTACTGTTTGTATTTTTGATCTTCTTTTTCTTAGATAAGTCCCTCTAACATTTCATATAGTTAGGGCTTGGTGATGATGAACTCCTTTAACTTGACCTTATCAGGGAAGCACTTTATCTGCCTTTCTATTCTAAATGATAGCTTTGCTAGATACAGTAATCTTGGATGTAGGTCTTTGCCTTTCATGACTTGGAATCCTTCTTTCCATCCCCTTCTTGCCTGCAAGGTTTCTTTTGAGAAATCAGCTGAGAGTCTCATGGGAACTCCTTTGTAGGTAACTCTCTCCTTTTCTCTTACTGCTTTCAAGATTCTCTCCTTATTTTTAATCTTGGGTCATTTAATTACAATGCGTCTTGGTGTGTCCATCCTTGGGTCAACTTCTTTGTGACTCTCTGAGCTTCCTGAACTTACATGTCTAGTTCCTTGCCAGACTGAGGAAGTTTTCCTTCATTATGTTTTCAGATAAGTTTTCAATTTCTTGTTCTTCCTCTTCTCCTTCTGGCACCTCTATGATTCGGATGTTGGAACATTTAAGTTGCAACCCAGAGGTTCTAAGCCTCTCATTTTTTGAATTCTTGTTTCTTCATTCTATTCCAGTTGAATGTTTATTACTTCCTTCTGTTACAAATCATTGATTTGAGTCCTTCCCTTCACTGTTGGTTCCCTGTATATTTTTCTTATTTCACTTTGCATAGCCTTCACTTTTCCTCTATTTTGTGGCCATACTCAGTCATTTCTGTGAACATCCTGATTACTAGTGTTTTGAACTCTGCATGTGATAGGTTGCCTATCTCCTCATCACTTAGTTCTTTCTCTGGAATTTTGATCTGTTCTTCCATTTGGGCAATATTTCTTCGTCTCAGCATACCTGTTATGTTGTAAGGGGTGGAGCCTTAGGTATTCACCATGGGGGGACAACCCACTTTGCTGCATTGTGGCACTGTCTATGGGGGAGGGGTCAGAGAGCGAATAATGTCACTTGCTCAGCTCTTGTCCCACTTTCAGTCACTTCCCTTGCTTCCCACAAGTGGATTGTGCCTTTCAGGTGCTGATTCCCAGGCAGGTGGGCTTGTGTATGTTCTAGGATACCATGGGCCTCTCCAGTGGACTCTCCTGTGAGACTGGGAGTTTCTCCCGCTGCCACAACCCTCAAAGATTTTTACAGCCAGAGGTTTTGAGGCTTTATTTCCCTGCAATGGAACCCTGGGTTTGCACAGTCTGTGTCGCTCCCCAGTTGTTCCTCCCAGCTTATCCGCATGGGAATGCAGGGTATCCCATTCCTCCAACTGCTGCCTCACCAGTCCATTCCTTGCTGCCCCAGTTTTAGGTCTCCGCCCCTCCTACTGGTCTGGACAAATATTTCTTTAACGCCTTGGTTGTCAGACATCCATACAACTCGATTTTCTGGCAGTTCTGGTTGTTTTTTTGTTTTTAAATTGGTTGTTATCCTTCTTTTGGTTGTACGAGGAAGCAGAGCATAACTACCTATGCCTCCACCTTGGCCAGAAGGTCCTGTATTTATATGTGACTTTCTAAAAGCAAATGCCTACCATCTTCACAGGAGACGAAAGGAGACCTAGACACTTGGAACTAACGTCACTGGGCAGAGATGAGGATGACATTCACTGAGCACTGACGCTGACCCAGGCAATGCTGTGAGACTGAAGGGGTTATGTCATTTACTCTTGTGAACAGCAGTTCTGCCAGGTGATTGTAGACTCCTCTGTGAGGACGATAATTTGGAGATTCAGAGGGGTTATCACTTGACTCAGGACTAAGAGGTTGAAGAAATCATCTTTCTCACGAAGATTTCATTTCATGATGTGGTTGCTTTTCTTCTACAAAGCCAAATCTTGGGGAAGCTGTGCTCATAAGCTTTAGTATCTTCCAGCTCTCTTCCTTGAACATCCATCTGCTTTCTCTTGGTCTCTCTCATGGCAGGGACCCTGAGTGTGCCCCCTGGGGGCCAATGCTGACTCTCTCTAGGCTGGGAAAGCAGAGCGAATGCCATTGCCATTAGATGGCAGAGAAAAATGCACTTTATAGAAGTAGATTTGCTCCAAGAGAAGACAGGTGTTCATCAAATAGTAACTGATAGTTTTCTCTTCCAACCAAAACTCAAGTCTTTAGCAGTGGTTCATAATCAGAATATAAAAAATTACTGCTAACTAAGAAATTGGTTCAAATCAGAAGCATAGTTGTGATTTTACTTTTGAGCTTTCTTGGAAATTGATATCACCCCAGACATATTGTTAGGACCAAGACGACTGTCCCTCTTTGGGGCTAATTAATTCCACCTAGGTTCTTTTCCCACCCCCACCCCCCACATTCCTCTTCTGTCAGCTGGATATGGGTCATCTGAACTAAATAAAATGTAGACACATTTGAATTTATTTTATAGCACAAAAGTAGCCTCATTAAGAATAGCAATTCTAGTATCGCAGGTTCGATTCCTAGTCAGGACACATGCCTGGGTTGCAGGTCAGGTCCCCAATGGGGACCACATGAGAGGCAACCACACATTGATGTTTCTCTTTCTCTCCTTCTCCTCCTTCTCCCTCCCTTCCCCTCTCTAAAAAAAATAAATAAATAAAATCTTTAAAAAAAAAGAATAGCAATTCTTTGAAAATGTGAATAAATGTAAGATATATTTAAATGTAGAGTTTCCTATCATAAACCACATTTGAAGAGCCAGCTTGGGAATTCATTTAAATGACCGTGAGAAAAATGCAAAATAAATGTTTAATCCTAGTAGTTAAAAAGGTAAGTGTCCTCTGGGGAATTACTGTAACTTCTCCTTAAGTGTTTTTTTTTTTTAGGTATTTCACATTAGTCTTTCTATTTCACACCATTGGGTTTAATAAAGTAACAAACTCAGTCCCTAAAAATACACATCATATGGCCTCAGGCAAAAACAACAACAACAACAACAACAAACTATATTCCAACAGCTTTTGTTTCTTCCATCTAAGGGACCATCCATCTGCTTAAATAATAGTATTTCATTTTCCGGAGTGCTGCGTGCATTTTAAATACAGTAACATTTGCTCCCTCCAGAAAGTGCAAAGGCAATCTCAACGTGAATCACACGGGTGTGAGAGCTCCTTGAAAGTAACTGCAGCTTAAAGCTAAAGAAAACATCTGGCATCACCCTGATGTCTAACTCAGGTCTAATATCCGGGGGTACGGGCACCAAGGGCGCTGCAGGGGGGGGCTGGGCGCATTGCTACTTTCTTCCAGATTTCTCCATATTTTATATCATTGTAACAGATGGCATAACCATGGCTCGAGTGACAACAGAAAGAAGAATGTTATGCTAAAAAGAAAAACAAGACAACATCACTTTCTTGGAAATCCAAAGAGGGCGAAAAGAAGAGATGAGGCAGGAAGGTCACAGGAAGCAATGCCACCATCCTTCCTTCATGCAACTGTCTTCCCTGAGTCCTCGCCATGGCCCAGGCCTGGGGAAAGGCCCCAGCAACGCAAACTTGTGTGAGTCACGGTACTGCTCCCAAGGAATTTATGGGTAGAGGGTGCATGGCTGGCAAAAGACCAATGATAATTCTTTGGCTGCATATTTGGACAGAATTATCTACAACACGTTACAGGAGGCTAAGTGATGGAGAAACCAACCCAGTCCAGGGAAGACGAGAATGCTTTCCAGAGGAAACAGCGGAAGGAGATGCTACGTAGAGGGCATAAGAATGTTAGGACGCTGAGTTGTCACAGGAAGGAGGGAGGTGAGAAGATGCAGGAACCTCGGGGCGAAACTATCGGGGACGCACACTGTTGGAGAGGGAACTTGAGGTTCTTTATGTGCACTCACTTGTTCTCTGCATAGCTACTCAGCAACTAATAATTACCTGGCTTTGTGCCAAGGCCTGGGGACATACTAACAGTCAAGGTTTACAGAGGGATCTCAGAAGTTCACATTTCCGATGCTTCTTCTAAAGTCTGGATCATAAGGGCGTCACATCTCATGCTGAAAAGCAGGTGCTTAATCCTACAGGCAACGGGGAGTCCCATCCGCAGGGCACATCCCTAGAGAGACAAATATCTGCACCTACACAGAAACCTGCACCCACAAGGTTAAAGCAGCCTTATAACTGCCTTATAGCAGCCTTATAACTGCCCAATGCGCAAACTATTCACGTGTCCATCAGATGAAAAATGTATAAACAAAATCTGGTATGTCCACGCCAAGGAACTTTACTCAGCAAAGAGAGACGAAATTCTGATACATGCTACAGACACGAATGACCCTTGACACCCTTATGCTAAGCCCCGAAAAGCCAGTCACGAACACATACATCCTGTATGATTACATCCCTGTACGGGGTCCAGAAGAGGAAACTCTACAGAGAGAGAAAGGAGACGCATGGCTTACTTAGGGCTGGAGGTGAGGATGAGAGGGCAGGAGAGAGATAACTGCAGATGTGACGGTTCCTTCTGAGGTGACTGAAACAGTCTAAAGTCGGTCCTGGTGAAAGCTGTGCACACCTGCACATTTACGGGAAACCCACTGAGTTGTGTGAATGGGCGAATGTCACTGTATGTGAATTCTATCTCAATAAAGCCGTTTAAGAAAACAGGGAGTCAATGAACATTTTGACACTGAACAAGCAATTTTCCAGGCTGTAGTTTTACAGAGTAAACACTGGATGGGGGGGATGAGGAGTGATGACCCACGGGCAGAAAGTCAGACTAGGCTGCGGAGCAGGGCGGGGGGCAGGGGTGGCCTAGCCCTCCCTGGGCAATGACGGTGTGAAGGGAGGAGAAAGCCCACCTACACAGACATGTCTGATATGATCCCACCAGAGTTTGTGGTCTGGGGTGTAGGAGTCATGAGAGCCAGGACAGGGAAAAACCCAATATCATCCTAATTTAACAGCCTGTATGCCTGGCTGCATGGTTACACCTTGAATAAAAGCAGGGAACAGACAAGGCAGAGCTGGTTGGGCAGAGGAAATGGCAATGTTTTACTCAGGCTGAGGTGGCACTGTTCTTGGATCACCCAGTAGCGAGTTAGGAACAGGGATCCAAGACCCCAGGGAGAGATGGAGCAGTAAGGGAAGCTGATGCCCACCCCTGGGTGAGATACACCAAGGAGAGGGAGGGTAAAGAACAAGGAGACACACAGTCCAGAGATGGGTCCTTGGGGAGATACAGAATTAATTAATCATTAATTCACACATAAAAGTTGAGCAAAGGATGCTTGACCAGGGATTGCACCCCCAAAACATAATGAAATGCTAAAATAATAAAGAACTTGAACAATTAAAATGTAAAAAATTTAAAAAATTAAAAAATAATGAAATGTTGTAAGTCAATAAGAAAAAAAGGTAATATAATAAAAATGGGAAAAGTCTTGGACAGTCACTGCACAAAGGCCAATATATAAATGATCAATAAGCACATGAAAAATATTCAATGACCCCCACTTCAATGACTAAAATGGAGAAGACAGAATATATTGTCTCAAGAATGTACAGGAACAGGAATCTCATAAGTTGCAGGTAGGAACATAAATTGATAAAAATCATTGTGGGAAACTGTCCATCAGTGACTACAAAATCTGAATGTATTGCTGAAAGCCAGTGATAAAAAGAAGACTCTCGAAGGCAGCCAGACTTTTGTAAACATGCATCGTACACAGGGAAACAATAAATGATGCAGACTTCTCCAAAACAACACAAGCCAGAAGGCAGAGGAGGAAAAAATAAAGTATTATTTAAAAAAGAAAAATACATCAATCTGAAATTCTATACCCAGCAAAAAACAATATCTTTCATAAACAAAGGTGAAATAATAATGACTTTTCAAACATTCAGAGACTTCACTGAGAGTAGACCAGAAATACAGGAAATGTGAAAGGAAGGCTTTCGGGCAGAAGGAAAATTGTATCAGTTAGACATCTGCAACTTCACAAAAGAAACAAAAGAATGCCAAACATGGTGAGTATGTGGGTAGATATTTAAAGAAAACGCATTTGCTCATTTAAAAAAATCATCAGACAATTTACTGTTTAGAGCAAAAGGGATAATAATGTATCATGGGGTTTAAAACTACAGAGAGAGAAAACGAATGACGCTATTAGCACGAAGGCAGGGGATGATGGAAATGACAATCTGGTAAGCTTCTTAGGCTACACCTTAAGTGTTACACAACAATATTATTTGAAAGCAAGCTGTGTTAGCTTAAAGACATATATTGTAAACACTAAAGTGGTCATTTGAAAAAATCAAAAAGCGTAACAAAACAAACTTAGATATTAACCAATTAATGTCGATGATGTAATTATTAAAAAATACTCTGATAATCCAATAGGAAACAAGGGAAAAAATGGAGACTAGATGGATTAAATAGGAAACAATTATCAGTATGTTATACTTAAATCCAACTAAATTGGTGTTAGGCCATTAAATATAAATGGCCTGAACAGTCCAATTAAAAGGCAGAAATTGTCAGAATAGATGAAAAATCAAGACGTAACTATATGTTCTCCAGAGGAAACCCACCATAAACAGTTTTTGAAATCAAGTAGGTTAAAAGGAAAAGCATAGAATAATACTCCAAGCTAACACTACTTAAAAGAAAGCTTGAGTGGTCATGTAAATACCAAAGTAGATTTCAGGATGAGGAATAGTACTAGGATGGTTATTTCCTAATAATAAAATGGTCAACTCATCAGGACGGCAATGCTAAATGTGCATGTACCTAATAAGAGAACTTCAGAGTCCAGAGAACTGGGAAGGAAGTTTCTTTCTTTTTCAGTCATAACTGCCATTGAGAAGATATATCAATGTTTTTTGTTGAGTGTTAATTTGCCTTTTTACATTTTGATGCTAACAAATTGTGCACACAAAAATCCAATCTTATCTCTCACGCCTACAGTTGGTTTCCAAGGGTTCATCCACATCGGTCTCCTCACTGGCTTGGGTTCCCAGACCCTATCCCACCTCAGGGCCTGTGAAAATGCTGGACTCTCTGCCAGGATGCTTCACCATCCTTCACCTGATACTACTTATTCTTTGAATCTCAGCTTAAACATCAATTGTTTAGGAATGTATTCCTGGTCGTCCCCCTCCCAGACTGGACCCCATGTGCTCTCAGCTTCCTACATCATTCCTTCCAGCTCTTATCTTGTTGTTTGGTGTGGGTTACCTCCCCCAGCCATACACACTACATTATAATCTACAAGACAGACCCTATGTATAAATGATGCAACCTTATTCCTGGCACATAATGCGCTGAGTAGTACATAATAGAAGCCCTCAAAAAGGAATAAGTAAATATTTAAAAGTAGTGTCCATCAGTAGACAACTAGATAAAACAACTATGGAACATTTAACACAATGGACTAGTATTCAGCCATAAAGAAAAAGACAATTTTCCCTTTTGCGACAGCATGGATGGACCTGGAGAACATCATGCTAAGTGAAATAAGCCAGTCAGAGAAAGACAAATGCCATATGATTTCACTCCTATGTGGGATCTAATGCACAAACTGAATTAACAAGCAAAATAGAGACAGACTCATAGATGGAGCGCAGGCTGACAGCTGTGAGGGGGTGAGAGGCTGGATGGACTGAACAAAACAGGAAAAAGGACTCATGGACAAGGACACGAATGTGATGATTATGGGGGGAGGAGGCATAAGCGGACTAAATGGTAATGGAAAAATACAATAAAAATAAAATAAGTATATAAATAATGTATGTTATGGTTATATATACATAATCCCTTTAAAGGAACTATTTTAAACTTTTCTTCATATGCATCATCTAATATAATCTGAATTCCATTATACAGATGTCAAGGAGCAAGAGTGGCTGAGAGAATTTCTCAGATAGTATAAGAACACATTTATGAGATTTTAGTTACTATGTGTAAGAATGTTCTTTTTATCCAATATTTGTACTGATTTTGCAACAAGGAATAAGAGCATGATTTTGCTATATGCTTTACAGATCTCTGGAGGAAAAAAATAAGAAAAATGTTAATGTTTTATGCAGAAAATGTCTGAGTATTGTTCGCAATATCCTTCTAGAGAATTATTTCCACATGTGTACAGGAAGTTCATTCGGACATAACATCTCTGTCCCTTTGGATGGACGATGGTCACTCACTAACGTCGCTGGAGGTCAGGTATACATTTTTTTTTTTTAATTTTTATTTTAGTTTATTCAGTACAGTTTCTATCCTTTATTCCCATTCCAGCCCAGGTATACATTTTTGGAGAAGAATATTGAGTTATATGTAAGTAGTTTGCTGTATCCTGGCATTTATATTTTAAGCACAAAGGTTTCAAAAGGCGTGAAAGTGGCTGGCGATTTGGCAAGAGCAGAAGATATTGGGGGAATTATAATTATAAGCAGCAAAGCACATGAATAAACCAAAATAATGTAAATGATTCCTTAAGACTTGGGAGCATAGAATTTGGGAGCAAAAATAGAACAAATTAATGAAGAAAGAGGGGTGAATGCAAATTGACATAAGGAATTATAAATGAAGCAAATCATCAACAAATAGAGTGGGGGGAAAAGCTACATTATGATACAGTTGACAAAATGGTCTTATACAGATTGAAAAGGCTCAGTGAGAGGGAGAAAACTACAAAAAAAAAGGAAAAGAATGTCCAAAAACACAGCAACGTAAACTAAAAATAAACAGAACAGCAAAGCGACGATAAAATAACACTGGCGACGGGGCGGGCACAATGAAACTAGCCAAAGCCAACTCAATCACCTCCCCTGTGACGGAAGAACGAAAATGATCTAAAACCAGGGGCTCCAATGGAGCCTTGGCAGGAAAGAACTGTAAAATCTGAGTCCAGTAGTGAAGCCTTAAGCTCCAGGGTAAAGTGAAAGAACGGATGTCAGGGATAAAAATGACACACACTCTTCTTAATCTCATGGCTCAGCACCGTTTTCTTTGGCTCGAACCCCACCCTGCCCAGGGGCGCGTACTTTTCCATTTTCGTCTGGCTGGAGGACTGACAAAAGTCTGATTTTCAAAGTGATTTATTTTTCAGATAATGCCTAAAGTTTACTTCGTGCATTTTGGTTTTGAAACAACACGAATGACCATTCTCCTAATTGCGAATACACCCTAAGTCCTAAGTGACAGTCTTCTGAATGAGAAAGGCTAAGAACCCTGAAACACCAGTCCAAAAGAACCTATGCACCCCAATGTTCATAGCAGCACCATTTACAATAGCTAAGTGCTGGAAGCAGCCTAGGTGCCCATCAGTAAATGAATGGATCCAAAAACTGTGGTACATTTACACAATGGAATACTACGAAGCCAAAAGAAAGAAGGAGCTCCTACCCTTTGCAACAGCATGGATGGAGCTGGAAAGCATTATGCTAAGCGAAATAAGCCAGGCTGTGAAAGACAAATACCATACGATCTCGCCTTTAACAGGAACCTAAACAACAAAACAAAGAAACAAGTAAAATATAACAAAAGACACTGAAATAGAGGACAGGTAGTCAGTGACCAGAGGAGAGAGGGGAGGGAACTTCAGGGGAGAAGGGAAGGGTTTACAGGAACAAATATAAAGGACACATGGACAAAACTAGGGGGGTTGGAAATGGGAGGGATGGGTGGGTGGGCTGGAATGGGAATAAAGGATAGAAACTGTACTGAATAAATTAAAATAAAAATAAATAAATTGGAAAAAAAAAGAGAGAAAGGCTCTTAGAGGGCTGACGGTAGCCTACCCTGGTCCCCACTAGCCTACCCTGGTCCCGGCGGAGCACCCTCAGTGAGAGACCTGCGCACGCCCCTCCCCGCCCCCCACCCGCTCTTAGGCCTGCGGGTGGCGCTCTCTCCACTTCCTTAAATCTCGGTCACCCATCTACTGCCTCAGCATCTCACAGCTGCCACCGTCTGACCTCTCTCCTCCTTGTCCTGAGGACTATGTGCAGTTTGATTTACTATCATCTTAACGGGGTTTTAAGGGAAGATGGGTGAATGGAGACAGCGCATAGAGGCTCAGCTGCTTCGTCTTACCGCAACAACGCACGCTGTCTTCCGGTGTTGCCTTTCTTTGCCTTTGCTTCATCAAGATAGTGCTCATTCGCGTGACTTTAGTCATTGCTGAAACATTTGTACCTTGGATGTACCAAAGGGGACTTTATTGTCCTCGTACACCATCTGCTTACACAGCACCGAGTGCATAGATAATGCAATGGACGCTTAAGTACCATCAAGCCAGGCCTCTGTTGAAGTAGGAAGGATGTGTCTTTGGGACACAAAGTGCCATCTTCCTTGGGGTTCTCCAGAGCGGAACCTGCCGTCGTGGTCACCAACAAGAGGGGGACAAGGACCTGCTATTTCGCCTCTCTGGACCTCTGTGTGCCCATTAATAGAAAAACGCATGAGGCTGCCCTGGAAACCCATGCCCACAGTGTCAGGCAAGTGAAAAAAGACATTTTCAGATAATGCAAAGGCCAAAACTTTAGCTGTCACAGACCCTCTTCAAAAAGCTACTGGAAGAGGAATAAAAAGGCAGCAAAGCAAGAAAGAGGACGATGTTATAGACAAGAAACAGAGGCTCAACCACAGGTGAGAAACCAAAGGAGCTTCCAGAGCGACTCTGAAAGACTCCAGGGTAACCACTGGGCAGCGGAAACTAGTCTGGATCGGCACAGAGAGAAGGTACCCAGAGAGAGGTTTCGAAGGATAAATGAATAAAGGAACAGCTGAAGACCCTGATGTATCCGAATGTATTAGAAGGAGTACTCAGTCCTGCTGCAGAATTTGGGCGATGAGTTAGTCGCACATGCAGTGAAAACCAAGTCAACAAACAAGTAGGTGATTATTAGTTAATCCTAGGGAAAACACAAGGCAACCGGAGAAGGGAAGAGTGTTCATGATATGCTGTGCGGCTCAGCGGCAGCAAATGTTTACAGAGTTACCACAGTGTAAACCCTACATGTTGATTTAACCCAAAATGGTAATGTCATTGTATGGAGAAGATAGAAGGTAAGGAGGAAAGGCATTCACATTCCATAAAATTAAGTTAAATAGATTTATAAGCCTAAAAATAAATACTTCAGCATAAACAGAGGATTTGAAAATACAAGGTGGGCAAAAGTAAGTTTACAGTTGTTCGTATGGAAAAAGACATTGCAGGGTGTGATTACGGCAATAACTTTATTAACTCAAAAAACGTCATAATGTAACTGTACACCTAGTTTTGCCCACCCCACTACAGACCTGAATACTAGGAGAAAGAGCTTAGAAAGGAAAACAACACCGAAAGCAAAGCCTGAAGGTGAACGTGGTGCTGGAGAGTGTGTTACATTTCAATCGTGCTTAGAAGCAGCCGTGACTGACCCTGACGGACAGCGATGCTTCCAGAAATGCATCACGGTGGGTCTGCTCTTGCGCCTCCGCCCACCAGCATGGAACCCACTGACCCCACGCACGCTCTGGATGCTGGAATGCAGACGTAAATAGAAATCCCACCTACACAGGCTCCCTGGGGAGTCTCAATCACTGAAGACTTTAGAAACCAATTCTGTTGATTGGAACCCTGCCCGATTATTCCCCTAACTTCCTGGTCCTCCCAGTTACATCCACAGTGTGGGGTCCAGCAGCCTTAACATATCAAATTCAAATAGTTCCCTGTCTTCCTTCTCTTCCAAGCCATGCCCTTTCCCATTTGTCAATATTTCAGAAAGAGCTAAGTTAGAGGCACAGAAGGTATGCACACAAATATTCTATTCTCATAATGTTAGTTTTTTTTAAAAAAAGAGCTAAGAGCCACCCATCTTTACAGTGGCTTGGACTCAACACCTGGGCCCACTGTGACACCCCTTTTTCTCATTCCTTAGATTCACTCCATCAGAAAGTCCCTCCGCTGCACCTCTAGAACAGACTGAGAATCGGACACTTGCTACTTCTTCTGCCACCTCCCTGGTCCAAGCCACCACCATCCCTCTCCCTGCATGGTGTCCCATGGCTCTCTCTGCCACTAACATTGCCCCTACCCACCTGCCTCACACTCTGATCCATCAGCCTGAGGGATTCAGCTAAATATGTCCAGTCTGCTCAGAACCTTCCAGGGCCTCCATTCGCTCCCAAGAAAGCCGACCTCTCTCCATGGTCCCTGCTCACAGGTCTCTGAGGTCACCTCCTCCTCCTCTCCCATGCTCATTCCACGGCAGCCTTCTTCCCACCCTTTGACCATCCCTGCTGGCTTCGACCTCTGGGTCTTCACACGTGCTCCTCCTTCTGTCTGGGATGCTCCACCACCCGGTTCATGCCCTCACCTCTCCAAGCCTGTGCCAAGCCACCTCCTTCTCCCTGAGGCTTTGCTCTGAGCGCAGCGCCTCGGCGACAGTGAGGACTCCCGGCCACCCCCTCTGCTGGTTCTGTCCGCAGCATTCGCTGCCCTTTAGTGTGCTGCAAATTTCCTCACAAATTGTCTTTTTTGATTGCCTCTCCCTCCCCTTCAAATCTTAGTTCCTAAGGGGTAGATATTTGGTTGATTTTACTCCCTGAAATATCTCCACAAATACTTCTTGAAAACATGAGTGCTGGGCTCAGTTCAATTACATACAAATAAATAAATCTCAGAGAAACACAACCTCTGACAATGTGCCTTTGGCTGTAAGTGACACATTAATTCCACCTGTATGTTCATAGAGCACGTGGTCCATTCCAAAGCATTTTCTCCCACCATCGTCTCATTAAATCAAGGGAATTTTTACTCTTACACCCTGTGCTAGGTGACAGGACAGAGGCCTCGAGGAGGGACGGGAGTCAGTTATCCAAGGCCCCTGGGCAGCATGAGGACGGGAGAGTGTCCCCCTCACTCAGGGAGGTCCGTCTGCATGTGACGTCATCACAATCTCTCCTTACGTGGCTCGCTAGCCTCGTTTCCACCAAGACAGTCTCACCAATGCATTACTAAACTTTAAATTGAGTTGAAGTCTATTATCATTGCCTTTGTTTTGGTTGTAATTGAATAGCTAACATTTATTGAATGTGTATTATGTGCCAGGACTATGCAAAGTACTTTAGTGCAAAATTTCATTAACCCTCCAAATAAATGTTACAGGCCATTATCATTGCTATTTTCACATTAGAGATGAGAAACCACATAAACTCCAGACTCCGTGGGAAAGAACAGACATGGGATGCGATCCCAGAAGCCATTTGAACAGGGACTGTTAGGGCTCAGACCTTCTTAGAATAAACAAAAATAAAAGCTATTCCTGGGCCTAGACATCTCCTCAGAAGGGAGGCAAAGTTGCCTACAATTCTGTGTTTTGTTCCTTAAATGTCAAAGTCCCCAAGTTAAAACACTTTTGATCTGAACATTGTTGCAGGATAATGATTCACGATTCTTATCACCAGGTGTGCTGGGCTGGGTGCTGCATTTCTCAGGGGTCCTCGCAAACAAAGCCTCATAAACTGAGCCTTTGTCATCTCTCATCTCTGTCATCGTTTCCTTTTAACTAGACTGAGGCTCAGCAAAGATATCCTTAAGCTAGAACCGCACAGAAGAAAACAAAAATAAAACCAAAGCTCTACCCCTGACATGATTATAACACTTATTTTCTTTCTTTCTTTTCCTTTCTTTCCTTCCTCCCTCCCTCCCTCCTTCTCTCCCTTCCTTCCTTCCTTCTCTTCCTTCCTTCCTTCCTTCCTTCCTTCCTTCCTTCCTTCCTTCCTTCCTTCCTTCCTTCCTTTTGTTCTAGAAAATCCTAATTATTCACCTTGGCGTACTTCTTCCCCAAATTAAAACTGTGATTAAGGATTGAAACAACCAAACCAGAAAACGCAATTTTCAGAGTGGTTTCCTCTAAAGACATCCCTGAGGCCCAAATCCACGGTGAAAAATGTAGCATGTTCAAAATACACTGTGGCGTTAGTGCTAATTTACAGCTGCATGAGGCTATTCCCTTAAGGGACTAAATCTCAGCTGGAATTCATTAATTTTGACAGTTTGCCTATCACACTAGAATGGATTCGCTGAGTCATAGGAACTAGGAAGAGAAGAACCACATTCTTCTTGCTATTAAGTATTCATAACAGGATGGGGATCGAATATTTTCAAGACAACTAGACACACTATTAATAACCCCAGAACCTATGCAATGTGCCGTGGGCTCCACCAAGCAGAAACCTCACAGCTGCTCGAACCCCCTTCCTGATCTGCACCAACCAGCTGTGTAATGGGCTGAAGCAGCCCTGGGGCGCAGAAGAAGGTCGTAAAATAGAGTCTATTGTCTCACATTGGAAATTGGACTTGATTTGGATTTGACACTTCATTTGGGCAAATGTCCTGGAGGCATATCTCTTCCAGAAGGTTGGGGTTGGAGTGGGTGGCTGGCTGTTGCCAAATGAATTCTCCAGAACAGTCTTAAACTTGAAGGAGTAAGACTTTTAAAATAGTTCCTTCATGATGACTTCTGAAAATCAAATTGAGTTATAATGCCTGAGAGTTACTACTGGAAAATTTTAAATTAAACCAACCTGGTGTTGCTCATTTCCAAGAGGGCGTGTGAAGACAGGGCCTGTCGCAGCCCTTCCCAATGTTTGACAAAAATCAGATCTTATTGGTAAAGACAAAATAGTTCTAACCTGAGTTGCATGCAACTCACTCATGATTCCTGAAGCTCAGCATGGATCCCATTGGGGAATATTATAAAGCAATCCTATCACTATTAGAAAAAACTAGCCAATAGAAAGTAAACCTTGGGACCCTTGGTTCCAAGGAACCCTCGCAAGAACTGTTTGCATTTTTGCCTATTTGAATCAACTCTACAATCTTGAAACCAAAGTAATTGAAATATTTTTGACTCATTCCTTTAAGACGTTAAGAGGCCAGTCAGCTCCAAGGATGTCACAGACACCAAAATGCAACTTCAGTGAGGAGATGTGTGCACACCACTGTAGGGCCTGCAGGTAGAAGTGTCTGAAGCAGTGTTTAGGGGTGAATCAAAGTCAGCCTTACAGAAGCGCGGGGTTCTCTCGGCATTAGAGGGGTCCTAGCATTGTGTTATTTCATTTATATTAGTTACTGCAACAAAAATAATATGATGACAGCAATGACAACAAGACTAATATTAACAAGAAGTAACACTCATTCAGCACTGTTCCAGACGCTGGTCACGGTCTCCTCCAGCCCCCATCGGCTCCTCGGGGCAGGTACCACTGTCGTCCCCACTCACAGAGAGGAAGTCAAGTCAGGATACTGGCAAATTACACACTCGGGGGATGGAGGGGGAGGAAGTGTGTCAGTCTGTTCAAGCATCCACAGCAAGATACCACAGACCTGGGGGGCTTGAACAACAGAACTAGATTTTCTGACAGTTCCGGAGGCCGGAAGTCCAAGATCAAGGTGTCACAGGTTGGTTGTCTCTGAGGCCTCTCTCCTCAGCAGTTTGCAGATGGCCGCCGTCTCTCTACAGCCTCAGGTGGTCTTGGTCACTTCCTTAAAGGCTATTTCTCCAATACTGTCAGATTCTGAGAAACGAGGGGTCAGGGCTTCCACATGGGAATTTGGGGGACAATTCAGCCCATGCCAGAGGGAAACAAGATGGGGGAGGTCTGAAAGGAGAATTGGGGGCACATGTGGTAGGAGAATTCTGAAGGTCCTGCAATGACGGCAAAGGGCAACTGGACGAGATGTTCGCGTGGCCCCAGCCTCCTCCAGGAGGAGGTGACAGGCAGGCAGACTTGGCCTCCGCATGAGGCAGAGCGTCCGACCGTGGGAGGTGCCCAGCACGGGGGCTCGTATTGCAGTGTTTCGGCTGTGATATGCTGATGCAGCCACGGGCCTTGAAGGTCGATTGGACAACGTCCGGGTTCTCACGCCTTTCCATTAAGAAGCATGAAATAACTGTAGGGACACATATTTCTCTGCCTTGAAGAGATTTATTGATTCCATAACATGATCCTCTTGGAACCTCCTTCTGCGAGTGATGTGAAAAGGGTCCTGTGATTAATTACCTACTGGCTGTAATCCCTAAAATAACTTATAGAACTATTGAAACAATTTCAAGGGAACATGCTTGGCAAAATAGGTGACTTTTGCCCCAAACCTAGTGCTCATTAGCTGCATGGATCGTCTAACTGGAAGGTGATAGCTTGACTCCAAGGTAGAAGCATAAGAATGATGAATTAAAATCACTTTTTGAGAGGAATCAAAATGCGAAGAAGGCAATATATGCGGCTATTATCAGTATTTAATGATGCTGTGCGAGAGGACTGGGCGTGGGGCCAGCACCACCAAATGACGATCACTTGCTATTGTTCCTCCTACTTGAAAAGTCTGCTTTCTGTGCTGGGTAAGATCTATGCGTTTGGCAGGTCAGGTGACTGCCTACAATGATTTGGGGAAATTACTCTGACAGCTAGAGTTTTATATGGAAAAATGTGCACATCCATTTTCCTTCTAATATCTGAGAAACGCATTCTGTACAATCAATTCCACCCTTCACCCACGAGGCCACGCTACGCCAAGGGCTGTGCTGGGCACTAGGTGGGGAGGGCACAGGGACGCATGGAGGTTCCAGCGGAACACAAAGCCAGGTAGTCGCTGCCCTCATCATAATCCGCAGGTTGCAATAATGACAAGAAGGGAGGATGGAGGGAGTGGGAAGCAGGAGGTATAAACGGAGCTGGGACAGGGCCGGGGAGGGCAGTGGACACTGCCCACTGGGCTTACGAGGGACTCTGGGCAAAGTGTTGCCTGCTGACCACTGGGCAGTGTCAGTTCCCCACTCCTGGTCTTTTCTTTCATTCGCAGTTTCCTTAGACAGCAGAAGTGGTTCTCTACTGGGGGGCCGTTCGGCAATGCCTGGAGGCACTGTTGATTGTTACTGCTCAGGGTTTGGGTGGTGCTGCAATATCTGATGAGCAGAGGCCGGGCCGCTGCTAAACATGCTGGGATACCCAGGACAGGGTGCACAGTAAAGATTATCATCGGGCGCCAAAGGTCAGTGGTGCCCCACCTGAGAAACCCTGCTTTGGAGTAAGTGTAATGCCCACAGACTCTCGGTCCTGCCCTCCCTCACCTTGGACAGGAAGGAGGCGAGCTGGGGAGAAGGAAGGGTCCCCTCTCCTTCCCTCTACTGCTGGCACCTATCTGCCTGCGGGGACCACAGCCTGTGGTCTGCTCTGGGGCTCAAACCGAGACTGTCCTGAAAGGAATGCATCTCCATCTCCATCTCTCTCTCATCCCAGGTGTGGGAAGGAAACCCGGATGTCTCATCAGCTTTCTTCAAATCCCAACATCAGATACCCTGACATTTAAAATATAAGACAGGCCTTTAACTACACTCTCCAAATGTCAGCACTTAATAAACGAGGCAGAGGTCAGGCTTGGCGAGGACTGAATTAGATGTGCGTGGGCTCGGGGTCATCTGGAGGTGGATGTGTCCCCTAAGGAGCTCTGGGCGTGGCCTGGAGAGGAAATCGTGGGCCTCAAGTCCAAGGAGACCTAAGTAGAGGCTCTCAGCTTGAACAGCTTCTAAAACCATCGGGCTGTAGGGCTGCTCCAGAAGAGCCTTTAAAACATGGTTTCTTTCCTTTTCATTGAATTTACTGGGGTGACACTGGCTCACAAAAGTATACACATTTCAGGTGCATGATTCCACAACACATCATCTGTATGCTGTACTGCACTTTCCATGGGGGGGATGGAAATACATTTTTAATTTTAAAAATGTGCCAGTGTGTGGCGATGGAGGTAAACTAGACTCGCTGTGGGGGTCATTTTGCAATGTTACATATGCTGAATGTGGATCCTGTTGCACACCTGAGACTCACATACGTTGCAGGTCGATTATATCTCAATTTAAAAATTACATTCTATTAAAATCAAAAATAATATTTTGCAAATGATCAGTAAACACTTTGGAGAAGGCCTCTTTCAGAGTCAATGCCCAGCACCTGGAGCCAAGCCGGGAGGACAGCAGGTCTGTCCTCCAAGGACTGGCCGAGGGGAGTCACCGCCCTTTCTTCTGCCACTTGCCATGTGAGCCGCTCTGCCTCTTGGAAGGTGAACAGACTTGCTGTGAAGTCTGCAGATAACGTACCCCAGTCTCATCTCTCTGAGTCCAATTACGCCCTCCAACCCAGCATGGCAGTCAGAGTCTGGATAAGGGTGGTTCGCCCTGGATTTTCCGGGGCTTTCTTGTCAGTTAACCTCTTATTTCCTCACAAACGCCATATGGATGCTTCCCAAACCATGGAGGTGGCTCTTCTTCTTGCTTAATAGATGTGGTCTCTACCCGCCTCTGCCTTTGTGAACTCCATCTTCCAGGGCTCCGAAGGGGTGAGGCATCACCTCTCGTACTCGCGTGGGAGAAAACAGGCATCGCACTTTTGGAAGAAAAGAGGAGACGAAGTGAGAGAACCTGGGGTTTTGACTCATCGCCATCACCTGCGTCTATGACACAGTAGCAGAGCTCACTGCTGTGAACTGTGTGCCGGTCAACTGCCCCCAAGTCAGTTTAAAAACCCGCTGAGGCACCGGAGATAGATTGGCAAGGGAACCATGCGCTCCTCCTCCCTTGTCCACATGGCGGTTACTGTCTGTATCGTCCTGTTATAGTGGTTCCTGCGCTTTTTCTCCCCCATGAGAAGGAAAATTCAAGAGAGGCAAGAACCAAATCCCATTCATCCCCGAATTTCTAGTATTTAGCACAGTGCCAGTGCAAATTAGGCATTGTTCATGGAGCTGAATTCAATTCCGACGCTATGTGTGCAGACAAGCCACAAAAGAGGAAAGAAAACTAGCTACGGAACATGTAGAATGTATAGCAATTAAAGAAATGCACAAATAGCCACAGTGTTTATTTTTTAATGTATTTTATTGATTATGCTATTACAGTTGTCCTATTATCCCCCCTTCATTCCCCTCCACCCTGCATACCCTCTCCCACTCACATCCCCCCCTTTAGTTCATGTCCATGTGTCATAAGTTCTTTAGTTTCTACATTTCCCCTCCTATTCTTGCCCTCCCCCTGTCTATTTTCTACCTACCACCTGTGCTACTTATTCTCTGTACCTTTTCCCCCCTCTCTCCTCCTCCTGTTCCCCCACTGATAACCCTCCATGTGATCTCCATTTCTGTGGTTCTGTTCCTGTTCTAGTTGTTTGCTTAGTTTCTTCTTGTTTTTGTTTCAGGTGTGGTTGTTAATAATTGTGAGTTTGCTGCCACAGTGTTTAAAACACACTGGTGTTCGTTCAAAATGAAGGTGTACGCACGTTTTAGAAACAACTTGGTAACAGGTGTCAGGATCCAGAAAAACCGTGGGGCTCCAGCTGTCGGACACTCTGCTCTGGGGCATCTTCATAAGCCGAGCCTCAGAAAAGCCCGTCTGGATCCTGGAAGATCTTCAATCCACATTTCCTCTTCTCGGAGCTTATTTCATAGCATTAATATTTACCATTGCCGAGGCACCTAGCTGCAGCCGTGCTAACAAACTTTAAATGTCATTCTACCCTTTAATCCTCAAAAGACAACAACAATCTGATAAGAATGAGAAATAGGGGCTCCTATACTTAGCTAATTGTGGACAGCCACGAAGGCCACGTGGCTAAAGAGTGGCAGAGCCACGACTCAAGCCACGTCTGTGGGGTTCCCTATCCAGGCTTTTACTTCTCTGATGCATTTGGGGGTTACGATCTTAAATAGCACAGATGATTTCTGCATCAATTATCCTTTCCAATCTTATTCAAAACCCTACAAAGTTGGAAATTATCTAAATAAGCCACAAGAAGAAAATGATTAATTGTGGAGCACTAGTTTAATGGAATATTATGGATCAAAAATTATATTAATAAAAACTATGAGGTACTATAGAAATGTTTAAGATACAATATAAGCAGAACACAAAATTGGGATTACACTGTGATTTCAATGAGAAAGATAAATTTATATGTAAAAAAAAAAAGACTGTACGGCATGTTCTAGAATTATGGGAGTTAGGACTACAAAAGATATTTTCCCTTCATCGAATTTCTTAATTTTACTAATGGGTGACTTTTACTAATAGATTTCTGAATTCTGACTGTTAGTTAGAAAGGCAGGTTTTGATTTCACTGTAATCCATAAACAATGTATTTCACAAAGATCACACATTTGCTAAAAAGAGAGACACAGCTGTATAAGGAAATACATCAACACTTTACCCAGCTCTTGGAGAAGTTTGCACTTAAAAGCTCAGCAAGCTCTCCAAGCAGTGATTCCCGCATCACAGACCAACGACTAGTGACAGGGCTGATGGCACTGAGTCCCAAGTGAGGAGAGAGCAAGCCATCCGGGGTCAGTCTTGCCTGGTCTCCTCCTCCGCGGAACCTAAAACCAGAGGGGAGGGCCCGGGGCAGCTCCTTCCTGTGCCTTTGCCTCACCTGACGTTTATGGAACTGACTGCGTGCTGACGCTTCCTTGGACCACGGTGTTTGCGGGGTGGCTCTGCGGGAGCTCTGTTCAGCCGGACAGCAATGGGAGCTTGGGCAAATTAATTTACCTGAGCCTCAATTTACTAAATTTACTTATCACTAAAGGGGAACTAAAACCCAGCTGAGGTTTCTGCAAATAAGCACGTATAGTTAGTGTTATTTCTGGCCAATGCATGTTCAGTGGAGGGTAGTTAGTATTGCTAGTATTCAAATAGCAACAATAATAAAGATCTTATGTACATTTTGTTTGCTTTGCACCCTTAGGTGAGGGAGGATTCTGTCCCTCCTGTCATGGTCTGTCCTTACCTCAGCCAGATCTGGACAGGGGACAACAGGACACCGGGAGAAGTCTGGTCTGCAGGAACACCAGCAGGGAAGGCTGGGGGTCCTGCCCGGGGACCTGCATGGGGGCTGGGCAGTGACTGAGAAGCTGGCATAGGAAAGGGGTGTGCCCACCAACAACCCCTCCCTTTCTTTCATTGCTTTAATACCAGCGTATTGGTTCGCTGTGTCTGCGATAACGAATACCACAGGCTGGGCAGCTCAAACCACAGAGGTTCACTCTGCCGCAGCTGTGGAGGCTGAGTGTGATCAGGTTTGGTGTCTTCTGAGGTCCCTCTCCTTGGCCACTTTCTCCATCCTCACATGGGTGTCCCCGCTCTGCGTATACATGTGTCCTATTCTCTTTGTCTTAGGAGGACACGAACCATATCAGGTTAGGGCCCAGCCCAATGACCTCATTTTACCTAAATCACCTCTTTAAAGGCTCCACCTCCAAACCCAGTCACATTCTGAGGTGCTAGGAGGTAGGGTATCCATAGAAAATTTTATTTTGAGGCGGGGCATAATTCAGCCCTTAACACTGAGGATAAAATACAGTTTTTATTTCCTTCCTTCACTGTGTCACTTAAAACTTATAGGTTGCGGGTTTTCTCCAGCAAAAACAGTCTCCCAAATCTGGCCAGCACTTTAGTCTCAGTTGCTCACTTCGGTCTACAGTTTTCAGACAGGCTTTTCCGCAGCTGCACCCCCTCCCCCCCGTCCCAGGTGGGAACTTTCATGGGGAAAGACCAGCTCCGGAAGAAGCAGGCGAGGCTTCTTGGTGCCACGTTGAAACCAGCAGCCACAGCAACCCTCTGCTGGTGAACCTTCCCCAGCCTCTCCCTGAGAACTGTGCGTAGCCACAGGAAACCCCTCTCCTTGGCCCCCTTCAGAGCGACTGCCCGACAGCACCTAACACAGTGCCCTGAACATGTTGGTACAAATGGAACCCGAAGCCCTTGTACGGAGGAAGAAATGATACAGGCGGCCTTCTTCCACGTCTGAGCTGGGAGCTCCAAATATGCAGTCGGCTCTGAGCCGGCCTGCCCAAGTCCGATCTGCTGGCAAAATAAAGGGAGCAGAGCGGGGTGGGGTGGGCGGCTGGGTCAGAGACCTAAAGGCCAGTGTGAGACCCTGCCAGACAAACTCAGGGTGGCCCAGGTAAGGAGCGGCCCCCTTCCCCAACCCCTTCCCCTTCAGGACAACCGTGAAAGGCTCCTCTTCACAATTCTAGATTTCCACAGAGCATCAAGCCTCATTTACATCTGAGTGCTCATTACCTGAACCACACCATCCTCTGCATTGGTTGAATACTGCTGTGTGTTTCAAGAATGCACAATTTCAGCTCGGATAAAGGGGATGGAAGGCAAAGGTTGGGTCCATCTGGATGGAGTCAAGGCCTTTGACCTGAGCCAGGAAGACTGGGGACCGCACGTGTCTGGGTGGTAGGGACCCTGGGGGTGAGGGGAGGGTGCAGAGAGCCAGAAGGCCAGCCAGCAGAGAGTGAGTGACTGGTTTGAAACTTCGCCTGGAGGCTCTGAGATAAGTGGTAAGGCCCTGACAATGTCTCCTGTACTTCACAAGGTCCTGGTCCAAAACATCGGAAGGTGAGAAGGATGCTAAGCTCAGCAGATGTCAGACTGCTGTCGTTCACGTGTCCAGGTGAGTCAGTACGCGGTCTCTATTCAAGTTCATTCAAGCTTTCTCAGGTAGGCAGCCACTGTGCGCTCTGCGGGGGGACAAGGCTGCTGCTCCTGCTCAGAAGTTAGTGGGGAGGACAGAATACGCCCCAAGGGTCCTCTCACAGCACAGCCCCCTACAGTCAGAGCCAGGACAGTGATCACAAGTGGAGAAAAATGATGAACACAAAATAGTGAAAATGGTCTCTTGTCTCCTAGCTGCTGTGCCTCTGTGACATGCTGAAAAGATCCATCATGGCGAACCGAACGGTAACAGTGCCTGCCGTGGAAGGCTGAGGGACTTCAGGAATGAAACTGCATATTTAAAATGCACAGAGAGGGTGCTTCATATCTTTTATATCTTCATAAACACGTGCACACATGTGCGCACACACACACACACTCTTCCAGAATGACACCCCCTCCCAACTATCTGCCCCTGTGCATAACAACAGGACCTATCTACTACCTTCCAGAGCAGTGGCGCTCAAAGTGTGGCTCCCCGGACCCACATCATCAGCCTCACCTGGGAGCTTGTTAGAAATGCACATCTTAGCCCCAGCCACCCAACCCATGGAATCAGAAAATCTGTGTTTTAATGAGCCCTCCAAGTTATTATAATGCACACTGAATTTTGAGAACCACTAGTCTGAACCAATGGTTAGCCCCCTGGCTGCACAGCAGGTTCATCTGGGATAGTTCTAAAAAGCATAAATACTACACCCCCCCACCTCCGCCAAATCAAATAAGTCAGAATTTCCATGAATAGCGTCCAAGCCCAGAACTTTATTGTTTAAGCTCTCTCCCAGGTGATTTGAATGTGCAGCCACGGCCGACACACCACCGCTCTGCATCCCACAGATGAGTAGTTACTTAGTGGTTCTCGTGTTGAACATTCATCTCTTCCTTCCTTTGCTCCCCTACATGCAAATGCCTACTGTGTGCCAAGCACTGCAGGAGGCAATGGGGGTATAGGACAGCCATGGACCATACACTTCTGAAGGTTATAGTCTGGTGGGCATCACACAAGGCCCACCATTTACCGCCATACAAGTTGTGCACTACACAACTCCCATCTCTACGTGCATCCTGGACAGCCATGCACAACAGCTGAGCTTGGAGCCCAAGGTAACCTTGCCACCTAAGGATGCGGAATATGTAAGTCCCAAGCCTCTGCCGTTGGCACGGCCAAAGTCTTTACAGAAATTCCCAATAGTACCAAGGCTGGTGGAGCGATTTGGCATCACTCTGTTATGTATAATTGCTATGTTTATTAATTTCTAAGGGACACTGAAGGTTATGACTTTGCTGAGCATGGTGGTTTTATTTTTTAATGAACTGGTACCAATATACAGTGTCTGCACTTTGAGGTTACTTTATTCTCACTGGGGTAGGCTGAATAGCGGCCCCTGGATATCTAAGATATCCAGGCTTTAATTCCTGGAACCAGAGAGCATTTCCTTATATGGCAACAAGGACTTCACAGAGGTGATTAAGTTAAAGACCTTGAGATGGGAAGATTATCCTGTATCATCTGGGTGGGTCATAAATGTAATCACAGGGGTCCTCATAGGAGAGAGGCAGAAGGAGATTTGATACAGAAGAAGGAAACAGTGTGACCACCTTTGACAAGACGCTGCACTTCTTGACCATAAACCTGAGAGAAGGGGCCAGGAGCCCAGGCTTCTGGGGACAGCGCTCTGGAGTAGTAAAGAGAGGAGAATGCTCTCTCTCCCATCGCCCCGCGGGGAACACGATCCTGCTGGCATACTGATCTGGGCCCAGTGAAACGGAGTTTGGACCTCTGACCCCCATAACTATGAGAGAATAAATGTGTGCCTGCGATTATTTGATACAGCAGCAGTGTAACACTGACACCCTTCTGTATACCCAGAGAAAGAAAATTCAGACTATTAGCAGCTTGAGAGAGAAGTTAAGAGCAGGTGAGACTTAATGACTTCGCCAACCCAGCTTTCGTGGCCAGGCTGTGTGCTGGTCACTTTATGTGGAGTAGGTCTCAAGCTCACAACAATCACACGAGAAAGGTGATAGCATCATCGTCATCATTGCCCTCATCACCACCTCTGCCTCCTCCTTCTTCATCATCATCATCATTGCAGTTTTAAAGATAAGAAAGTTAAATTACAAAATATGTTCAGCAATGTCCCCCCAAATCACCCACCTGATACTTAAGAAGTCTGAGTTTGAACCCATGTCTCCTTGACTCAAAAGTACAATTTCCAAAATACAGTTAGCACTAAACGATGAACACTTACAGTCACTGAAAATGGCTTCTGCATTCAGTTCCAAAATTCTTCTCTAATTAGAACAGAGCAGGCTACCAGTTAATACTCCTTATGGCTTAACAGCAGAGTGGCCGAAGCAACCGTTTTGAAGAGCTACAGAGCAGATTTTACTCAGAGCCGCCCGAAAAGAGCAGCCCATCCCATAGACTCAGTTTATGCAGAAATTAACATGGTGAAATGTTAATTAATTGCACCCCATTCAACACCATCTTACCCAAAAGAAATTGCTTCTACATCGTGAACCCCTGGCAGCAGCTCTGCTATATCTGAATTGCCATTTCAGATATATGGTAATTCAGAGTATGCTTGTACTCCACCTTGACATGATACAAGACATTACCCCACTAGAGAGGTTAACGCTCATCTCCCTCCAAAAAATGCAATGAGTATTTACTCAGACTGGAAGGGAAAAATCCAATTTATATAAAAAAACTAAATATCTAAGAGATGAAGAAAAACATTAATTAATTTTATTATAAATTAAATTGTATAAATGTTTATTTTATAATGTAGAATTTTATAAGTAAAATGTATTCATGGCACAGAAAGTTACTCAAATGTGGTGCTTTTATCTGGTCAAAACTTCTCAGTATCTCTCACAAGTCATCATCCCTCAAAATGTGTCTTTGCCTTTATGATAGAAAGGAGTCACAATTCCCTAGTTCAATCAATTAGAAGCAAAGTCCAACAAAAATAACAATAATTCTAATACCTGACACCTAGATAGCAATTCCCTACATGCCAGGCAATGTTCGAGGGCTTCACAGACGGTAACTCTTTACTCTCGCACCATCAGGAAATATTTTAGTCACCCCTGTTTTGCTGATGAGGAAACCAACGTACAGAGCTATGAAGAGGCACAGCCGGAACTCTATGTTAACATATTGCCTCCAAAGTTGGCTCCTTCAGCACAATTTAATGACGCATCAAAATTCTAAAAGGACTTTTAGATAAACTGGAATTTCTTACTTTAAAGTTTATCCCAAAAATCTAAAGAGGGGAGAAGAGCAAGAACTTGCCCTCTGAGAAGACAAGACTGATGATGAAACCCTGGCAATGAAGTCAGTGGGGGGTTGGCACAGCGACAGATCAGTGGGCTTCTGGGACAAACTAGAGAGGCCGGGGACCCGCACACACATGTAAACCTGTACGTATGAGGCAGAGGGATGATGGGAAGGAAAAAAGAAAATAGTTCAATGAATGATTCTGGGACAATTTGCTATCCAGGTGGAGGTGAATAACACTTAATCCCTCTCTCTCGCCACACAAAAATCAATTCTGGCTTAATTAAGGCCTTAATGATAAGAAAGACAATGCAAGATGTTCTAGGGGGAGAAAAGGAGTTTTTTTAGTAGAAAAGCAGTTTTTAAGACACAAAACACTAATTAACCATTGTAAAATTAACCTAAGATCACCTAGTCATCAAAAAAAGCAACAAAAAGGTGAAATATAAGGCACAAACTAGAAGATATTTACCATACCAATAACGATATAATTTAAGAAGAGTTAGTATAAAAAATATATAATGAACTAAAAAAAAAGAGAGAGAGAAGAGAGAGAAAGAAGAGAAATAACACAATTGGACTAAAGGCATTAGTAAGCATTTCACAGAATTAGGAAGGTGAACGGTCCATACACATGTGAAAAGATGCTTAACTTCATTAGTTAAAATGTAAATGTGAATTAAAATTAAAGGGGAGATGTAGATATCACACACAGAATTGATAGAATTAGGAAGTCTGGCAGTACCACGTGCTGGGAAGGGCATGGTGAAATGGAAATATGTATGGTTCTGTTGGGCTTCCCATCAAGACGGCAGCACAGGTAAATGCTGTGCTCACCTCCCCCCATGACTGCATCAACATCATAACAAAACTACAGAACAGTCATCATCGAGTACTGCCTGATGTCTAGCAGAACAGAAGTCCTATAACTAAGGATATACAGAAGAAGTCATGTTAAGACTGGTAGGAGGGGCTGAGCGGGCTAGTCCCAGACTCCTGTGGTAGTTAAGAAATGGGAGGGGTACCTCGGCTGTGGCAGTGACCTGAGGAGCAGGGGTCCCAGCCCTACATCAGGTTCCCAAGCTTATGGCTCCAGTGCCCATAGAGAATTCCCTATAACTTTTGGTGAAAACCAGCAGGGATTGTGGCTGAGTGAGACAGAGGGCTGCTGGAGTCCCAGGCGATCCTATACACAAACTTACTTGCTGACACACTCACTTGCTCTAAACTCCAGGGCTAGGGCAGCAGCTCAAAAAGCACCAGGGACATACAAGGAAAAACAGAATTGTCTGGCTTTGGGGTGAGGGCTGGAGAGGTAGCTCTGCCTGGGAAGGAACGACAGTTCCTGTGTGGAACCCTCTCCCCACCCAGCTGCAAGAGTAGGTAGGTGCCAAGTCTGAGTCTCCATCCACCTGGCTAACACTGTTCACCACTTCCTGGTGATTCCCTGAAACCCTACGCCACCAAACTTGCTGGCTCACTCAATCTGCTTTCAGCAGCTTTTCCATACAACCTGTCTCAGCTCATGCTACAGACTTTCCTAAAGTCTTTCAAAGATTCACAAATCCTAAATGAGCCATGTCTGGCGTCAGCATGTCCTATACCTCTTGCTAAGCAGTCCTAAGCCCATCACTAGTGGCAGCCAACGTTGGTTCATAGTTAAGCCTCTCACCAGCACCCCAAAGCCCAGCACAAAGAGCAATAATCTATACATCACTTAGTAGTGCCTACCTGGTGATGCTGGACCAGGCATAGGTAGCAGTTGATCCTGGCCTGTACTAGAGCCCCACCCAAGGCCCCAGAGCCAACACATCCAATGGCCAGCTTCAGACCACATCATAGCACCACCCACCACCTCCATAAATAACACACCCAAGCGGTGGACTCAGTAGGCACTAGAGCCATGCTGAAGTGAACCCTGCTCTGTGGGGTCAGCCCCTGCATAACAGCTCCTCTATTATAGTCACGTCCATTCCAATGCCCATCAGCCTGAAGGTCCCCACATTGATGTGCCAATAGCAAGCAAGGCTCAACCACAACAGAAGAGCACACACCACCCACACAAGAAACCCACCCGAAGCATCTGGCTCAGCTGACCAGGGACACTGCACCACTGGGCCCCACAGGACATGTACTACATAAGGCCACTCTACCAGACCAACATAAATAACAAATCTGCTTAATACGTAGAAACAAGCACAGGAAGTCAGACAAAAATGAGGAGACAAGGAAACAAATCCCAAATAAAAGAACAGAGCAAATCTTCAGAAAAATAACTGAACAAAATGGAGACATGCAATCTAACAGATGCAGAGTTCAAAACACTGATTATAAAAATGCTCAGTGAACTTAGGGGAAGAGTAGATGAACTCTGTGAGAATTTTAACAAAGGGATAGGAAATATAAAAGTGGACATAGAAAACAAAAAAAGAACCCATCAGAAATAAAGAATACAATAAATGAAATGAAGATATTACAGGGAATCAGCAATAGATCAGATGAAGAAGAGAATGGAATTGGCAGCTCGGAACACAGGGTGGCTAAAAACTCTCCATGCCTGGAGAAGGAAGTAGACATACAAGTCCAGGAAGCACAGAGAGTCCCACACAAGAACCCAAAGTGGCCTGTACCAAGGCACATTATAGTTAAAATGCCAAAGGTTAAAGACAAAGAGAGAATCTTAAAAGCAGCAAGAGAAAAGCCATTAGTTATGTACAAGGGAGCTACAATAAGGCTTTCAGATGATTTCTCAGAAGAAGCTTTGCAGGCCAGAAGGGATTGGCACAAAATATTCAAAGTGATGAAAAGCAAGGACCTATAACCAAGATCACTTTACCTGACAAGGCTGTCATTTAGAATCAAAGGAGAGATAAAGAGTTTCCCAGACAACAACAACCAAAAAGCTAAAGATGTTCATCACCATTAAACCAGTATTAGAAAACATGTTGCCCTGGCTGGTGTAGCTTAGTGGATTAAGCGCGGGCCTGTGAACCAAGAGATCACGGTTCGATTCCCAGTCAGGGCACATGCCTGGGTTGCAGGCCAGTTCCCAGCAGGGAATGCACAGGAAGCAACCATACATTGATATTTCTCTCCCTCTCTCCTTCCCTTCCCCTCTGAAGATAAATAAATAAAATCTTTA
>CM052539.1:186399397-186473340 GCA_028533065.1 Trachops cirrhosus | reverse complement strand
AAAACATGTTAAAGGGACTTCTTTCGGAAGAAGAAGAAAATCAAGAATATTAATAAAATTACAATAACTATGTGCCTATCAATAATTAAATGTGAATAGATTAAATATTCCAATCAAAAGACATATCATGGCTAAATGGATAAGAAAACAAGGCCCTTATATATGCTGCCTACAGGAGACCCACTTTATATCAAAAGACACACAAAGACTGAAAATAAAGGGATGGAAAAAGATATTTCATGCAAATGGGAATACAAAAAGCTGGGATAGCAGTATATATGTTAGACAAAATAGACTTTAAAACAAAAGCCGTAACAAGAGACAAAGAAGGGCCCAGCAAATCCACTTCTGAATATTTATCCAAAGAAATCCAAAACACTAATTTGAAAACACATATACATCCCAATGCTCATTGCAGCCTTATTTACCAAGCCAAGATATGGAAGCAAGTGTCCGTAGATAGATGAAGTAGATACAGAAGAGGTGAACACATACACACACACACACATATATACACACAGAATGGAATATTACTCAGCCATAAAAAATGAAATCTTGCCATTTCCAACAACATAGATGTTGTTGGACCTAGAGACTATTATGCTAAGTGAAATAAGTCTGACAGAGAAAGACAAATACCACATGATTTCACTTATAAGTGGAATCTAAAAAACAAAATACATGAATAAACAAAACAGAAATAAATGCATAGAGAGAACATTTTGATGGTTGCCAGATGGGAGGGGTGTTGGGGGGATGAGTGATAAAGGAGAAGAGACTAAGATGTGCTAATTGCCAGTTATAAAAACAGTCACGGGGATGTAAAGTACAGCATAGGGAATATAGTCAATAATATTATAATAACCATATATGGTATCAGATTGGTACTAGAGTTATTGGGATGATCACTTCATAAAAATATATAAATGTCTAATCACTATGTTGTATACATGAAACTAACATATATTGTCGAGTGTAATTGAAAATATAAAATTATTTTTATTATTTATTAATTATAAAATATACATTATTATATATTTATAATAATTATAGTTATAATTATATGTTTATTATAAACTATTATACATTATTTAATTATTTATTATTGTTATTTTATATAAAATAAAAAGAAATATGCTTCTGTTGCTAGTATATACTTGTACAAAGGACACATAAACCTGTGTACTATACCAAAGCTTATTAATAATAGAGTATATTATTTACTAATTACATGTGCAAATCTATCACCTACTTATTTATCTATCTTTCCTTTTATGTGACCAGGGATATTATGGAGAAACTTTTCCTTTTTTCTGGAGATTTCCCATCTCCACTAGATCACTCCTAACAGCATATAAATGCGTGATATGTTGTTATTTCTCCCCTCAAACCCTTCCATGGCCCCACTTTCCACTCCAGCCTCCTCTTCTCACATGTTAAGCAGATTTTTGTCCCCATGACTCCCCCAGAACTGCCCTTACAGAAGCCAGCAGTGACCCACATGTCCCCAGGCAGGGACACCGACACCGAGGCCCTTGCCTGGCTTCCCTCCCTCAGGTGGGAAGATTCTTGCTGCTCCCTCCTGGTCTCCTTCGCTGGTTCCCTCTCATTTCCCAACTTCTGAATTTTGAAGCCCCCCCCCCCCCCGCATTCAGTGCTTGGTCCTTTCCTCATCACTATTTGCGCTCCCTCCCTTGATGAGCACACCCATTCTGGAGGGCTTTAATAGTATCTCCAGGCTGCTGGCTCTTAAATCTCTATTTCTCACCCTGACCTCTGAATTCAAAGCTTCTACACCCAGCTGCCTCCATGCCCCCCACACCCCAGTCTCCTCCAGGATGTTGACTTAGCATCACAAACAACACACTCCTAACTGAGCCTCTGGTCCTTCTCTCCTTGCCCTTCGACCTCTCCTCTCTTCATTACCCCAGCACCTCTGCTACCCTAATTGCTCAGTCTAGAGCAATTATAATTGAAATTAGAAAGCAACGGTCTTCTTCCTTGGTCACCCCAAATTCAACCCACCAGAAAATCCTAACACTCAGCCTTTGCAGCTACTGGAAACGTGCCCACCTTTCACCATGTCCATGTCATCTGTCATTAGCAGTACTGCAATGACCTCTACCTAGTTGGCTCCACGCCCCGCCCCCATCAGGCGCACTTTCACCATGGTAGCCAGAAAAACCTTGTCATATGCTAAGTCATAGAATGTCACTCTGCTCAAACCCCTGCAGTGGGTTCCACCCCCCACTTCCTCCCTGTCCTCATCAACTGCTGCACCCCCTTTCCTCCCCCGCTCTGCCACAGCGGCCTCCCACAGCACCTGACACTCACTGACATGGCCCCACAGCCAGGCGTCCATGCCTGCTGCCGGCTCTGCCTAGAAGGCTCATCCCTGCCCCCCCTCATCTCCACGACTCTCTGCCTCACCTCCACCAGGCATTCACCCAAACATTCCCTTCTCGGCCCCCCATCTGGAACTCCACATGTCCCCTAAACTTACTCCTCCCCTCACATCACTCTTCTTTGTTGCTTCATTTTTCTGTGCACCCCATTATAATACCACAGGCTACATAATCTGTTTATCCTCTTTATCTGTCCTCTCTCATCCACTAGAATTCAGCTACCTTAGGGCATGGGGTTTGCCTGCTCTGTTCATTCTATCTCCCCAGCGCTTAGAGTCCAGGTGCAACACAATAATTTCCCCCCAAATTATTTGTTGGGTGGATGAACAAACTGCGCACATCATCATGGATAAATCTCAAAGCAATAATGGGAAGGAAAACAAAGCCAATCCCAGATGAACACCTCTTCTACGGTTCTAATTACATAAAGTTCAAGAGCACGCACATTTAGCAAGATGCTATTTAGGGCTGCAGACATATGCAGCGCAACCAGAAAGAAAAGCAAGGAGTAACTAATATAGAGTTCAGGGGAGGGGCCCCTCTCTGCGACGGGGTGTGATTGGGGTGGGGACATGGGAATTTTCAAGGACAGTCTCTTTCATTTCTTAAATTAAACAAGGATTTTCTACATGCTTATGTTTTGTCAGTGCAGCAAAGTTTTAAGTTGCATTTTAAAAAGATAAGAAAAGTCATTTAGAGCACATCAGAATCCAATGCTCGCATCTCCCCAATATAAATGGTCCCACCATTAATCTGATGACTGGTTCTGTTTACTTGGCTATATTACAAACTCACTGTGCAGCAAAATCAGGCCACATTTTCTTAGCTCCATAGCCCAAATGGATGACAAAACTCACGCCAAGGGACTGAGCCCCAGGGACAGTCAAGTAGGGAAGAAGGTGAAGGTTATCTCTCACTTTGTAACCCCAGCAGCACTTGGCCCTGGTAATGATGAAAATGGTCACTGATTCATTACACAGACCTCGGGGTCTTGCTTGGTATTATAAGCATCAGCACCCTGAAAGGAGAATGGGTCCCCCACAACTTCGTCAAGAGTGGGTGGGTGCCTCCTCTCTGCTCTATTCCTCCTCTTCTGAAAAGCAGGCTCAGCGCTTCCTCCAGCCTTGAGGGCATTTTGGGTCCCGCTCCCACTCACATGGGTCCTCAACACGCTCACGCAGCTGAAAACCATGTCATGAGTCAGAGACACCATTAAATGTTCTTTCTTAGGAAAATCACCTGTGGCTCCACTGTCATCTGACAATTTGGCACGAAGACCAGGACAGCCTGGGGCAATATGTGAGAAGACATGCAGTTAATTTAAAATATTGTTATAGCACGGGATGAGGACATGGATGTTCAAGTGAAGCCCTGTGGATGGAGCCTACGGAAATAAATAAATAAATGCATGAATGTATGAAGGAGGGAAGAAAGGGAGGAAGGAGGGAGGGAGGAAGGGAAGCAGGGAAAGGAAGTGGAGAAGAGGAAAGAAGGAAAGAGGGAAAGGAAGGAGGGAGAGAGGGGGAAGAAAAGTGTTTTTGTTCACTAGTACAGCCACAGCAATTACTACATAATAGACGCTCAAGAAATGTCTGTCAAATGAAGGAAGGAATGGATTGGATGTCAAATAACAGGAGAAAACATGGCCCCACGTCTCCATCACGTTGTCAGGTATGCCACACCTGAATCCGCACAATCAGCCCTTCAGCTTCCACCACGTGAAAAGCTCAGGCAAAAAAGCGTTTCGCCTCTGTCTCTTGCCAGTCCGTCTGTGCGCCTGCTACCAGGCGGGTGTTTGACGAGCACACCGTGTTACTTAATGAGTGCGTGTTCGGGGAGAGTATCTACGAGGATGCATCCAAGTCATTACACCAGGAGGTTTTCCTCGTCTGCTGGATCCCAGAAGATAACCTTACTCCATGGAAACTCTGGTTGTAATTGATGAGACCAATGTGGCGACACCAAGACCTGTATTTCGGGGTTACAAAGAGCCTTGGATTGGTCAAAACCTTCCCTAGCTCAGCTCTAGTTCCTGGTCCTCCAGAAATGTACTGTCCCACAGGGCAGCCGCCAGCCACAGGTGACTATTCAACTCAAGTTCATCACAATTATTAAATAAATCGAATGATTCCATCCTCAGTCATTCTAACCACATTGCAAGTGCTCAGTAGTCACTTCTGCCCAGTGGCTGCCAGCCACTAAATGGCCTAATGTTCTAGAACATTTCCATCATCCCAATATCACCTCCACCTGGGAATGTGCCTCAGTGGATGCTTAGGGTAAAAGCCTGCTAGAAATTCTTAAAATTGCAGAAAGGGCTAAATAATTAGCCCAAACTATGAATCATAGTTTGTAAAGCAAAAATATAAATAAAGTAACATTTATTGAGGATAGAGTTGAGTAGATTCTCCACCTAAGGATGAAACAACGAATTTACACAAACGGTAAGCAGATGGAACTGACACTCTTCTGACCTGTATCACACTGATTTGAAAGCCAGTGCGTCGGTCCAGAGACTAATCCACTTACAAACTAATTGGATTGTTGGGTGTACATTACAATCAGAGTGGCCCGAGGTAGCCCTTCCAACTAATGGTAGTCATTGCTTTTAAATAACCTTAAGATCAGTAGAGTCATCTTCAATGTCCTATTTAACCCCCTTTTCTGTTGTAGAAATGATGCTCTGGATCAAGCTAAGGGAGGGCACGCACCTAATATGCATAAAAAGGACAACTGCAAGAGTCAGAAGTAAAAAGTTAACAAAATTAACTTTGTGGCATGAATTTAGACAAAAACCTGAACTGCCCTCGGAGCGAAGCTGGCCCCACCTGTGGCCACATTCACGGGCCGGCAGCTCGCTGTGTCGATGATGTTGAAGCGATGACACAGACTTTCTCCGGGGCAGACACTGAAGGGACTGTGTGAGGAGCTCTCACGTTGTGCCACTGCGAGGCCCTGCGGGACAAACTCATTTGCAGCGGAGCTCTGTGGCACAGCTGCCCCTCCCCTGAAGTTCTGCTTCCCCTGCCTTCCCTCTGGAAAGCACGTCCTCCACCCCTGCCCAGTGCCGTTGCTGCCCCTGGCTCTCCTTGTCCGCACGTATCAAACCTCAGCCCCTTTTTTTGCTGAATAAGTTCTTCTGGTGATAGAATTCCTAGTCCACTTCTGTTTTAGAGTCAACAGTTACCTCGAGCCTGCCACTTAGCCCCTCTGTATTTCAAATTTTCATCTGAAAATTGCAAGGGGTTGTGCAAGTGTGTGACTTTTCTCTCGTTTCCTATGGGCACTGAACCTATGAACACAGCAGTGCCAAAAATGGAAAGGAATCACGATAAAGTCTTTCTTGTCAGGCCAGCTCCTCCAATGTCCACTCAGTGGCGGGGGCGGGGACCAACACCTGCGCCACACCGGACACCTTGGAGCCACGCCCCATCCATCCGGTGACCCTGTCACTGGCATAGTCCTGTCCTCCTGACTTCACCACCACTCCCTGCATGTACAGGTACAGGACACTGTGCCAGGACCACCACCCCAGCGCCCTCTCCAATGTCACATCTCCAATCCATTCTCCACCCTTCTAACAGGTACTTTTCTAACACACTTGCAACACGAGCAATACTTTTGACCTCCTAAATCAGTCTACCTCTGGTTTCTCCCAGAAGAAGACCCTGACACAGGGACTCAAGTGACAGGAGTTTATCTGGGAGGTGATTTCAGAAAACAGAGGCAGGGCAGGGGGCAAGTGAGACAGGAGACGGGAGATGCCCAGTGGAGGGTGAGTTATCAGGCAAGTGACCACTATGAACAAGTCTGCCTTCACTGTTGTGATTGCGATGCTCGGAGAGCCAGCATATGACCACGCACCTCAGCCTGCCTGAGGGGCTCGGGTATGTCTCCCCCACCCCCACAGTCATGGGGGAGGGCTGCTCCCAGGAGGCCAGGCCCAGGCACTTCTGTCTTCCAGAGGGAGCCCTCAGGCACAGTGTTGCCACTGCCCAGAGCTGGAAGTCCGACCACCTGCTGGAAATGCCAAGGACTGAGACTGTCTGGGCGCCCATGGCACCTGCTACAAAACCGGGCATTTTCGTTTCCTCGTTGTCCTGTGGCTCCTTCACACACCAAGTGGGTAGCAGCCATTGTGTTGGAGAATTTTGCTCCTTGAGTCCATGGTAAGCATTCAGTTAGGAAGCCAAGCTTCATGGGTGACAGAGAGGAAAAGGGATTTTTCTAAACTCCCAAATCCTCATCTGTTAATGGCAAGCAAAGTCTGGAGGTCTGACGAAGGAGCCTGGCTGAGAGAGACCAGGGACAAGCCCTCAGGACAGAGTTCCTGCAACAGGGAGAGCTGTGGTGTGGACGAGTTGTCATCTCTGTTCTTGAGGGGGGTCTCAGCGTTGCGGGAAGAGGGGGTTTGAGAAGTAGAAACTCTGCACAGGCCGAAAGGAGAGGGAAGATTTGCCGTGTCCCCTGAGAGGCCACATCCCGATGGAAATGGCGGAGTGAAAGAACACGGCAGAGCAGGGCCGAGGGAGTACCATGGTCGTCCACGGCCGTGGTGCGGGAAGCAGAGGGTCCCCACGCACACAAGCCCCACACACATTAGCCAACAGGCCCAGTGGAGAGCAAAACTATAGGTTAATTATTACAGAGCGCATTTATTTAGCAGGTGCAACAGCCCCAGCAAACTGATACAGTTAGTAAATCTCCTCATTCAAAAGGTTCCTTGTACATTGAAATTAAGGGTTTTTTTTAAATAAAGAACTTGTCAGAAAATTCGGTGCAACCCAAAATGTTTGACTCTAACTGTTAATTTGGAGAGGAAGCAGAAGTGGGTGGGGAAGGGGGCTTGTGGCATCAGTTCCTAACGGTGTCATTGCCACCTCTGGGTGCATGGAGATTAGAGCAAAGATGGACAGTGCACCTGCCCCTCCCCCTGTGAGGTGCTCTGAGACGCGCAGAGAATGCAGTCCCCGGGACCCCCAGCTCCTCCCAGCCTGGACGCTGCCAGGCTCCATTCCGGTCTCTGACTGCCCCCCTGCTCCTCCTGTTGCCTCTGTGGGACCCCCCAGTCTCCACCAAGGCACAGGCCGGCGCATGCCAGGTGTCACTCTCCCTGCAGCCCGGAGCTCCGTGTGCACCCACGGCACCTTCATTATGCCTTGTTTATTCCCCAGGTGTCTGTGGCCACAAAGAGTGATCTCCAATTAAGAACAACAAAACAAAGCAAAAAAACCTGTCCCCTGAGAAAGGAATATGAGGCTCTAGAAAAGGCAGGGGGTGGATATGGAGGCATCACGTCATGGCAGTAGGGATGCACCCTGCACAAGGCTGGCCTTGACGCCTTGTAAAAGCTGCTGCGAGAAGTCGTTTTCTCCAGAAGAAATTAGTTCAGGCGCATTTTGCTAGAAATAGGCTGAGTATCTGCTGGAGACTCCTATCAGAGAGGTGTTTATCTGCTTTGATGTCCATGCCCAATGCGGAGCCTTCTCAAGATGCTACCAATGTGCTTTATTACATTAAAGGCAGTGGATGGGCTTCCTCTCCGGCTCTGCGATTCCCTCTCCAGATGCCCCTCGTTTCGCGTCTTCCACACCACTGGCCAGTGGTGGGGAAAATCATCCGCTTCCCCTACACTGTGCTAATTACTCGGCCTCATTTGTCCCACGTGGCAGCCACACCTCCACCCTGCTCCCTGACCCCGAGGGAGGCAGACAGCCAGCGTGCTGGTGACAGCTGGCAAGCCAGCCTCTGGGAATAAAACATTTTAGCACTTCATAAATTTCTAACAAGGTTTCAAATTGCCGCCGTCTCCCTCCTCTCAGCTCTGTCAGCTAGCAAAAGGAGGGGAAAAAGGCTTATTAAACCTACACTGGAAAGTGCTGCTGGAGAGATTGCTACTTATTAAAAATAATGAACTGTTAGGACCAAATTGCAGAGTAAGGAAATGCTCCCCGTTTCCCCCACAGAGAAAAGTGCAGCATAGATCTTTCCCATTTTACATGCATTTGGTGCAGGCGGACACATCACCAAAGAGCTCAGAACACCTCACACTGGCATAGCTGACACAGGACATCCCTAAACCCAGGGGAAGGTGACATAATACACTGAACACGGGGAGACTATATGACAATACTGAATACGAACACTAAGGCTTGATGTTCTTTCCAAAGTGGGTCACTGCGGACTCTTTTCCTGTGTGATTTTTCACCGTGAGAAAACGATGGCTGGTGAGGATGCAGTGGAGACAGACAAAGCCTCGCCAACCTCACTGCAGTGACCGCTTCCTCGCGCTGACGCCAAGTGCGACACAGGCGATGCTGTCAGTAATGCCGTAACAGCTGTGCATGGTGTCGGTGGGGGGTGGAACTAGTGGGGGGTCACTTCATAAGTTACCTAAATGTCTCATCACTACGTTGTGTACCCGAAACTAATATTATATTGTGTAGCAACGGCAATTTAAATTTTTCAAAAATAAAGATTAAAAAAAATGTCAGCAGCCCAGGGGGAGGGGGTGAGTTCAGAAAAATAAAAGAGAACATTTTGAAGACTTTTACTCAGAGGAAAGTGACCTTCCTGATTCTGCCAGCCCGCGTGAGTACCCAGCGCTCCTTCGGACTGAAGGCGCAGGTCACAGATCGATCCCGTCCGAAATACGGGGAGCGAACTGGACAGATGACTAGAATGGGGCAAAACTGGAGCACGGGCGGGTCCTGCCCGGAGCTCCGGGTCTACATCCCCTTGGCCCCAAGCAGGCCCTGGGCAGCCGGCAGCCGCTGGCCCCGCCACACCGAGGCAGGCCCGCACTCCCCCACACAGGGGCGCTCCGCCTCCCCGATCCGCTGGCCCCGCCACACCGAGGCAGGCCCGCACTCCCCCACACAGGGGCGCTCTGCCTCCCTGATGCCATTTGCTGTCTCGGCCTGAGCAGGCCCACCTTTAGGACGACGCATCCTCACATCCTCTGTGTGAGCTCCCGCAGCCAGGATCGGAGGAGAGGCAGAGGACCTGTACTCTCCTGACTCGAGGGAACACAAGCCCTCCTTTAAAGGGCCGGCCTTGTCACACCCAGAACAGCGACCTCAGGCCTGGACACCTCACAACAGCCTCGACTGAATTTCAGACGTGAGACATCGCTTGGTACCAATTCCAGCCCTGCTCATATGTGGTCCGGGGCATCGCAGCTAATCAAGGGGAGGACCTGCCAGTTCCCCAGATGGCAGCCTCATGTGACATTTGGGGTCTTTTGAGCTGTATTACCCAAAACTAGTGATTTGACATCACCAGTTTGCCAGTTGTGTTCTCTCTCTATTAATTTATATATATGTATATATACACATATACATATATACATATATACAAACATATATCTACATATACACACACATGCACATAGTTATTTATTTTCCCTACATATGTTGAGGTTTGGTGACAGGCTCAAAAAGAAAAAAAAAGAATAACAAGAAGTGTGATTAAGTAGAAAACGACTTATAAAACACTCCAACGTTGACTAATAATGGCAAACAACATACATATGGATTTTAGAAATTCATCCAAGCTTTCCCCACATAGGCTGTGACCTCGCTAAAGGAAACAAGGTCACCCCAAGCCCACTCGGCACCTCAGATTGATTGCAGTGCTGGGTCACTAAAGGGGACCCGCCCGCCTGCCCCATCACTTTGTGGTGACACTGCCTTTGGGGACTGTGGCCATTCTGAGAACAGCCACAGAACATACAGTATATTCACCCTGCATTTTTATGCAGGGTTCCAAATGATTTCATGGGCATTATCTGATCTAATGCCGCCACGATCACAGCTCGTCTTCCACAAATGGAAATGACTGTTCTCTGACCCTCCCGGCAATTCCCTCAGAGGTAACCGGTGAGGACAAGGCTAGTGACCAGCCAAGATCTGGGCCTAGTGCACAGATCAGACCCGAGTTTGCGTTCATCACACAGTTTCCATTCCCAGGTGTTCACCAGGGTCAGTGCACACCACGACATGGTCTCTCCTTGGTCAGGGTGGAAGTCCATCTGCTGTTAGAAGCTCCGGTGCACTTCGATCCCCCATCTGGAAGGGTTCCAGGTAAAGGCGTGGTTCCCACGGGACACACTGGCTGTGATCAGAGGGAAGCCAGCAGGTACCAGGGGTGCAGGTCGAGCACTGAACCGTGGGCAGGGTCTGGGGGTGAGGACGGAGGGGCTCGTGGAGAAGGAGAAAAACACTGCTCTTCCTTTCGAGAGGAAGTGGAGGTCTACGTGAGACCTGGCCGAAGTTTATGCCAAAGGGCAGGGTCATCAGAGGGATCGATACAAAATACAGTAGGCAAAGGCCTTTCTTGATGTCAGAGTGAAGTTGTTTGGGGCTAAAAAGTCTCTAGAGGGCAGTGGGGAGGGCACTGCTCATAATGACTCCCTGGAGTCTACACTGCAGAGGCTCACGGGGTCCCAACTTGCCCTTGGCCATCTCCTCTAAGGCTCCACGTGGCCATGATCAGTCCCAGATTCCCCCACTGCCCTCCAACACATACGCACACCAGGAACATTCCAGAACAAAACATGACATTACTTCTCTGTAATAACCTACTTGTTCCCCCACAAATATTCTTAGTCGTTTGAATTTTCTGAGCACCCTTCTAGAAAGGTGCTGTAGAGCCGTCAATGCTCCTAACGTTTCCAGGCTGGCCGACTGTAGAGGGGCCAGCTGGGGCATCGGCCAGCCAGGGGGCTGCCGAGTATCCTGGGCAGAGAGAGAGGTTCCAGCTTGAAGCTGTAGGACATGGGCCAGCCAGGCGTGCTGAATACAGGAGGGACAGAGGGACTGTGCAAGGAAAGGAGCCATCCGCACAAGCAGCACGTGGTTCGTAAGGAGGCACTGGGTGTCCGAGGGCCTGGGCGCATGCTCTGGCTGCTGTCATGACTTGGCCAGGAGCTGCAGTGGCAGACACTGGATGGAGAGGGGTCATCCCGGGAGTAGAAAGCAGTGAAGGTCATCTCCAAGAACAACGTGCTTTAGAATTTTTCTGGACTGTGGAGTTTTGAAAGTACGTGCTGCTCCCTAGGACGGCAAACATGTTTTCCTTACTTGGCACCTACACAGGGCAAGACAGGGCGCCTCCTTGACCCCAGAGCTGAGAGGTGTGTTTCCAGAACTTGCTGTCTCGGTCCCTCAGTGCATGGTTCATCTGCATCTCAACTGCGCCTCTAAGTAAATCAAGCACAAGCTGAAGATGGGATGGCGATGTAATGGGGAAGCAGCGCTGTGCATTTTTTTAGTCTGAATTACTTTAGGCAAAACTCTGAAACCAATTTGTTTGATTTGTGATGCTATTGTTACTGCCTCAAAAACTGTTTTTGATTTGGAAAGGCATTCCGAGTGGGCACACTGGGACGGCAACCTGAAACCGCCAGGTAATTTAATTTTACACGCATGTTTTATTTCCAGGGGAAACGCATGTGTTGCATACAATGAAGAGAAGAAAGAAAGGAAGATTGGAGTTTATAACGTCACCTTTATGTGAATGTTTTATATTATTTCATAAAATGTGACCACATTAATGGGTAGGAGGCCATGAAAAATATTCATTTTATGCTACATAGGCTGATACTGCAAAATAAGGTGGCTAAGATTGATGGAATAGAAGCAGAATTTTTATAATAAGGATTGATACAATGTCCTGTTGTGTCAACACAAATTCATTCCTCATTTTTGTGAGTAACAGATGAAAAAGCAATGCAGTGGTTACCACCTCTTTCCTCACAGTTAAAGGCATTTCGGACCTGCATCCATCCTACTCCTTCTGCTCTTCGAGGTCTGCATGGAGCTCCCGCAGACTTAGGAACTGCCCAAGTATCCCCTCAGCAGGATCCCCGCCCATCCCAACAGCTTCTATGGCTTTTGAGCCTCGCCTGCCAAATTTCCTGAGCCTCTGAATCATGGCACTCCCCCTTCCCAGCTGCAGACAGCTGCAACAATGGCAAACAGTTGTCATGCTACACAACACAGTACCCTTTGCCATGCAAAAGCATCTCCTGCCATGCAAAGTGGTTGGCACTTGTCACCCATCAAGGCCTATCACAAATTTCACAACTTGACAGGACTTGGAGTAAGAAATCGTTGTTGACATGGTGGAAGCTGTGGCAGCCCATCACAGAGCCCCTGTTCCAAACCAGTGAACCCATCTCCTGGCTACCATAAGTGTTACAGCCACTGCCTCTCAGCTTCCCCACACCCGCTCCCCCCGGAGAGTGTGTGTGCCCAGTGAGACCAAGTTCACCCCCTCTCTCTCTTCCTGCGGAGCCCACAAACAGGGGAAGGACACTCCCCTCTCTTCCCAGGGAGCCCACAGTCAGTAACTGGCTGACCTCAAGTTCACAAGAATGGCCCCACTGCCAAAGGGGGAACAAATCCTGCAGGACACTTGGTGCTCCAGAGCTCTCCAGGAAGGTCAGGCCAAGTCCAGTCCCCACTGAAACCGTGTCCCTGACTCACGCAGCTCCTCACATGCCCCTCTCCAACGGGCCCTCCACTCACCTACACAGGAACCCCCTTCTCAGGCTCTGCCTCCAGGGAACCAACCCTGTTAGGTTCCTAGAGCTGCCATAACCATTTACCATACAATGGGGGCTTAAAACAATGGGAATTCCTTATCTCACAATCCTGGAGACCAGCAGTCTGAAACTGAAGTGTAGGCAGGGTGGTTTTCTTGGAGACCCTGAGGGGAGAAGCACATGATGCCCTTTCCAGCTCCTGGTGTCCGTCTTCTGTCCTTGGCATTGCTTGGCTTGGAGATACATCCTTCCACTCTCTGCCTCTGCCTTCCCATGGCCTTCTTTTCTCTGTGTCTCTGTGTCTGAATCACCTCTACGTTCTCTTACAAGGACACCCATTACTGCACTTGGAGACCACCCTAAATCCAAGATGATTTCATCTCCAGAGCCTCACTGGACCTGAAGACCCTATTTTTTTTCCATTTTTACTTAAATTACTGGGGTTACATTGGTCAACAGGATTACACAGGCTTCAAGTGCACATTTCTACAGGCTCTGCCCACTGCGCTGTGTACCTACCACCCAAAGTCAAGCCATCCTCTGTCACCATATGTTAGGCCCCCTCCACCCCCACCCCCTTCTCTCTGGCAACCACCACATTGTGGTTTACATGAGTGTCAGCCTTATATCCCACACATCAGTGAAATCGTATGGTTTTTAACTTCTGATTTATTTCATTTAGTGTAGTATTCTCAAGGCCCATCCATGTTGTCGCAAATGGCAGTGTATCATCTTTTCTTCTGGCTGAGTGGCATTCCATGGAATCTAGGCACCACGTCTTCTCTGTCCACTCCTCAATCACGGGCACTCTGGTTGCCTCCGTGTCTTGGCCACTGTGAAGAATGCTGCAACAAACATAGGGGTGCGTGTACCTTTGCAAACATGCCGTTTGGAGTTTTTCAGGTACATAACCAACAACAAAACAAAAAGGCTATTGGTTGCTGAGGGATTGCTGAGTCATATGGTCTATTCTTAGTTTTCTGAGGAACCCCCCAACTGTTTTCCGTAGTGGCTGTGCCAGTTCACACTCCCACCAGCAGTGAATGAGAGTTCCCTTTTCTCCACAACCTCCCTAACACATGTTGTTACCTGTCTTGTCGGTAACAGCCATTCTACCAGGTGTGAGGTGGTATCTCATTGTAGTTTTGATTTGGGTTTCCCTAACAGCTAGTGGAGCTGAGCATCTTTTCATATTCTGATGGCTGTTTGTATGTCTTCTTGGGAGAGGTGTCTGTCCAGGTCCTCTGCCATTTTTTAATTAGACTGGTGTTCAGTTTTATGAGTTCTTTATATATTTTAGATATTAACCCTTTGTCAGGGCTGTTGTTTGTCAATATTATCGCCCATTTGGTCAATTGTGTTTTTGTTTTGTTGTTGATTATTTTCAAATTAGCTCGCATTCTGAGGTTCCCAGGAGCATGGATTTGGGGGGACACTATTCAACCCACTATACCAAACTAAGACAATTGAGCAAAGTGCTTAGGAGGCAGGGTTAGCAAGAGAAGGCACAGGGTTCCTGATCTCTCTGACCCCACAGAAAGACACATTGGGCCAGGACACTGATGGACATGCCATTGTGGCCGTGAGTTCCAGGGAAGTCCCCTCTATTATGCTGCTGTCCCCTCTTATAAGGCAAGGGTGAGCACAATCCTGCAAATCAGGGGAATAATCAGGCCGAGGGAGCCCAAGGCAGTGTGGGCTGAGATGCCAGCTGTTCACAGCAGTTGTTGGGGAGGTTGGGATGCCCAGCACCTAAAAGCCTTGGGGATCCGTTGGAAGCTGGGTTCAGGTGCACCCCTCCCCCGATGGGAAGGAAGTCATTGGTCCCCTGGGAAGCTGAAACTGGGTTGAGTGCCCCGCCGGCTGGGAACAAGGGGAAAGCGCCAGCTGAGACCCCATCTGGCACTCAGGAGAGAGCCCCCTGAGCTCTTTCAGATGCTTGTCCTTTTCCTACCACGTCCTGCAAGGACAGTCTCCACAGACTTGGCTGCTGTGAAAACTTTGCCATAAAACCAACCTTTTCTTTCTCTCTCAGATTCTAATATAAACAACAGAGTCAAAGATCATCAGAGGGGCAAAGGGAAAAACAAGCGTATTCACAGTGGGCCGAGTAGTAAGAGGCACCCAGATAAAAGTGGCCACGCCCCAAACCTAACCATGCAAAGCTAATGGTGGGAACCAGAGGGCAGACCACGCAGTGCATGCAAAGGGCCAATGAGATGTGGTCTCCGGAGCTGTCTGGAAGCCTCTGTTGCTTCCCCTTCTAGTTTCCAGAGGGTTCACCTGGGCAATAGTTTTTTTTTTTTCTTGAAATCTGGTTATGTATTTGAGGATCTTAACATTCTTACTCCCAAACGGATCCTTTCCAATAAACTCTCATAACTTACAGTGACATGAATCAGTCTTATTGTAGTGCATTAAAATGACCCAACATAATATGCCATAAAGTTATGAAGATAGAATTAGTCCAAATATGTAACACCACATCAAAAACCTCAGACACAAATAAAGCATCTTTATACTAGAAGCCACATTAATCATTACTTAGTCTTACTTGTATTTCAGATGAGTCTGAGACTCAGTTTAATTAAACACCTTGCTATAATCACTTAAAGGACTCATCTCAGATCTAAATAATCTGGAAAAACAGGCTGAGATAGATCATGTTGCTCTTACTCACCTGTCATTCATTTATGCAGTATTTGTTCACTGAAGAGAAACTAGGGAATAAAATGATAAGCAAAGTCAGATAGAATCACTATCCTAAGGCATTTAGATTTGTGGGTGAGACAGCTTTAGCCAGATAATCTTAGAAGCAAAAGTAAAATTACTTATCTGATAAGCGCCACAAAGGATACTTGATGCTATGGGGCTATTTATGAGGGAAGTTTTGTCTATTCTGGGGTTTGGAGGCACATGGATGGAGGAGAAGGAAAAAGAATCACTTAATGTTAGGCTGAAAGTGCATTAGAAGAGAAAGCTATTTAGAACTTTAGAGATCAAGGTAAAGATCCTGGTCTTTGTTCTATGGGAAACTATTATGCTTAAAGCAAGAGATTAATATGATGAGACTCTTCTTTAAAAAAAATCATGCTGGCATTTTAATTCAAGATGGCAGAATAAGGCTATAACATTTCTCTCTTCTCTCCCCAACCATCCTTTCAATAAGAATAATGGACTAAGAGAAAATGGGGACATATTACGATGGCAAAGAAAGTAGAACTATTGGTAATCAAGAAATGTCAACAGATTCTGAAGTGCAGACCCTCACACCACAGGGCAAAGATAGTAATTCCATGAGCCCGGACCACTTACATGAAGTTCCCGGTTTCTCTTCCTGTATGTTCAAACTTGAATATAAATACATGACCAACAGCTATTAGACACTCAAGGAAAGCCCACATCATAAAAGGCAATAACCAAGGAAAATCAATGGGAGCACCTGAACCCTGGATGAGACATAATTCCGGAAAAAAAAAAAACAACAGCTAAGTCATCACTATCATCATCATCACTATCTCTAATAAATACCCATCGAGAAATTCTGGAAGATCCTTTATTTCTAAGGCAATAAAGAACAGTGATGGAAAATATGAGTGACGTGAAGAGAAATGAAGACTGGAATGAGAGGGCCACAGACATCTCACTGGAATCTCAGGAACATAAAAATGAATGAGAGGAAATAATTAAAAGGAAAGTGATGGCGAAATCTCCAGGACTGACAGAAAACATAGGTCAAATCCCCAAAAGCACAATACACTAAAATAAATTAAAGGAGGATATATAAAAAGAAATTTATACTTAAGCACATTTTGATAAAATTACAGGACATAAAATACAAAGAGAAGATAAATGCGGCCGGAGTAAAACGACAAATCACCTATAAAAACAATCTAAATGACAGCTGATGTCCCAACTGCACCAGTAAAACCTGAGATGGTGATATATAACCTTCGAAGTGGAGAGGAAAACACCAGACATTGTGGCAGTGTGCACCCAGCCAAGCGCTCCTTCACGGAAAGGACGAAGTAAGGACAGCTAGAGCAGAAACTAAGGGGATGCACCGCAGAGCCTGGAAATAAAGGGAGGTCTAGGACACAAAGTTCAAGAAAAAGGGACTCGATCCCGCAAGGACGGTCTGAGATCCAAGTAGGAAAAAACACATGAAATGACAAAACTGTAGGTAAAAATCCAACCAAATACCATTGAGTGAGACGAGAATAAAATGCCTCATTTGGGGATAAAAACACAAATGCAGAAGTTCACACAACAAGAGCAAGTCTGTCCTGAGATGGGCGATCGAACTGAACTGCTCCCAAGCCCTGCTGTCCTGACTGAGATCAGGCTGTTCTAACAGAACGGCATGGCCTGGAAGGTTTACAGACAACAGGCGCATGCTCCTCACAGTCCTGGAGCCTGGGAGTCCAAGTTCATGGCACCAAGCAGATCCAGTGCCCAGTGAGATCCCTCTTCCTTCGCAGAAGGTGCCTTCTTGCTATGACCTCGCGTGGCGGAAGGGGTCAGGAAGCTCTCTGAGTCTCCTTTATGAAGGCACTAATTCCACGTGGGAGGGTCCCTCCCTCGTGACCTAGTCACCTCCCAAAGGCCTTTCCCCCTAATCCCATCACCTTGGGAGTTGGAATTTCGACCCGATTTTTGGAAGAACACAAACATTCCGTCTTTAGCGCCTGTTTTATTGTTCCATTTTGTTTTTGTGGAGACAGGTGACTGGGTTATTATTTAACCATATTAAGAATACCATACCTACTATGTGCCCTCCAAATCAGTTAGTTTTCCATCAGTGTCTTTCTTCTTTATTGCTATGTCTACTTTATATATTAGTTCGTAAAATGTTAGTTTGGGTCTCATCCTGTTTCTTAGTAATCATATATTTTTATTGTTTTTTTAAATCAATTGTTTTCTCTTCCATTAATTTCTTATTGTTTGAAGTTCTCTTACAAACAAAACATTGTAGATTCTTCCATTTCAGAGTGTTTTTCTTCTCAGATGGATTGCTCATAAGTCTTTTACACACTACATTTCTTTGCTTCTCTTTCTATGCATTATTTTTGCATAGTTCCTGAGCAGTTTCTCCATACCCTAATCCCATTTCATTTGAGCAGCTCAAGCTAGACCTTCCATTCCTTTTGGAGTAGGTAAATTTCTCCCGGTTCTCCTCCTACTTGAACGGAAACATACTGCCTTTCCTTTCAGAAATTCCGACGTGTATCTAGGAGATTTGCATCCGTGTGCTTCTCTGAAGCCGAGATTGTTTTGCAGCTGAGGTGGGGGAGTTGCATGGGTGCTGAGCTCCAGATGGTCTGTGAGAACCTGTGACTGGAATCCCCAGTCTCTGCTTCTTTGTGTGAAATCTGATTCCAGGTTCACTCCAGCTAGGCAGAGGGGAGGCAGAACCTATTTGTGCCGGGGAGGGATGAGTCTGAGATTCGGATTGTTCTCCCCAAAGTGGGCCTGGGAGTCTTTGTACCAGAAATGGCAAGCCCCTTGTTGCCCACCAAGTCACCCTGCCTGTACTTCTACGGCTGGAGAAACAAGAGAGGAAAAGGCCTTGGGTTTGGGCCCCGTTAGTCTGCAGAGAATGAAGAGGGTTTGAGAAGGGTTTTCTGTGTCCCTTTGCCTCGGGCCACAGGCCTCAGTGGCTAATTGTTTTTTTCTGGCCAGTGCCTTCTTTTTTTTTTTAATTTTTATTTTGGTGCCTTCTGCTGAAGGCTGGTTTATCACTGGACAGGATTAATTATGGGCAACTACAGTCTCGCTACCTCCCTCCTTCTCTTCCCTGCAGACCGATAAAAAACAACTGTTTCTCTCCAGTACTTCTCCCCGCAGGGTTCTTCCGGGGGGGAGGAGGCTCCAGGGTGCCCCTGTGTTACCTACGAACCCCAGCCCCCTCTAGGGTTGCCAGGTTTAGCCAACGAACAGACGTGACACCCAGTTAAACTTAAATTTCAGATAAACAACAAATACTTTTAAAATATGAACATGTGTGTTATGGGTTGAATTATATCCCCTCCCGTAAATTCTTTTTTAAATTTCATCTTTATTATATTTTTCCATTACCATTTAGTCCCCTCATACCCTCTCCCCTCTGCCGTCACCACGCTGTCGTCCATGTCCCTGAGTCCTTTTTCCTTTTTCCTCAATCCCCCCACCTGCTAACCTCCCCCCTGCCCACACTAGCTGTCATCTGCTCTCCATCTATGGGTCTGTCTCTGTTTTGCTGGTTAGTTCAGTGTGTTCATTAGATTTCACATATGAGTGACGTCATATGGTATTTGTCTTTCTCTGCCTGGCTTATTTCACTTAGCATAATGTTCTCCAGGTCCATCCATACTGTTGCAAAGGGTAAAATGTTCTTTTTTATAGCCAAGTAGAATTCCATCATGTAAATATTTAAGATATTTGACTATGCCGAAGTCCTAACCCCCAGGATCTCAGAATGTGACCTTGTTTAGAAATAAGGTCATTGCAGACTTAGTTAGTTAAGGTGAGGCCATATGGAGTAAGATTGGTTGGTTCCTAATCCAAAATGACTGGTGTCCTTACAAGGGAGGTTTTGACACAAACACGCACACAGGGGTAACGCCATGGGTGATTCAGGTGACACAGCTGCACACCAAGGAACACCTGGGACCACCGGAAGCCAAGAGAAGCATGAAACAGATGCCCCCCGCAGCCCTGGGAGAAACCAACCCCGCTGACACCTTGATCCAACTTCTGGCCTCCCGGCCGTGAGAGACACATCTCTGTTGTTTAAGCCCCACGGTCTGCGGGGCTCTGTGGGACCATTCTAGGACACTAACACCATGTCCCAGGCAGTGCTGGGGACACACTTACATGAAAGTGTATCTACTGTTCATCGGAAGCTAATTTAACTGGGAATCCTGTCTTTTTATTTGCCATATCTGGCATTCCCCCAACCCCCAATAGTCTGCTTTTCTCTGAATCTGGTGGAGGTGAGGATGTTCTTGAAGTTCCCAAAACTGCCCATTCAACTCCCTGGGCTGACCGCTGGGGTGGCAGCTGTTTCCTGAGACTGCCTACCCCTCCTCACCCGGAGAGGACCCACTTTTTAGAATCCACCCATGAGCTCCTGTCCCGTGTCTAGTTTCTGCCCACGCGCACTTCGCTGTGCTTCGCTTAGTGCACTCACGCTTAGGGCCAGGAGGAGCTGTCCCGGAGACTCACTCTGCCATCTCACCTGAGATCTCATCTCCACTGTAATTACTCTGAGGTGTTAGTGAAATTTAATAAATGCACGTGGACTCGCACAACGTTAAAACTGAGCTCTGCTTGCATTATTTTAATGTTTTAAAAAACGACTTCCCAGCCATGTTCATGCAGACACAGGATGGAGAAGGTAATCTCTCAAGTGCACAGACTCAGTGGAGGAGGCTGGTGACAAAGATTCGTCAGTTGATCACCACAACGTGATCCTCATCAGTCAGAAACATTGATAGGAACCGTCATTTCTCAGACGACTTGGAACACACTATCTACATGAGCATTAGAATGTTCTGGAAAGCCGGAAACATCAGGGTGAGGTATTACACCAACAGATACTTGTAAGAGTGGCCAATGTTTATGTAAACCTTACTGTGTGCTGCATACTGTTCTAAGTGTTTTATACATTTAATTCACTTAATCATCAAAACATTATTATAAGAGAGCACTATTATTAACTGCACCTTATTAAGTGCAGAACCAGAAGCAAAAAGAAATTCAGTAAGTTGCCTAAAGTCGCCCAGTCCCTCAGCCATACAGCCAGCATTTGAAGCCAGCTGTGCTGGCTCCGGGCTCCCGGCTCCCCACCACCGTGCTGTGACGTCTCCTGAGTGATCCGGCGCGGTCACCGTTTGCAGTACTTCCTACATTTACTCACAGAATGACCTAAGCGTGTTCTAATCACAGCTGCCACTTGGCATCCTGAAGTCTGAGCTTGGCCAGTTCATTGGATAATTATGGAATTCTGTCTAATTTACTACAGCATCTGCCTGGGAAGACTTCCAACTGTCTTCCGTCACCCATCTGCATTTCTTATGTAAGAAGTCAGAGGCCTCCACTTAAATCTGTGTCATGCATTATTTATACTCAGTGCCTGCATTAACCCAGTGGAGTTGTGGAAAGGGCGGAGTGGGAGTCACTCTATTGACCGATTTGTTACCAACTGCCCATGTGAGTGTGGGCAAGGGATTTATCTTCCCTCTGCTACCGTGCGCACTGGGTGGGGGTAAAGCAGCCAAGAGCTAAGTGTTCTACAACGTCCGGCAGAAGTAACACCTGCTTGAGTATGGTTGGTAGGGTAATAATATGGGTGTAATAATTTACAGTTTCAATTTGAACATTTCACCTAAAATGTCATATGGTGCACTTGAGTGTGATATTGTTATGTTACGGAATTGCACGCTTATGATTTTGTAATAACGGATTTTATAATAAAAGGGGCATTATTTGTGCCAGACCCTGTATTTTGCAGTCCTTTGGACAGATGGCTTCCCTCGCTTGGGAAGACTTGAGCTCAGACAATGCTCTTTAGCCTTGCAGAAAGTGACACCGGGTTCCATCTTCAAATGTCATGTCACAGGCTGAAGCAAGAGGTGCACAGTGGATTTTTTTCTCTCTCCGAAGGGAGAGTAAAGAAAAGACAGAAGAAAGAAAAGGATAAGGAAGAAAAATCCTAACACAAGGCTTGACTTTATAACAATTAGGTTTACCTCATTATTCACAAGAGGCTCTTCCCTGTGGATCCAGCTTCCCCGAGGCCCCCACAAGAGAGCTGGTAGCACTCAATCATAATCTAACTGCCACATCCAAGCATTTGGGAGGGGGATAACCAGGGTCTGGAAGCTCTGATTGGAGCAGCCGCTGCATAACCTGTTCCTAGCACTTCAAGAGTTCCATCCAGATGACGAAATAACAATTAATTGACAAGTAAAGGGATTTTTTTCATGATCCCAAAGAAGGAGCAAATGTGTTACCTTAAAGTAGAGAATGAATTCTGGGTACACATATTCAGACTATGACCCTGAGAGATGAATGACTTTTCCATAAAAAGATTGCTTTGAATGTGACAGTCACAGTCCAGAGCAACAGCATCTAAGGTCCACTACTCTGATCGCTTCTTTGTGGCAACAATTTATTTTCCTGTCTTGACATTCCAGGCAATGAAAAGCCAAATATGAAGAATGCTGGACTGGCGTGTGTCTTCCTAAAATGTAAACATTGAAGTTCTGACTCCCAGTACCTTAGAATAGGGCTATATTTGGCGATGAGGCCTTTCAAGAGATAATAAGATGAAGTGAGGTCATTGGGTGGGCCCCAATTTAATATGAATGGTATCCTTATAAGGAGAGGTGATCAGGACACAGACACACACAGAGACGGGTGCCTGAGGACACAGGAAGAAGACGGTGTCTGCCCACCGAGGAGAGAGGCCTGGGGAGGGACCGACACTATGACACCTTGACCTTCCACTTCCAGAACTGGGAGAAAATAAATCTCTGTCATTCAGGCTGCCCAGTCTGCGGTCCTCTGTCTCCGCAGCCATAGCACACTCATCCATGGAGCAGCTGTACAGACTCAATGTGCTACACAGTATTGGAATAGTTCTGAGGCCACGTGCAAGGTGAGTCATGGAGTTAAATTCTACAAAAACAAAATAGGTCATTAAACATTTCTCTCTCGAGGCATTATCAGTGTTTTTTAAATAGCACCATAGTAACACTTTCCACTTCTTCTTGCATGGTACAGTTTCATTAAGTTCCAGGAAGGTCACAATGGCCCGTGACCTGCCCCGAAGCTGACCACAGCAGCCCCGAAGTCCCCCGCCTTCATGAACATCTCTGAGAAAGGTCCAGACCACGGGACTCATCCCCCGAACCTGTTGGGGAGCCAGCTGGTGGTTCTACTGGTATTGTTCTCTGACCTTCAGACAGAGCAATCAAGTTACTGTGAGAAAAGAGAGGGAGAAGGAATGAAAATAAGCCTTGGAGGACACCCGTGAAACAGCAGTATGCTGCTGAAGGCGGAGCCGTGGCTGAGACCGTCCCACACACATCGGCAGGCCCCACGGCCAGTCCAGGGACACGATTTCCCCCACGTCCAGTGTGGATTTACACCAGGAGAGGAGGGGTCACTGCTTCCTCCAGTTCTGAGCACCAGTGACACATGTCATTGCAGTAACACACAGAGCAATATATCTGTTGTCCCTACAAAGCGTTGGCCATGCGCGTGCAGAGCAATAGGTGGGGTAAGATTTGGAGCGTGTGTGCATGTGTCTGTGAAATAACAACGCGCTGGGAGGCCTCAGTTCTTCTCTGGGAGAAGGGTCATTCTGTAAAAGAACTTGAAATGGAAAAGAAATTCTCCATTGGGAGACAAAGGAAGGACATTTATAGAGTCATGTGCGGCAAAGAGTCAAGGACAAGCCTCCTAAATGGAGCTCTCTGGAAAACCAGAACGATGGGCAAACTGGATAGAACTGGTCTGATGAGACTCCTGCGTGGCATCTTGAACCCCTCACCCATAAAACGACATAACGTCTTTCCCACGTCCACTGGCACTGAGTTGTTGCAAAGCAAATGACTGCAATGCTTCAAGCACGCCCAGCTTGAAGAACCCATCGCTTTCCTAAGACGCCTGTTCCCCGAAGCAGAGGGTGAAATTGCTGTGCCCTCCTCACATCCACCTCAAAGGTCATACTGTGAAGGTCAAATGTGACTCTAACTATAATCTAATGAACATATAGTATTTGGGGAGTTAAGGAAAAAAATTTGTTTCAAGGCAAGTTTTTTAAATAGGTTCACTCACGTGCCTTATTTTATGACACAATATATAAAACATGCTGTGGATTAATTTCTAGAAACGAGTCAACACTGATTAACAGAACTTTTGCATGAACACATCCATTCTCGTGGAGACCATATCATGCCGTACTTTATTAACTCAGTGGTCTTGGTTACCCACTTAAGACACACTGTTTTGTCCCCTGGTTCACAAAGTCTGAGTGCACAAGAAGGTAGTTTCCGAACAAACTGAAAGAAGCTGCACCGGATGTTTTTTAGAAGTAGAGACCAGTACAATCCAAGTGGGAATAAATTTACATGAGGGCAAGGCCGTCTGTTTTGAGCACAAACATCGAGCCCTCCAGGTAAGGTTCGGAGCCGTACACAGGAACTGCACCCCGACCCGCATCCCTTACGCACACATCCGCAAGCACCCTCCGTTTGAGGACCTTTCTGATTGGTTCTGATTGTTCTCCAGGAGTTGCCAAACCACACAAGTAAGAAAATGCCCTAAGCAAAGAGATCATTGGACCCACCCATGCTCCCTTCTATGAACCCACTGTGGACTCACGCTGGTGGAAAACGGCCCTCCTAGCCCCAACATGTTCCCAAAGTTGTCTAAAACAGGGGTCCCCGACCTCCAGGTGGCAGACTGGTACCAGTCCAGGCCTGTTAGGAACCAGGCCACCCAGCGGGAGGTGAGCTTGAATGTAATGCGCTTGAATCGTCCCGAAACCCCAGTCCATAGGAAAATTGTCCTCCACAAAACTGGTCCCTGGTGCCAAAAAGACTGGGGGCCACTAGCCTACAATACAGGGCAGGAATGACCTCCACAGGCCGGCATCCTCATCACAGTAATAGCAGGAAAAACCTTTCACTCACAGAAAATAGAAAATACCGTCTTTCACGTGCCACCTAAATCCTAACCCTGTGCGTGTCTTTCTGACTCACCCCAAACTCTGTGGTGTGGCATCTCATGAGATGTCCAGAGTAAACAAAGGTCCATTCATTCATTCATTCAGTTACTCAGTCACTCAGTCAGTCATTAAATACGTACTGATCTGCCTGTGGGGTGAAAAGAGAAGCACCAGGCATTCAGGACACGTCCCTCTCCTCAGAGCTTAGTCAGAGGTGGGGACAGTCATGTCATCAAAGCCTCAAGGCCGATAGTGCACGTATGTGCCTTTCCTCTACACACCTGCCTATTGGTGTTTTCCACTAGGACGACATTCTGCCCTTGTTGCTGATATGGCATCATTTCATCTAAAAAAATCACCTAGAGAAAAATTTCAGGAACACAGTTCCTCTGGCCACACGCTCTGAGCCTTGCATGTACAGCAAGGTCCATGAGTCAGCAACATGTGGGAGCACAAAATAAAAACAAGGATGGCAGCTAATATTCGTAGAGTGCTTGCTTAAGCTGTGTCCTAGATGTAACTATAAATGTGTACAATCATTCTCAGATGAAACTAGAAATTACATTTTCTTGTCATGTTTCAAATGGGCAGTCTGAAGCTCAGAGAGGCTAACTAATTTTTCCAAGACGACTCAACTAGCAGTTTACCCTCCAGGATGAGAACCGAGCCTGCCCAACTCCAAAGCCGAATAGCTCAGTTAGAAACTTACAGCAGTTTTAAAAACATGTTTGATCACTGAACTTCCCCCAGCATGGACACAGCCTTTTGCTGTTTTGTAAAGGTCATATAGGTCTGGGCCACGGAATACAGGCTGGGAAGTCTTTCACAAAAACCAGAGTTTCCATAATACAGCAGATCCGTACTTCACAGGGGGAAGCCCCCAGCGATGTGGGGTTCAGGGTGCCTTTAAACGCAACACCAAGTTTATGTTTTTATTCTTGTTTATTGTTATTCTATTTCAGTTGTCCCAATTTTCCCTCTTTGCCCTCCTCCTCCCCACCCACCCCCCGCTCCCACGGTCCATCCCCGAAGCACTGTCCATGCCCATGGGTCATTCCTACATGTTCTTTTTTTGTAATGTGAATCTCGCACTCTGGTCCCTCAGTGGGTTGAAACACATTTTAAAGGTTGCCTCCAGACCTGGGACATCAGGTGCACCTCCTAACTCACCTGTCTTTATTGACGTGCCACCACCATACAGTACATAGAAGTCATGGACGGCCTGGTCCACACACGGAGTGCATCTCAGTCACTTCTCCTGTCATCACTAACGGCTGGTCCGAAGGGGCCCACCACTTGTCATGCTTGGGACTCACGTCCTCCATCATTCTTCACGCAAAGGTTCACCTTCCTGGACTTCCCTCCGGGCAGTGCACACGCAGCACAGTGCACTGGTGATGTGTCGTGGGACCGAGCACGTGAGACCTGTGTCATTTTATTAACCAGAGTCACCCCAATAAATGCAATAAAAAGGAAAGAAAGAGTCACCTTTCTTGTAACATCAAGTCACTTGGGCTGTCTTGTATTGTTTAAAATTGAACGGGGGCCCCTCTTAGAATCTACTCAGGGTGGTTCAGGCACATGTACTCACTGTCATCCACCCACTCTGAGCCTGTCTGTTGAATTCCTACTATGTACCAAGAAGTAGTCCCACCTCACACGAGGCCCTTCACATGTACAGTTGTGATCTGCTCGAGCCAAAATTAATGTGCACTCAGCAGTGGGAGCCGTTCTAGCACATTCAGATACAGCGTTCCACCACTCACGGACTTGGGGGACTGGGAGCGTGGGACCCAGAAGACACAGGAACAATCAGGCTATAATATTCCCCTTCTCCACTCCTTCCCCAACGTTACGCTGAAGAAATCAGTGGGAGGTGACCATGCCCGGCAAACACGAGGCAGGGAAGGCAGCCACCGGAACCCGGCACTGTGCTGTGTAAGCAGGGAGAACAGCCCCGCTGGCTGGCAGCGCTGACCCCCAGGGACGGGTTTGTGCTGCTGTGCAGAGGCTGACTGCACAAATTAACACCAGCATCAGAAACGCCTTCCGCGTCCCTCACCTCTTCCAAGAATTCCTTAAATGTTCACAACAAACTAAACGTGTTTAGTTCTGAAATGAATGAATACATGCTATTCACTAAGAAAACAGTATCCCACAAATGGGTATGGATTTTTTTCTAAAGCCGTATCTCTGTATTCTGGATAAAAAGAAGTGTTTGACCAACACGCATGATCTCTTTTTAATCTAAAAGGGCAACAAAATGAAAATTCTGGCAAGAGAGATGGGACCCTGCCTATGGCATCTTGTTTGAAAATCGGTCTGGCCCCCCTTTGTGTTAAAAGGTCACTTTGGTGCTGAGACGAAGAACTTTCATTTTATAGCCTCGCGGGAGCAAATACTACCATGGCCTGCCCAGCCAGGCTGGAAGCAGAACCATAACCTGGTAAAACTATTGCATCTCTTCCCGGTATGTGTCCCTTTCTTGTGTTTCTGGGTTTGGATTGCTGGTTATTGCCTCCAGCTTCCCTGCCCTAGAATTAATAATATTAGATGACTTCTGGCAATAGCTATTTTTAACCACGTTCTCCAAACACCAATGTCCTATAAATTCAGTGATTTGGGCGCACGATATGCCTGATGCCCTGGAGAATATTACATGTGGATTTTGTTTCAACATCAGAATCCACTTACTATAAAAACATATGGAAGGGATTCGATGATGATTTAAATCTAAAGCCATAATCCAACTTTTAATTTAGACCAGATTACTGAAGGACATTCAGTAATCGACCACAAAGATTAATTTAGCAATTTTTTCACGGTTTTGTGGTGTAATGTAACAATGTAACAGTACCATAGTTCTAGATTTAAGCAATATAAGAATTATTTTCCACTTAGCAATCAGAGTCAAAATCTAGAATTTCTAGTAGAAAAATGTTAATATTTCTATGTCATTGCCCAGAACATAGTTGGCACTCAAGTTGAAACCATAATAAAACATTGCTAAGAAACTGTGACAATTATTTTACTACAAATGCTTCATTTTGTCCTTTGGGCAAACCAGAGGACACTGCACGCCGTCTGCAGGGAGGACATTGACAGCAGCTGAGACTGATAACCCTCTGAGACGGGATGAACCCAGAGAAGCATCGAGACAATCAGGAAGATGAGAAAGGGCCCCTGAGAGCGGACAAAAACAGCCGAGATAAAAATGAATCCCACTTTGGGGGAATAACTCAAGTCCTGTCATTCCAAAGACAGAGTGACAGCAACAGAGTGATGATCTCGGCGGGACAACGGACCGGGCCTAACACCTGTTCTAGAACGCAGTAGGCCTGCGAGAGGTGACCACGAGGACACAGAAGTCACCGTGTGGCTTGGTCAATAATTGGGACAAAATTCCATAATCATAGCAGCTGCTTCCTTCTGTCCTGAGAAGCCGCCTAGGTAATTAAAATGTCACACATGATGCAGAAGAGTAGATTGATTTTTCTGCTCTACTTCTGAAGTCAGGTGTTCGTTCCCAGACTCAGTGCCGGGAGCCTGGACCACGCAGGAACCATCTGAAGGCTCGGATTGGTGTCTCAGCCGCTGTGGCGTCAGTGGGTCTTGTTTCTTACTCCCAGCTAAGGGTGAGCCTTGGCTTTTAGGGCTCAGTAAACAGACAGATGAGTGATTCTCATTCCTTCCCTACATCAGAGGTTCACAAGCCACTATCCAGAATCCACAGGAGCCTCAAACCTTTTAGTTAAACCCCCACTCCCCACGTGAATGTTTACCTGTATTGACCTTATCGTAGGTGGCTTTTCTCATCGGCCTTGATTAAACTCTGATTTCTCTTACACACAGTGGAACTTACTGTGGTCCTGGCAGTTTGTTTGGCTGTCTACGAGGGAATTACTCTCAGAATTCCTCATCCAGGTATGTGCTTGAAATTTTATGAAAGAACATGACACAGGATGCATTCGTGTAAATGATTTCCATCAAGGCTTTCTGGTGCTTGCATCCCCATCATCTTGTTATGCAGAAGCACTGGAACAGGCCATTGGGGTTGGCTGACTTTTGGAAAGAATAATCATGGGGGGTGTGTCCGCATACAGTCAACGTGTGGCATTTCTAGTGCCGTAAAGGATTGGGATGTCTGGGATGCTACAGGATACAGCATAACCGATAACTTACATGGAGTTTATCAATTTTTCTAGGGATCATATAACAAATAAATAGTAAATATTCCACTCATGTTTGTTATTCATCCAGAACGCACACTGGTGCTTCCTGTAATGGGGAAGGCGTTTTGTGGACATGCGTTTAGCACTGACTGGCTGATGGAAGCAGAAGCCTGTACAAGCACTCACAGGGATGAATGAAGGATGATATGCATTTATATCTGTCTGCCAAGAGGCCCTGATAAATTGAGGAGGGAAAGAGCATACAGGCGCACACTCACACACATGCACGCACTAAGCTGCTGATCCTCCAATTACTCTCCCATTACATCCCAAGTCCTTCAAATGAGCTGTCTCCACCTCCTCTGAGTCTCTCTCACTCTTCTAAGGACCCTTCTCCACAGCAATGCTCTGCCCTTCCCAGTATAAAACTCCTTGGTTTGCTGGGTCCTCCACTGTTGGTGTCCCTTTGCCCAGGCTGCCGAAGAAACCTCAGGCTGATGGCCTCCCCTTCGACACAGGGGTCTCCTTCACAGGGGACAGTGGAGGAGGTGAGAGGCTTGGGGAAGAATGCAACTACTTTTAACGCCCTTAACCAATGTTCCTTTCCTAACCAATGTTCAACGTAAAAATGCTGTCTGTCGCCCTTTCAAAAATTCAGGTTTCTAGTAAGAAGCCCTGAGCTCTTCTGGACTTTCAGGTGTGGGTCTCTTTGCTCAGGGATCCGGTTGATTCTTTAATGCTCAGAACAAGAGCAACATGAAGAAGCCTGAGTTGTTCCTCACGGGCAGAGCACCGGTTTGGGTTGGTCTCAGCCCTGGGCAGAGAGCGCTGGGGTTTGCCCAGGACTTTGGGAGAGGGGGGAGGTGTCAGAGTCTGCTCAGGATGCTGCAGCAAATAATGCCACAGCCTTTCAATCCTCACCGTTCTGAAAGCTGCAAATCCAAGAGCCAGGTGGCAGCAGGGCTGGTTTCTCCGCAATCTCTGTTTTGGCTTGCCCATGGTCATCTTCTCGCTGTGTCCTCTTCTCTGCGTGCACACCCCCCTGGTGTCTCTTCCTCTTATAAGGACACAGGGCCTATTGAATTAGGGCCCCACCCTCACTTAACCTTAGTTACCTCCTTAAAGGCCCTATCTCAAATATGGTCCAATTGGGGGTGCAGGGCTTCCACTTAGGAATTTGGGGCGGACAGATTTCAGTCCATGACAGGAAGGAGGACCAAGCACGAGACTGAGAATGGGGAAGGACAGAAGTCTGCTGCCAGGAGTCACAACGCTGATTGTCTTCAGACGTTGCTGGGATGGTGATGATAGGCAGGGAAGGAGCCTGTGACCTCCGAAGAGTAGGGGACCCACACAGGCAAGTTAAAGAAATAAACACCCAGCTGTCCAAACAAAACACATCCATGGGCTGAAGAATATCAGCTTTCAATCCCGGTTGTAGGATTTCTGGCAACTTTCAAAATGAGCTGACACTGCCTCAGCTGGCATGGGAGGCCCAGCTGTTCTCTGGCTTTGTGTTGGGTGATGAGAATCCCGCCTGTTATGGGTGGAGGGAGGGGCGGAGCTGATTCTCAGCACAGATTTACTTCCCTTGGGTTTGTATACAGGGACCAGAGGGAGGCTGCACGCGTTGCTTCATTTCCTTCAAGTTTTACTTCCTGCCGTTATTGCCCACAGACGGAATAGAAAGACCTCCTTTCTACAGCCTGAACTAAAATCTAAGTCGATGGATGTGTGCTTGTGGTTAATAGACAATACAAACGGTTAATATGCCAGATAGATGGTGCCAGATCCTTAGTTCCTTGGTCCTCAGACAGATGGCAGGCTTTCCAGCAACCCCCTATTCGGATCAACTAGCAGTGACTCCCCCCAAGTCCTGTGACCAGGAGGATTCTGGGGTTCAGATGGAACGTACCAAAGCTGGTGCTCCCGTTAATTAGCATTCTGTCTCTGATGGTGGAGGGAGGGCTTGGCAGCTCCAGGACACAGAAGCACCGAAAGCGAGCCAACTTTCTAAGGCACTCCTGTCTTGGATAATACCCAGTGTGGTGGCTTCAGCAGGCAAATCCCTCCCTTTGCAGGTGCAACTAATAGAAACCCCTCTGCTGGGCTTCACAAGGTCAACACACACAGAGAAGGAAGCAAGTCCTTGGGCAGAGAAGGAAATTCAGATCTTGGGAAACATAGGGAGCACCCCCCACTCTACGATTTTAATATAAAACCCAAGAAACAAAGGTTTATTAGTGTTATAGCTTGAGAGGTTGGCGGTTAGTATTTTGTGGTTTGTCTTAAAAAATTATCTCTGTAATAAGCTTATTGATTTTTTTCCTCTTAAAATAAGTAATATTCTGTGGGAAAAGGCCAACCTTTCTTGGTGTGACCTCTTTTTTTCCGGAGATTATTAATTTCTTTTTAATAGACCTCATACTGCCAAATCAAATTTTTATATCACAAAGGGATTTACATTTATCTTGAGCTGCACACTCTTCGTCGTCTATCAAACTCCGCTTAAGTTTCTAATTGAAATAATTTTTCAAGTGTTGAGCAATAAAGAGGCAGTAAGTGATATATTTAAATTATTTATTCAGCTTATTCATTATTAATTCGGTTTTGTTCCTTGCTGCACAGTGAGGCTAAGCCAACGCCTTTGATTTTCAAATCTTTTCTATCATTAAGCAACAGTAGAAGTAGCTGTTTCTGCCACCACACTTGCGTTCCATAGGTCTCTGGGCATTCGGGCAGCATCAGTTTAAATCACAGTGAAATTTAATGCATTAACTTGGTTTTGCAACATGCAGCTCCAAAAACAGAGTGTAGATTACAGTGTGCCTATTCTTAATCAAACTAAAAAAAAAAACACCTGGTAAGATGAGCCATTGCATTAAGACCTCATCCTTCAGCATTTTTTAAGGACTCGTGCGTCTTTGTCTACACTCTCCCTTCAATTCACTAAGACTGATACATCTTTGACCCACATTATGTAATGGATCCGCGGCTAGTTATCTGGTTGGCCGGTGTGTACACTACGGAAGCCCTTTTACTGACACCTCTATCTGGTTATCCCTTTTGCAGCACAAGTTCATGCTTCAAATTGAATACGTTATTCTCCCCTCACCTGAACTGCTTTCCTGATCGCAGTGCCTCTTCCTACAGCATCATGGTCATCTTCAGAAGTCCACTGGTTATAGCCCCTCCCATATACACACATATCCCAGCCCTCCCACTCCACCACCGCTCACACTGCTGTAACCTCTCCCCCTGCCAAGTCCCCAGCTGCTGGACACTCCGATAGCCTGACATACTACCCACCTGTTTTTTCCTAAAGCCCTGGTAATGCACCTGCCCTGCTCACAGACCTGTGATGATTCCCCTGGACTCACCGAACATGCCCAAGCTTCCCCTGCTCCCATTTCTTCAGGCTTGATCCGTTCTTTGCAGCCTCATATACAAGCACTTGGCAATTGGATGGTCAGGAACGAGAGCTTACACGTGGCAGACTCTCATAACCTCTCATTCAACAGTAACTATACTATCTGTAGATATAGTATATACATACCTATAGATATCTACAGGTATAGATATACTATCTATAGATATAGTATATAGGTATGTATATGCCATAGTATATAGGTCTATATATCTGTGGACATATATAGTATATATAGTATATGTTATACATATGGACCTATATATACTATATACAGGCCTATAGTATATACTATATAGTATATATATTTATATATCTATAGTATACAGGTATATAGATACCTATACACTGTATCTATATCTATCTATATATGTATATATAGCCTGTCCAGAAAAATTCCAGCCATTGTTAATATAAGGAGAATTGTTTGCACAGCATCAACGTAACCTGGAAGCTGAGGAGAGTGGACTGGAATGCACATGCATGAACAACGATGACTTCACTGTACTAGTCAGCTGGGGCAGTAGATGCCCCTTGGGTGAGCATGTGCACTGTGTGGCCATCACATTAAAAATGACTGAGGGAGAAGAGCAACAGATCTGCATCAAATTTTGTGATAAGCTTAAGCATTCCTCTATGGAAACTATTCAGATTATTCAGAAGGCCACAACTATGGGCAACTGGTGATTGGCAGCTTCATCATGACAATGCACCCACTCATGCATCACATCTCATACAGAGTTTTTTGGCAAAACATCAAATCACCCAGGTGACTCAGCCCCGCTACAGCCCAGATTTGGTGCCCTGTGACTTCTGGCTTTTCCAAAAACTAAAATAACCTTTGAAAGGGAAGAGATTCAGACCATCAATGAGATTCAGGAAAATACAATGGGGCAGCTGATGACGATTGGGAGAACTGTGTGAGGTCCCAAGGTGACTACTTTGAAGGGGACTGATGCATCACTCTCTTATGTACAATGTTTCTCAGATCTTGTATCTTCTTCAATAAATGTCTCTGTTTTCCATACTGCATAGCTGGATACCTTCTGGACAGACCAGCTGGATGAATGGATGGGCGGATGGATGGAGAGATGGGTAGATAGATAACTGCATCCGCTCCCCACACAATATCTGGCATACACTAGATCCTCAATACATATCTGTAGAATAAATGATCAAAGAATTGGTCATAAAGTAACGCTGAGAATAAACAAGAGAAATCAAGTGATAGCATACTCAAAACATGTGATGGGAAGAAAGAGTAATCCACTGGCTGGAATTATTTAGAAATAATTGACTGTGTGATAACCCACCAACCAGAAAGGCAGGTGAGTGTCTAACTGACCAAATGGCCTCCAGTGACCTAATCCCATGGTTCATGCTAGGCCTCTGTGTGTCCCAGGTGTCACAGAAGGCAGGGAGGGGGACCTTCCTCTGCCTGGAAGATGTAACAGCTCGGCAGTGAGGATCAGGGTGAAGAATAAGAACAAACACAATAACAATTATGATTACAAACTTTTTTTAGGCTACTTCTATGTGTCAGGTACCCTGTGCTACCCATTCCAGCTCATTCAGTCCCAGAAACTACCCTGGGAAAATAACAGGAGCACAGAGCTGCCCCGTGGCTGTGGAAAACTGTGCTATTGTCCCAACTTTTCACCACCTTTCCTGATACCTCCCCACCTACAGTCCTGTGGGAGGAGTCTACTTCCCCACCTACTGACTTCAGATTGGCCATATGGTTTTTCTAGCCAATGGTATGTGAACAGACACAACATATGCTAATCCAAGAAGTTGTAGGAGCCACTACAGGTTCCCAACAGATGTGGGGGAATCCACTCCAGATAAGGCTGCCTTCAGGGTGGATTCTAAATGAGATCTGTGGCCAATATTCAGCCTGATACCTCCATCATGTGATCAAAAAAATAAATCTTTGTTATTGTTGACCATAGAGATTTGGGAATGGGTTATTACTACCCCAGACTTAGCAATGGCAGAGCTGGTATTCCCACCCAGAACTTAAGCTTTTATCTATTACACTCTTCTGCCCCCTTAAACACATGCCCTATTATTAGAAGAGGCCCTGGGTCTACTCTGGTGGGCTCTGTTCCCTCCATCCTGCAAGCTGGAATCAGCTTGGTGCTCCAGGTGTGGTCCATGGACTGGCAACTGCATGAGCATCATTTGGAAGTTGGTTCAAAATGCAGAATATCAGCCTCCCACTCCAGCATCTGCCTTTTAACAAAAATTCCAGGTGATGTCTGTTCACGCTGATGTGTAAGAAGTGCTGGCTTAACACTCCTGCACAACAGCTATGCTTCATGAAAGGGGAAGATCAAAGGCCATCAGCTGGAAATGGAAAGTACCAGCATGCACTTATTTTCCTCACCCCTCAAAGATCAAAGGGGGAAGAACCATGTGCTGTAACTACCATGATATTATTATAAAACTTACAAGTACCTTCTCTAGCCACAAAATAACATCTCTCAATGGAGTGCTTCCCACTCACTGCTGGCTATGCTGACCTCTTGTTCACAACCCAATGACTTAGTCATTGAATAAATAAATATTAGGGCCTATTAGTCCTCATTAGGGGCTGTTAGTCTGTGACCAAAATGACACATTGTGGTTATCTTTACTCTCCCCTTCCAAGATCCCATTAGTGGTGTATCACCTTTTTGAGGAGTGACACTGACCATTAACCATAAGAGTAAGCACCACAGCTTCCCAAGCACGAGTTGTCATGATCATTAGAAGAGGACTATGACCCTTACCCAGTCCCAAAACTCAGCACCCAGTGGTGCTGAGCCAGAACATCCAAGTAGTAATGGAAGTGAGTCATGATCTTCCAAGATGGCAGACGATACAGGCTGAACAGCTACCCAAACATCTGAGATACATTCTCCCCGGGGAAAAGCGAAGGTTTTTGACAGGCTGGTTTATGAATAAATTCATGACGTGAGACATTACCTAAACGTCTGTTAAGAACTGTTTCAAAATGAAGTCATCAAAATCACTGCAAAATATATACTTGAAATTCAAACAGCGGGGAAAAAGAGTGTGCTTGTTATGTAGAATTCATTACCAGTGAGTATTTCGGAGTGCAGCCTCTAAACACATTTGTTGAGGATTGCTTTAACTCAATTGTTTGGAACATAAACAGAGAAAGAGCTGAATGGGAAACTCCAGAAGCCCGGTGTTTTTTCAGCTTGTTTTTTTTTCCTTGCCTTGTTAGGAAAAGTCACTCTTTTTCTTCAAATTTTAATGCAATTGAAAGGATCTGATGTTATTTTCTAATTTATCAGTTTATGTTGTTAAGCATAGAGACATCATTTTCATGTGGAAAACTGAAGCTACATGTCAGGGATTTTCTTCCATGATCATGTGAGGGTAAAGAAGAGCCGTCATTGGATGCAAATTCCCTTTCATAGGTATTTAATTCACAATGCAAGTAGGTACACACTCACAGGCTCATATAATATTGATCCTTATATATTTTTACTTCAGCCTGGAGCTGCTAAAAGATGGAATTACATGGTAAACAATCAAATTAGCCAACAGAGGAGATCTGGGCTCAAAAATATGCTAAAGAAAAAAAATACTATTCTTAGCCCAGAATGACCTAAGTAGTAGGTTAAGAATGAGAAAGACCACTGCGCCATCTGATCTAAAAGGAGATAATGGTGAAGTTCTGGCACACCATCAGAATTGATGAAAATCAATGTATAATGAATAAAGACCAGAAATAACCACAGACACACCCAAAAGAAAAAACCACAGTTTAGAGTGCATAAAATTTAATAATATGTATATATCAAAAAAGCTTGCCGTAAGCCAAATTATAATGCAAAAACTGACCTTTAAAATTTTACGTATCTGTTTAAAAAGTACATAACCCTAACACACAACAACAAAAAGTTTGCAAACCTATTTTTCAAATAACATATGAAAAGAGAAATGGGCAAAGCAAATGAACAGGCAACAAAAAAAAAAATTCAGGGACAACCTAAACTCACAACAACAGGAGGACTAGCTAAGTCAATTGTGGAAGATACTTATAATAAAATAGAATGCTATGGAAGCAGAAGAAAAAGAGAAGCACCTAATTTGAATATCTGACAAACAACCCAAAAATATTAACAATTTCTATCTCTACATTTTAGAACTACAACTGCTTTCTTAACTTTGCTTGTGTGCCTCAAGTTTTTTTTACAAATTTTACACATTCAGTATATATTGTTTCACAGATAGAAAAAAACGATCATCAGCATTGTAAAAAATTTAAAATAATTAGAAACTGGAACAATTTAGATCAAAGACCTTAGCATGAATTGAGAGGTTAAAATTATTCCCAATGCTATAAAATGATAGCCTAAACAATCAAAATATCTTACCTCCAAGAGTAAACTTGCAGTTTTTGGACAAATGTCATTACCCTACATTGATATTTTCTTAGGTATCAATAGCTATGCTTATAGGCAAAGGACACTATTAAGCCATACGTGTCAGGAGACAGCTTGGGCCCAAAGAACAATTTCACTTTCTCAATTCTGAGTCTGTGTTTGCCGGTGAACATCTACCATATTCTGGAGTAGCTGTGGGTGGCGGGACCAGACCCCTGGGGCTTTCGATGGGATGGGGCCTCTGCCCTAACTTTGAATCCACCAGCGGGTTGCGATGGGAGCTAACATGTCGATTCAAACTGATTGCTTGTGTCATCTCCCTTTTCTAGAGAAGCCAATCATGTAACTTTGTCTGGGTATGGATCATTAAAACACAAGAAAAAAATTAAAATAAATTATAGGACGGTATAAATTTCTGGCTGCCACTGTGACAAACTAACACAAACATGGTGGCTTAAAGCTACACAAAATAATTTCTTAGTTGTGGGGGCTGGAAGTCCAAGGTCAGTTTCATGAGACTAAAATCAAGGGGTGGGCAGACCAGTACGCTCTCTGGAGGCTGCTGGGAAAAATCTGTGTCCTTGTCCCACTTCTTGAGGCTGTCTTTCTTGGCTTGTGACTCCTCTCACACATCATTCCAACCTCTTGTTTCATCATCGAATCTCCTACGATTCCTCTGATTGTCCTCCCTCTTAGAAGGATGCCTGTGATTCTATCAAGTCTACTAGATAATCCAGGATAATCTCCCCACACCCCAAATCTTGAACACTCTTGCAATACTCTTTGACCAAGTAGAAGATAATATCCACAGGTGCCAGGGGTTAGGACCTGAACACCCTGGGGCAGTGGGCAGCATTATCTAGCTGACCACACCCTCTAATCAACTAGGCAGTGTCCAGCCTGCAGAGTTCTCCAAAGAGCAGCACTTTGGCATATTTTTGTCGATATTTTAGAATCATGATAAGCTGTGATTCTCTTCAGAAGTATTAAATGGAAGGCAAGTCAAATAAGTGGATTTCTAGGAGGAAAAGGAACACTCATTCTTGAATTTCTCCTTCTTCCCCCAAGTCTCGGATGAGTGCTGCACAGCTGAAAACTCTCACGTTGTTGAAAACGATCACGGCACATCTGCCATATGGTCCATACAGATGTGATCGGAGGCTTCTGCTTTATGAATGCAAATGATGGTTCCGACTTTCCTATGGCCTCTCTTTGCCGAGAGAACTGTGAAAGAATGAGACACCACCCACCATGGGAACGCACATGCGCCACCCCCTCACCGTCCCCAAACCTGAGACCTCAACTGAGGACAGCTAAAGTGACCAATGGAGGTTACTGAGAGCCTGTTAAATAAAGACACACTGTGGCAGACCAGGACATGGAGGCTGATCTCTCCTGAGAGAGCATTTGCCACACCCGCCAGTGGGCAGTCTTAACCCTCCAAGCTTTCCCTTCTCTTTCTCCTCGTAGTTCATCACCTATTTGTGTTTCTGTGATCATCAGATCTCTGAGTTATTTGGTGAGTAAGCAATGACTAGGATATATAGACACTTAAGTACTGAACTCTAGCTTGGATGGATTAGTAAGGAAGGGAGGGAGAAAAGGAGAAAGGTTGGGGAAGGTCGCCTTCATGCCCATACCTGGGCCCTGTTGGAGAAAAATCACACAACTGGGACGATTTGTGTCACAATAGACACAGGTCCACTAAGCTGCCCAGACCCCTCCATGGCTCCAAGGAGAGTTTTCCTCTCTTGCTTTCCAAAATGGCCTTCACCTTCTCTAACCTCCCCCAGCCTCAGACCCCCACTCTCAGGAGTGAGTCTTCCCTCCCTCTTCATAGAGAAAAGGTGGATCCAGTCAGTTAAAAATCCCTTTAACTGCTTCACCACCACCCCACCACCACCACCGCCAAGGCTACCAGCCTGCCAGGACCTGATCCCTTCTTCCCTCACTTGGGTCACAATGGAGACTATGACAGATTCGATGCAAGCCACCCCTCTGGCTGTGTCTGCAAGGACATGGCAGACAGGCCCCCTGGAGTCCCAAGCGGGAGTGTGGCCTTGCAAGCTGAGTTCAGTTGCCAAGCAGGAGAGCCCAGAGTCTGCACACCTTCCTTTCGTGGAAGCACAGGGTTGTTCTTCCGGGTTACGAAGCTGGGATGGGCACTGTCAGGATGACAAGGCTCCGGCTTCCTCCTCATTCCGAACTTTCTCTTCGTTATCCAGGTCCTCCTGGATTCCTGTCCTCTCTGCCACCATTCCTTCTCCATGGACTGGTCACCATCTCAATACGCTTGGGTCTGCCCACTGAGTAGGTTTCTCCTCGACGCCCCCACCCCTGACCTCTCCCTCTCCTCCCCATGCCCAGCAGGCCTGCCCTGAGAAGCTGCAAGCACCCCAGGCTGCATTTCTCATTCACTTCGCAACCCACTCTAACCTACTTCCCGCCCCGTCGCTTTTGGTTTCCTACCATCTATGGACGTTGCTTCTCAGTCTTCTTCACTGAGTCACCTCTCTCGGTCCAACCCCAAAATGTTGGCCTTTTTAGGGTCCAACCAAGGCCCTCTTCTCAATTCACTCAACACTTGCTCTTTAGAAACCTCAGCCATACCCACTGCCTAACTCACCATCGATAAGCGAACTCTCCGCTCTCACTGGGCCAGTCTCCTGAGTTGCAGACCCGTACTCCCAACTGCACTTTGGTGCCCCGCTTGAATGTATTCCGGGCATTTCAAACTGACTGGGACCACAGCTGGACTTAGGTTTGCTCCTTCCTCACTCCCCAAACTCCTCTAACTGCAATGATCCCTTTACCAGTGAAAGGCTCATCCACCCAGCTGTCCAAACTGGACTCTCCTAAATACATCTTGAATAGGCTCCTTTCTCCCTAGCTGCATTCCTCAGCCCTAGTCCAGGCTCCCATCACCTCTCCTGGCCAGCTATAATGACCTGCTGCACCCTGGTCCAGAATGTTTGTCCCTCACAAACCCACCCTCCACTCTGCTGCCTTATTACCTTCCTATAATATAGACACATTACTCCCTTACTTAAATGCTTCAATAATTGCCCAGTGGCCTTTCAATAAAACATAATCCTTAGTGTGAACCAACCATCTCTTTCTAATCTGGCCACTGCTCACTTCTCCAGTCCTGTGTCATCCTCCCTGTGTCTGGAAAGATCCCTTCTGTTTGTCATCCATGTCCCTGCCCATGCCCCCTGACTTCTGAGTCCCCCTGGCTCACGTCCTCATGGTCTCCTTAGCTTGCTGCCTCTGTCAACCACAGATCATGCCTCCTTCTCAAAGTAAGTCTTTCTTTCCAGGTTCTGAGAGCCACTCCATCCTCCCCTCCCTGCACCAGACCTGTGGAGAGTGACAAGTCAGCCACCATGGTACCCAAGGCACTGTACCTCCCTCTGTGCTCTCCTGACACCCAGCCACCCCTTTGTAAATGGTCCCCTTATTGCACACTCCCAGTCCTTTCTAACCTGAGAGTGCCAGCCATTTCCCGTTGGGATCCTGACTGGTGTACTCGGGTCCTCTACACTCCAGTCCTGCCGACCTTTTCTCGGAGGCTTCGGTATGCCAAGTATTATGTCCTGGAGGTTTTGTCACAACTGAGGCTGGTCCTGCTGCCCTGTGTGACACACAGGCCGTGTTAAGTCATCTACAATATGCTCATGACGTGTAGTCTGCCTCGCCACTGCTGACCCCTGAAAGGCTGCTGTTACTAACATATTTCTAATGTCAGCTCCACAAGGCAGGGACCGTGAGGGTGGTGCCCAAATCCCCCTGTGCCTGGCCTCTTGCAGGTGCTTGATAAATAGATGTTAACCAACAAACTCATTTCTCCAAGTTTACCTGGTAGGTTTCTGATATTTAAAGTTTCATTTGAGCTCTTGTATTATAAAGTAGAATTGCTACACAAACAGCTTTGGATGACCTTGGCTAAGAAGTGACATCATTTATTTCCAAATCCTAGAGGTACTCAAAATTCATCCTTCGTTTTGACAATCATGAGGCTTGAAAAATTAATAAAATGCTCCACAATAGGTACAAATGCATTGGAGGGCTGGATTCCCATCAGTTTCACCATCATAAGACATCAGTTTTGCACAGCAGACCCAAGGTAATATGTAATGAAAAGGGTTATAAATATTTGATTAGTGGTTGATTATTATTATTGAACCTTGTTGCTTACTGACCACTTAACCCCACGGTGTCAGTTCCTTCCCTTTCAGGAAAACATTTATATTCCATACACCTGTGGCCTAAACATGGGTTCCCACACCAGCCTTTCCTTCAGGTCAGCCTCCTGAAACTTTGGTTGGCCACTTAGGAACCTGTTCCTGCCCTTGGTCTTTTGATGCCCCTTAACTGTTACCAACCACATTGAATGTTCTTGGTCTTCCCCCTCTTACACTCCCTCTGGGGGACACCTCCTATCCATGCCCCGTAGAAAACGCAATCCACTTGCTAGGCTTTTGCACTCCAGATAAGTGACCACAAGACTCCTTGCTCTTTTCAACATACCAAGCAGGAGGAAACCTTGACTTATTCACAACAACTGACCACAGAAAAATCCAGAGGCAAAGCAAAGTTCAAGGGGGCACCTTGTAAGTGGATAGAGAAGTAACAACGAAGCCAGAACCACAAAGTGGCGCACTCTGGCAGGGCACAGAGAAGACGGAGAAGAGAAGACGCAGGGGGGAGGGTACTGCTAAGGAGGGTACAAGAACCTGAATGCCTACCCACCTCTTCCATCACCCAGCCAAGGAGCATTTTCACACATGACAACATGTTATTGGGAGAGATGTTGCATGTCACAAGCTACCAGCACCCTTTGACTGCATGCTCATGGGTGACTCATCACCCACACCTGTGGACTTCTACATTGCTTAACTTTCTCTACAGCTTATTTTATTTTTAAGATTTTATTTATTTATTTTTAGAGAGGGGAAGGGAGGGCGAAAGAGAGGGAGAGAAACATCAATGTGTAGTTGCCTCTTGAGCACCCCCTACTGGGGACCTGGCCCACAACCCAGGCATGTGCCCTGACTGGGAATCAAACCAGCAACCCTTTGGTCACAGTCCGGCGCTCAATCCACTCACCCACACCAGCCAGGGCTGTCTACAGCTTTTTTTTTTTTAAACAATAGGAAAAAATAAAGGATTTGAATGGACATTTCACCTAATAATGTATACAAACAGCTAGTAAAGACATGAAAGGGTGCTCAGCATAAAGCCTTCAGGAAAATGCAAATTAAAACCACCATGGCAAAAGAAAGTAAAAAAGGGGTTGTCACCAGGCTGGACATTGGGGGTGGGGATGGGAAGCGACTGCAAATTTGGGTGGTAAAGAAACATTTTGGGGCAGTTCTAAAATTTGCTTGTGGTGATACTCATACAACTCTGTAAACTTACTAAAAATCAGTGAATTGTTCACTTAAAACAAATGAAGCCTATGCTACGTAAATTACACCTCAATGATGTTAATGATAAAACTAGGTGAGTGGCCAGTTAACTGGGCCTTGTGCTCAGCCACCACCTGCTAGAGACTAGAGTCGGCTGACATGTGCCTGTGTCCCCATTGCATGTGATGCTTCTTGTCATCTGGCCTTTTCATCTTCGTCATCTTCACAGCAGAGTCCTTTATTGTGACTGTTTAATCATTATTTGTTGAATTGAACTCTAGTGGAGGCAAAAAAAAAAGACATTTTCTGGACATTAAAATAATGTGTTAAGCCCTGGCCAGGTGGCTCTGTTGGTTGGAATATTGTCCCATACACCGAAAAGGTTGTGGGTTTGATTCAATTCCTGATCAGGGCACATGACTAGGTCACAGATTCAGTCCCTGGTTGGGGCATGTACAGGAAGCAACCAACTGGTATTTTCTCTCTCTCTCTCAGATCAATAATAAAATATCACTGGGTAAGGACAAAAAATATATGACAAAAATAATGCTTTAAGAAAAGGTTTGACAAAACCTTTCCTCTAAAATGGTCCCTGGTAAGCAGCTGATGAGCACAGTGTAGGAAAAGTGCTATGGTTTGGGTGTGAGAAGCAGAAGTGACATTTAGCTCAAGACCCAGCAAGCCAGTCTTTAGAGAAAGAAAATAATTAAAAAAGGGTGCAGCCGAGCGTCCACGGCTCCAATCCAGAGCGCCAGAGGCTGCTGGCACCTCCACTGACACTGTCGGATTACGGTCACGTGGCTGGACTCCTGGACCAGGAAGGCAGCTGAAGCTGCTCTTTGTTTTAGGAATGCCATTTCCTCTGTGGAGGCTGGATTCACTGGAAGTTCTCCTTGGCCTTGCAGGCCCAACAACTACCCCTGATGGGAAGCTCTTTAACCAGGAACGTAGGTGGGTGGGTGGAGCATTTAGGCTTTGGGGCCCAAGTGATCTGGGTTTGGATCTGGCCCCATCTGTTATTTGCCGCCCCAGCTCTAACCTCCCCAGACCTTGGTTTCCTCTCTTGTGCAACTGGAATAATAAGAAAATCTTCTTCTCCAGGTCTTTGCAGGTTTGAAATGAGAGGATGTACCATGACTGGTGTAGGTAGGAAACTCTCAGCTAGGTGCCATGGAGCCCCCAGCAAAGAGCAGGTCACTAAGTTCAATGGACAGAGCCCCGGTGCAGCCCGTCATCGAAGGAAACCAGGGGCTCGGCATGCCCTCGGCCGAGGTTCAAAAGACCTTTCTAGTGAGCATCAGCCAATGAGGAGAGAGTCTGATTTCATCACTCCTGGGCTGTAGCATGCAGACTCAAGGAGGAAGAATAAGAGCGCCCTGTGATACACGAAACACACAATGACTTCTTGCAGGCATTACATATTAGCCAGAACCCCAAATTAGCATCTGAGACTGCATATTTTAGAGAGCCTTTACTTCAAGTGAGGATTCTATTCTAAACTTTGACCCTCCGAGAATAAATCCTGGCTTCGCTTGGTCTGAAACCTAGAACAGTGATGAATCGTGACTGTTGAATGTTAGTTGACTTAATTATTCCCACAGCTTCACCAATGTGAATCGTAAGGAGCAAGTGTACTATGGAGAAACTTCAGTTTCACCCAAAGATGGGCCTCAGCAGGGATGGATTCTTTCCTCCAGGAATTGGGAGGGGGGCCTGGCGCCTCAGAGCTGGGGCCCGTGCCAGAGACCAGAGAAAGGAGGTCAGCAGAGAGAGAACAGAGATGACTCGAGGGTGACACCTGTGGAAGCCTGGGGTCCAGAAAAGCAGCTAGCCCATCTTTGGGTCCCACTTCCGGTCTGGCCCTATGTTCTCGTCTTGAGAAATCTGTACATTCTACCTAACCTCCCTGTGCGCTCAGTCAGGCTGGGTAGATTTCTTGATGAAGACTCCTATGGGACCTCCTGGGGGACAGGCACCTGGGACCGCTGAAAGTCCACTTTGGTCATTTACAACCACTGTGTTCTCCACGTGAGGCTCCGGTGCTTCCACGAGAAGAGAATATTCCTTCTCCATCCCCCAACCTCCTGGTCCTGGGGGGTAGAAGTGATAGCTGATAAGGGAAAGTTAACAGAACAAGGAAAGGCTGTGAGGTTTGCAGAGATGTTGTTGAATGGATGCAGAGTGAAGCTTGCCTTAGATGTGGGGAAAATACCCAGGGAGGGGCAGCGAGGGTGCACAACAACCAGAAGGCAGACAGAAACCCTTACATGCCCCAGCCCGATAGCCACTCTTCACGAGAAACAGACCTTGTCCTTGCACTGCAGGTGTTTGGGTGAAAGGCCACAAGCACAGCATGTATGTAAAGATGGTGATGGCCAGCCCAGCCTTCTCAGGGGACCTCCTGGTGCTCACCACTTCGGCTCCCTTGCACTGTCCCCTAACAAGCAGACAGCCATCCCTGCCACCACAGCTCTCAACAGACAATCACGCAGGGCAGCCATGACAGTTGAATTCCCATGCACGTCCACACTCTCTTTATGGATACAGAGGAACACTCTTATGGCATGGCTATCTGTGGGAGGCAAAGGACAAAGACAGAATTTGGTGCGGACTATTTGCTTTAGAAGTGGCTTTGAGAGTTCCTAGTGGATATTGCTAGACAATTGAATATACAGGTCTGAAACCCAGAGTGGAGCTGGAAATAGTAAGTTATGGGCATGCATTGGATCACCAGGAAAAGTGTAGAGAATAAAGACAGAGAAGATCCTGGAACTGAGCATTAAAGAATTGTTACACTTCATGGCCAAGCATGGGCTGGCAAAGAAGATGGAAAACAGGAGAAAGCAGGAGAGTCTGGGAAGTTGGAAGACAAAGAAGAGATCGTTTCCATGAGAAAGGAGTGGTCACCAGTCTTGAAAAGTACTGTGAGGACTGAAAATTGTCCATGAGCTTGGCAATATGGAAGTCACTGCTGACCTTGGAGTAAACCGTTTCAATAAAAGAAAAGGGCTGATTGGGTGATGAGTGAATACAAGGTTATGACATGGGGTCAGTGAGTATAGACATGTGTTTGGTGAAATTTGGCTTTGAAATATAAAGACAGAGAGAAGAGGATGATAGAAAGTGAAGTAGACAAGAAAGAGCCCACATGCATGAAGATACAGACAAATGCATCCTAACTAGTACCACAGAGAAAGAGCAGAAACGAAATACTGCCTCATCCCCCACAAAAGCCTGGGGGACAAATTGACAGGCAGTAGACCCACATCACTTTGACCTGAAGACCATAGTTTGGCAAAAAGCCAATGAGACCAAACGTAGCCATTAAATAACCACGGCACATGCATACAGGGCTTGGGGCAGGTCTGACTCAATCTTCAGGTCACTTGCAATTCTCCGGTGGTCACATAGACACAGCTGAAAATCACCGCTGCAGCCAAGCGACCACATAATACCCAAGAAGCAGCGGAAAGCAAAGGCACTAATAAGCATGTGTGACCAGAATGTCACTGGACCGTGCTGATAAACCACTTTATTTGTGCCCCAGAAGGAGGGGCTGGGCGTGCCAACTGAGCAATTCTCGTCCACATGAAGAACCACAGAACCACACAGGCTCCCCAGCTGTGCACATACCCAATCGGTCCCGTAAGAACCGTTTAGAAAACTTTTCAATGCTTAACCTCAAGCTAAAATGCTTGAAGCTTTACGAGTGTTGTCATTGGAATTTTAAGAATAATCATGTGGGAGCCCCACCTTAATGTAGTAGAAAAAGGACCAAAGTTAGAAATGCCAAAATCTCTTCTGAAAAGATGTGCTGTGAAAAAAGAAATATTGCTTTTTCTCAGTTACATCTAATAGCTATTTTTAGAGCTCACACAGAGAAGCGCATTGGGGAGGAAGGGAGCTGTTTATCCCCATTGTGCTGGTACCGAAGTCTTAGCAGCAACATTGACAAATGAGCAGCTCGTTGACAGGCACGGATTGTAGGCAGTCTTGAGGGAGGGACTGAAAAGGATATAAGGAAAGAATAAGATGAGATGTTGACCCATAGATGTGACTGACACACTCGGAACCACACCCCTGCCGCTGTCCAGGCAGAAACAAAATATTGCGACCATCCACAAGAGGCAACTAGGCAAGCCAGGTAACAGGAGGTAAACCAGATAACTAAAACATCCAGGTGCTTCATGCTTCAATTATTTAATAACAAAAGGAAATACAGTGACAGCCCATTTATCTCACACTCTTATTAGTGGAAAAACAGCAATTTGTAAGGCAATTACAAGGTTTAAAAATGTGATGACAATTTACAAGTTCAAATCAACACACATAAAAACCAGCCAGCGCTTGAGAAGAGCCACATATCAACTCTTCTCAACATGGCTTGATCCGCTTCTGGAGGGAAGGGCCCAGTGCCACAGTGCTGTGACGTGGCAGGCAGTCACCGCTGAATGGGGAGAAGAAACCTAGTGTCACCAACCTCAACCTTCCTGTTGTCACCATCTTGTTGATTTCTAGTTACAAAAACAAAAAGCCATCTTAAAGCAATCTGAATCTAAACCATATTTGTACCCCATGAGGGACCTATCATTTGGTCATTTTCTGGGGACAAACAGCAATGGATGGACTGACCATACATAAGGCTGTTTCTCCCCTAAACAAAACTCATTTGTTTCGACCGGCAGGCTCCACCCCTGGAGCCCCCAACCTGGGCTCACACAGGTAACACCTCGAGGAAAGTTGCTCCTTCACCAAGACACGAAACACTATTTGGTGAATCTGAGCAAATGGCGGTCCCTTTGCCTCCCAGCATAAAGCAGGCACCAATCACTGATGGAAAAATTAAAGGGCAAACTTTTCTGGTGCTCATCAAATCTCTTCCACTTGATAAGTGCCAGCGTCTCCTAGCCAGGGCAGCTGCAATGATGCGCATTTTGCAAACGACATCCTGAACAAGTAGTAATAATAGCAACGTGATGAACACTGGGATGCATTTCCTTTCTCAAGGTATTTCCACGTGCATGGGGACCATTTGATTTGATGCCCACAATAACTTTGAGAGGTGTACATGACACCTGGTATGAGCCAGAGTTTAGGGATTTGGATGGGTGATCCTGGCCCTTGAGTCAGAAGATCTGGGTTTCTGTTGGGGGCAATTTTCTCAACCCTCCTGTGGCTCAGTTTGCTCCTCTGTAAAGGGCAGAGAGCTTCAAAGTAAAGGATTGCTATGGGAATTAAAAGTGATAACCGAGTATCTCGGTACAGTGCCTGGCATACAGGAAGTGCTCCGTGGGCTGCAGCTGCCACTCTTCCATCTGCTGTCATTGTCGTCATTGCCACCGAGGAGGCCACCTGGCTCACAGTCAGTAAGATCCCAAAGTAAGAAACTCAACCACAAGTAGAAGATGCCACTCCTGACCCCTCGTCTATCACTTCTTCCAATCCGCCATGAAAACAATGTAAAAAGAAGCAAAAAGAAGCAAAGTGGGGGGCTCTGGGGTCAAATGTGCATTTCAAATAAATGGGAGCCAAAGAGAGAGGGGTTGTGTGGTTTGAAGCTTGGGCAAAGGCTTGTGCTTTGCCTTTAGCTCTGCCCCTAACCGTGTGATGATGAATTCAAGATTTCAAGATGCTGGCAGCCTTCCCTGTACCCCCCACCCCACACACGTCCCCCCAAAAAAACAGGGGAGGGGGAAGGGGTTGATCATCTCCACCAAGAGCTGCAATGACAGGAGGGAGCTTGTCACCATTTCATCAGAGGTCCTGAGCATGCTCCCAGAACCAAAATCCTAGCCCAGCGCACGGCAGTTTATTGTTTTTTAAGCAACACAACAGGATTGGCTTCAGAACGAGTCTATTTTCTTAAGAACATATACCTTGAGTCTGGAGACTATATACCTATATTTATTTTTCAAATGATCAAATAACATTTCTGAGGATTTAAACATCCTAAAATGTTCCCAGGATACAGCTAGAATACATCCAGGAGAAGAAAATTAAAAACAAAATCGACGCCGACTTCCCAGCTCAGCTCCTTTTTGGACATCCCCATTGTATCCGATTCCGAATGTTGGAGGTGAATTTCATGGCATTTGCAATCACTACACTCACCTGTGCAAGAGGTGAGGCTTGGAACCTTGTACGGCTGAATAACGGGTTCTCCTTATTTAAAGATATGCAGTAAGTTAGATTTTTTCCTGGTGCCAACAATTAGGAATACATACTTCCTGTTTCTAAGCAATTTCAAGTTTAATTAGGATTCTCTAAGCCCCATTTGTCTTAACAATTTGACAGCTCTGGCTTCCCCTTCCACACCCACACTTCGCCTTTTTTTACCCGGTTTGCAGCGTTTCATTCCGTACAAGTGCCGGGAGGGAAAGGAAGCAGGAGCAAGTGCAAATCAGATCACTTGTTTCTCCCCTGAATACGCACTTTCGAGGCACCTTTGCTAAAAGGGCATTTTCCCTTGACTGACAATTATCTCTAAGCTCGTTATTAACGTGTCCTATTAAAACACGCATGGTTGAGGGCCTTCCATGGGAAGAAGAATATGACATCACAGGAACGGCGTGCAGGAGAGCACCCTGTTTGACCATTTAAATTAGTTTCATCATCCATAACAAGTGTTTAAAAAGCAGAAAAGCCAGCGTGATGCATAATGCATTGTGTCACGATGCATAATAATTAGGCCTGCTCCCCGCCGCCCCGTCTCCCAAGACTTAAAAATCTCTCCGAGTAAGCACTTTGTTCTAAAGGCTTTGACAAAAATGCCATTTAGGGACTTTCAAATTTACAGTGAGGCAATTTGTCATCATTTATAAGAGAGGGGGAGAGGAGGAGAAGGCACGTAAGGCTGCACAATTTGCCACTCGCCCAACCTGCCGGTGACCAAAGCTCCCCAGGACCCACACTGGAAAGCAGGCATTGCCTGTCCCTGCAGGGCCACACGCTTGCAGAACCCCTCCCCCCATGGGGTGCCTTGCTTTTCTTTTAAATAGACAAGAAACTCATATATGACATGTGTTCCATGCTCAAGCATGAGCAGAATGATTGGCTCTTGGAACAGCCAGAGTTAATGGCAGGTTTAGAAATAAATTCCCAACTTCATATGGTTCCTCCAGTTTCCACCAAGACTGTTAAAGGAGGGGTGGCATGAAAAACATTCTGTATTCTAAAACATCATTTTTAGAACACGTGATAAAAATCTAAGCTAACACTACATTATAGAACAACTAAAACCCCTGGAAAAAGAAATAAATGTTCAAGAAGAAAACAGATGATTTTTGGATTAAGATATCATAAAAAGCACTTGTTCTAGATTTAATATGAAGTTTAGATCTAAAGCACACATGTGATATTCCCCATTGAAGTAGGAAAAAATCAGAATTTGCGATCAAATTAGCCACCCATGGCGCGCTTTTCTTCCAACCTCTCATTGCACACTGAACGCCTAAGGTGTGCTGGCATCTTTGCCACGGCCCAGGGCCACCGTCCCGGAAAAACCTGAATGGGAAACAACAGAACAGCAAGCCTCCTGAGAGCTGATTACTCCAGGACTCCCAAGGAAGGGTTAACGTAAATGGTTTAATGAGTGAATGATTAATGGAGTCCAAAAGGCGGATTCAAGTAACCAGAAAAATTCTCTTTCAGCTAATTTAACATTTTACCATAATTGAACACAGATCGCCTTGAACCACAGCACTCTGCTGGGCCGTGCCCGGCGACGGGCACTTTCCAGCCCTGTGTTAACTTTTCCAGGCAAGAGAGGTAGCCCTTGTCATTAGCACATCTCCCTGGGCGCTCACAAATGACACCCAGTCCTTGGAGGAAAATGCAGGGTCCAAACCTGCCATGGCTGGGCACGTGTTTCCAGTGGCAGCCATATTTAGCATCCGCTACACCTTGAGTTCAGGAACACAGAGCTAATGCCAAGTAATTACTGATGTCACAAACTTCAGGTGTGAAGCACCTGTCTCAGCTTCCCACAGAGACGACTGTGGGCCAGGTTTTTAGGACAGATGAGGCCATATAGACCCCATACCTCTCTACTCTGACCTCTACTTTCCTTCCCAACTTCCTCTAACATCCTTCCCTTTCATGCATGTGGAATCACATCACCTGTCTAGAGCTGGGGGTACAGATCAGCTTGGGTTGAACCCCCGCTCTGTCCAAATCATATTGTGTCTTATGAATGTAGTTCATTTACATTTTGATCCTCTCTTTCCTCTCATCTTTCAAACAAAACTTTGACAGGTGGTGGCCCAAGTCTCTTCCATCTCTAACTGTCCATGGCTCTAAAATCCTGAGGCCTCACACCTGGAAAAGTAGGGCATTACTTGTCAGGAATGAGCTGTGATGAGAAGGTGCACACTTGTGGAAGAAGATAATGTGTGTTGACACACATGACTGAAGCCTTCCTCCATGTGACCAGAAATATAAAAAGCACTTGAGTATACAATCAGAGCCATATATGTATATTGAAAAACATACATATCATTACCTTAAAGTTGAAGTCCATGGTTATGAGAAAACAATAAGACAGGAAAATCAAGAGGGGGGATCTGTGAATGAGGAGCTCAGTGTGGCTGGAACCCCACTCCATCTAGGGTTTACGCCAACTTAAACATCAGAAACATCAGTGACCCCACAGGTTTGAGCGTGGGGATTGGCATTAACTTCCTTATTGAGCAATAACTGCTCTAGAGCAGGATCCCAGGTTGTATTTCACTATGCCTTTAAGTTAGTTTCTTTAACATTTACTATCCATGGTCTAGCAAAGTGAGTATCTTCAGCACAACAGGGCAAACAGGTCTACTCCAATTTCTCTAAACATCTCCACCACTTTTATTTTGTCGAGTTGTCATTATTGACTTTTCACATCCTGTGGGTCAGGGCATTTTTGATTTGATGCTTCTTTCTCCCTTGAAATGACCACCTCTGGATCCTAGCCTTCATGTTGGGCTGCTACAGTGATGTCCTGGCCAAGGGCTCACCTTCAGCTCTTCCCAAGTTTCAGTCATTCCTTTGTGTCACTTCCTGGACACCTTTCTAAGGGCACCATTCAAGGAGCCACTGCAGTAGACATCAAAAAAACAGAATCACTCTTTTTAAGAAGGAACCTGTGAAATAAGAAATGGAAGGCTACCTAGGGAGCCAATCTACTCTGAGTAACAGAAGACTACGGCAGATCTCTTGGACACTCAGACGTATTGATGGGAAAGCTAATAAACAGCATGTAAGAAGTAGGAAAACTAAAATACAAATCTTACTTGCTTATGAAAAGGATTAAGGGGAAGGTCTCAGATAAGACTAAATTTGACTGGGTTATAAATTTGATTAATAAATAAAGATTTTTTTCCTGCTACTCCTCCTCACATAGGGTGATGAGGACCCTCTTCTGGTCAAATCATCTTAGTGCAGATGTTACCCATTCTACCTGCAGTGCGAGCCTCGAAGGTTTGGGCAACACGTTTTACGTTACTACAGAATCACAAAACCGGGCTGGTATCAGGATTCTGAGAGCCACAAATTTTACCTTTTGTAAACCCTTCATTTGTGACTGACAGAGAACTCACTAGGTTTTCCTCATTTTATCTCTTTCATTCACTCATTCATCTCTTCCTGTTGAGAACTAAAACTCTTTACTTTCCATATTATAAAAACTTAGAGCCAATTCTGGGGTTTGAAGCAGCTTCAGTCACTGTTGCTGCATGCCAGCTGTTTGCCACAAGCCTGAACGCTGCAGAGGTGCTTCCATTTCTAAATGTCTCACTGCACTGCAACCCTGAGCCTTTCCCACACAACCTTGCTCTGAGAGTCTTTGAAACTTGTTGCTCCTGCATAAATTTTGCTTCTTGGCCTCCTACAGAGCCATAGGTCAGCCCCCAAATTTATAGGACTCATCTCTACTTCCAAGCCTGCATGAAGCATGCACACATGCAACACCCGTGTACACACACCATTGCTGCCAACATCCAGCCCATTCCTCAAATTGCTGCCCAGCACTGAGCCATGCCTCACAGAGTTTTTCTGAAGCTGCTTTGCTTCTGAGAAGCCTTCCTTGATTTCTGCTAAGCTTGCTTCCTCCTCAAATTTTAAATTTAATGTCTTTTCTGAACCATAAGCAGCTCAGTTTTTAATCTAACTAGATTAGATTACCAAGTTTATCCCCTTATTTTATTAGTTTATACATCAATTTTAAAAATAACTTATTCCCTCCTACTTGTTTATATCATAATTCCCCAACGAAATGGCCAACTCTTTAAGGAAAGAAGTCATCTATACACTTTTCTTATCTTATTCCATGTTCCACAAGGGCATAAAATAAGCATAGTAAATATTGTTAGGTTAGTTAAGAAACACTTTCCTTCTGAGAAAGCCTATTGGTGAGTTTATGTTGGTTTCATGATCAGTCATTAGTAATATCAGCAATACTCTGTTACCAATGATCAGCCACTTTAGATAATGCCAGTTTGTCACAATAAGCATCAAGGAGATAGATAGATAGATAGATAGATAGATAGATAGATAGATAGATGATAGATAGATGGATGTAAAATAAGCCTTTTCTTATCTTATTTTTCAGTTTTAAAAATATAATTGTCAATAACTACAAAGCAAAGGAATTTTTAAACAAGTTATAAGAAATGATGCTTAATCTAAGGACACAGATTGTGTGTGTGAGCAAATGTGGAAGGGGAGGAGAGAAAGGAGATGAGTAAAAGATAAATTAAAAAAATATATAAGTCACATAAAAAAGGGACTTGTGGACATGGACAAAAGTGTGGGGATTGCTGGGAGAAGGGGGTATAAATGTACTAAATGGTAGTGGAAAAAATACGATAAAGATTAGATCAACAGATGAGAAAATGAATGTGGAATATGAACTAAGTTGTGCATTATATTGAAGTTGAAGTTACATTAAGTTAAATTTTACTGACTTTAAGAACAGAGAGACTTTGGAAACTTACAACATGGACTAAATGATTTAGCATATTGTTAACAATATCATAGATTTCTATGAAGTCTGGTATATAAATGAGGAAAGAAATGGGGGTTTGGAAGATGACACTCAACTGCTGCATCTCGAGGTTAATTCAGTTGCGCTGCATGACAAAAATGATAAATCTGCACAGCTGTGCTTGACCCTTCCTCTCCTGATGACTACGGGGCCCAAACAGGTTCACAGCAAAGGGAACCAAAGCATAGCTCATCATCTATAAAATAATAGATGGTGTTTCCCTACAGGGGAACCTCAACTCAAACTCCCCGTTGATTTTAAATTTTTGTGTGTTTTACTTTCAAGAGAAATGTGAAGGAGCTGAAAGGAGTTAGAATTGTTAGTTACTTGCTGATTTATGCTGATCGATCTCCCAGGCTGTGCCCTCTGACCCATGCACACTGCAGCCTGGGTTTAGCGTCTCGGGGTTATGATGTGATAACTGTACTTCAGAATGGCTTTGCTTAGGTGCTAGAAATCCCTGTCCATGATTTCACAGCCATACAGTTTGCAGACGGGCAAATGTCACAGAGTCTCAAAAAAAAAGTATGGGTAGTAATTAGGCATATGAGGTTACAAACCTATTTATGCCTTTATGCCTTATCAGTATATCCTTGTAGGGAGGTGCTGTCACAGGGATAAGGTAGATCTGACTTTAGAAGTAGTTGAGCTTGGATTATCCCCACCAATCTGCCTCTAGGCCCCGTCCTCCCACCTGTAGATCCTGCATCCACCACCTGCATCCCAATGGTAGGCTGCCTCCTCCCTGCTCCCCAGGGATGGCCTGCGATTGGTCACCTTCCGCCAGAGCTCAGCTTTGCAAACTTTCCTGTGCACCATAGCCAAAATACAGCATTGATCACTCACCTGGCTTTGAGATTATGAGTTTAACACATAAGCCTCAGATTCAAATTTAATTCAAGATTTTGAATTTACGTGCCCCCATATTCTGCTCTCTATTCCATTTTTAGATGCCTCTTCCCCTCTGACATTGCACAGAAGCTTAATGAAGCTACATGCCCCCCACTTCCCCTCCGGGAAGATCTCTGCTTTTCACTTTTACTTCTGCCACTCTGTGTGACCCACCCCAAAACACAGGCATCCTGAAACCACCTGCCAGCCCCTTCCCAATAGGCTAATCAGCAGCTGCGTCTGTTCCATAAACAGAACAGAACTGCCCCTGCACGTCCAACGCGACAACCACCGTCATGTCCAGCCTGTTGGCGGTTGTGGGCTTGCCCTACCTTCCTTGGAGCTTTGCCATGACCGATAAAGAGGGGATGAAGGGTTTTATTTCTTGGACAGTCCTCAGTATAATGGCTGCACCTCATTTATTCATTCAACAAATGTTTACGAAGCAACCTGCGTGTCAGGCCCTGTTCTAGGATCTGGGGCTACCGTGACGGCCAACACAAAATCCCTGCTCTCCTGGCTGGCATAGCTCAGTGGATTGAGCGTGGGCTGCGAACCAAAGCATCGCAGGTTCGATTCCCAGTCAGGGCACATGCCTGGGGTGCAGGCCAGGTCCCCAGTGGGGACCACATGAGAGGCAACCACACGTTGATGTTTCTCTTTCTCTCCTTCTTCCTCCCTTACCCTCTCTAAAAATAAATAAATAAAATATTAAAAAAAAATCCCTGCTCTCTTGGCGCTTACAGTTTAGTGCACATAATAGGTGCTCAATAAATATGTGCTATAAAGTTTTGAACCAAATATCTTTGTATTCTCCACAACGTATATAACATTTGTATAACTATATAGATATTCAACAGTTTTTTATGAAGGAATTTTTATAGTTATGCTTCTAGGAATGGGTCAGCATTGAAATTTCTAGAGGATAATGTTTGTTGACCTTGCAATCAACATGCACGTCCAAATCTCTATATGAAAAAGTCTCCCAGCATACAAAGACTGTTACTCCTTCAGGAAAAATACAGTGTAAAATAGAATTAAACAGAGAGCAATGACATCAGGCCTCTAAGAGTTATATTCCTCTAAACCAGGGGCATCCAACCTTTTGGTGTCTCTGGGCCACACTGGAAGAAGAAGAGTTGTCTTGGGCCACACATTAAATACACAAACACTAACAAAAACAAAAAAACTCATAATGTTTTAAGTAAATTTATGATTTTTTTTTGTTGGGCCATATTCATAGCCATCCTGAGCCCCATGTGGCCCATGGGCCACATGTTGGACACCCCTGTGAGTCTAAACAGTATCCATTGATTCAACCATTCAATCAGTGAGTACTTCCTAACACCTGCAGTCTTTAGGTACTCCTCCAGGTGCCCGAGATGCAGATGGAGGTGAGCACAATAGAAAAGGTCCCTACTTCCCCAGATGGAGGAGGCAGATGACAAGCAAACAAACAACTATATTAGCTCAAGCACCCACAAGCACTACAAAGAAACACAAACAAGGCAGGGAGAAATACAGCTATAGCAGAGGCCACATTATCTTAGGTCAAGTGGTCTTGGGAGGTCTGTCTTAGGAGGTGCTATCTGGGCAGAGAACTGAATGAAGTGAAGAGGCCCAGGGTAGAGCATTCCAGGAAGAAAGCAGTGAGCAGAAAGTTGCTCCAATAAGAATAAGGTCAGCGCAACGGAGGAACACCCAGAAGGCCAGTGTGGCCGAAGTGGAGGAAGATGGTGTGGCCAGCCTGAGCCAGATCATGGAGGGTCTTCTAGGGCATAGTAAGCAATGCAGGGTTTGTTTTAGGGATGATGGGATACCCCTACAGGCTTTGATCAGAGGACTGACAAGGTCTGATTTATAGTTTATATATTTTATATAATTTATAGTTGGATGGAAATCCAACTGTGAAGGTGAGTGGAAGCAGAGAGACCAGTTGGCAGGTTACTGCAGAGACCAGGGGAGAGAGGAGAACAGCTCGGATGGAAGAAGAGGTAGAAGAAGGGGTCATATTCCAAAAGCAGAGTCAATGGGATTGGCTGGTGGTTTGAATGTGAGATGGGAAGGAAAGAGAACAGCAAGGATGACTCCAAAGCTTTTGTCCTAAGAAGTGAATGACTAGTGATGCTCAACTTTGATGATTGAGACATGGAATGGGATGGGGGCAGATGTGGGAGAAGTACCCAGGAGTTCTGTTTTAGACGGACGGAAGTTTAAGATGCCTAGAAGACTTCAAAGGGGAGGGGTTGAGTGCGTAGTTGGGTTTGAGCATCTGACTTTTAGCTCAGAGGGCAAGTCATGGGCATAGATATGAATATGGAAGCCATCAGCACAGAGATGGTGCTTAATTCCTCAGCCTAAAGTAAATCATAGAGAGAGTAAGTGTACATGGGAAGAGAAAGGAAGGGGAAAGAAGGGAAGGGAGAAATCAGGGCTAAGAACTCAGCCCTGGGGTTTTGCATCATTTAGCATTTGATTCAAGAGGTGAAACTAGCAAAGACAAGGAGAAACCAGTGAGGTGGAACAGAGACCTGGAGCATGATATCCAGGATCCCAGGAGGGTGTTTCAAGAAGAAAAGAGTGATCTGCTGTGTCCAAAGCTACTGAGAGGTCGGGCAGGATGAAGACGAGGAATATGGAGGCTGTCAGTGACAACGACGGAGTCAGTTTCAATGAAACCAAAGAAGACACTGATCAGCGTGCACTGAAGAGAGATGTGAGATGCAGACGTAAAGTCAGTGTAGATGGCCCTTCTCAGATGTGCATGGCCCAGTGCCGCCTCCCACCTGCAATGGGACAAGCACAGAAAGGAGACGTTGCTGCAGCATTCAACTGCAGAATCAGCAGCCTCTGCTCTCAGTTGGGTGTAGACAACGTCTAGTACCATGGAGCTCATGTGACGAGGAGCATGTATGGTAGGACCGACATCAATTGGCAAGAGGCTGGAAACTGAAAGACTAATCCTTCCCCTGTGTCAGTCTGGGAAGCACTAGCATAGGCAGCTCCCTCCAGCAGTTTTGCTATGAATTGTGTAAGAGAGACGAAGCAGGTGAAAGGAATGATCAGCAGATTGGGGGGTTGGGTTGTTAGCAAGCTAATCAGGAGTGTCCAACCTTTTGGCATCTCTGGGCCGCACTGGAAGAAGAAGAGTTGTCTTGGGCCACATTTTAAACATACAAACAGTAACAAAAACTGATAGGTAAAAAAAAGAGGTTTTAAGTAAATTTACAGTTTTGCGCTGGGCTGCATTCATAGCCATCCTGGGCCGTACACGGCCCCTGGGCCACAGGTTGGACACCCCTGCAAGTTTACATGTTAGTGTATGTTTACGGGGAAGATCATGCCATCTTGGTATGCTGCCCAGATGGCAGGGAAATCAGGAGATGCTTGAGGGTTAGATCATACACTGGAAGGCCAGGTCCTTGAGAGGATGGGAGATGATGAACTTCTGGACTCAGATGGAGGTCTCCGTCGTCCAGGAGAACAAGGCCGCTGCTTCCGCCGTCGTGGGGGGAAGGCAGAACATATGGGCTAAGGTGCCATATTAAGTGTTGCCTCATCATCTGGGAAAGTCAAAAGGGCCTTGAATGTCCCAGCCATTAGTTTTTCCCTCCTGCTCTGTCCCTGCAGAAAAGTCCCCCAGCCAACAACCCTCATTATCAAGGGACCAGGCAGGGTTCTTACTTGTTCCAGAGTGAGTAGCGGAAGTCACTGCCCTGCCTGCAGACGCGTGTAATTATTGACACGAGCCAATCACATGCTCCCCTGAGCACCCAAGGGAACCCAGGGTATTCATGGTCGTCTGTGGGAAATGGGTCCCTGGAAAGTGTGTTGCAGGGAAGGTGTATGGTGAGCAGGCCACCTGGCAGGTGATACACCAGAAAAGGTGTTGAAATCACTACAGGTTGTAGCCACCTAGCACTGTGTACGAACACTGGGAGGGGTGACTCATTACCATGAATGCCATAGAAATAGATACGTGAGGGTAAGGACACAGGCCACATGTCAGGAAGTGGAGGTGCTCAGTGGCGCAGGCTGGGCAGCACGGGCTTGGTGATATTTTGGTGACTAAGCATCCTATCTCAGAAATGAGCTGAGATTCTAGAAGTGCTGTAATTAAAACAAATAAACCCTGAAACTCACAAACTGTGTCCGCATTGCCACATTTTCCAGGCACCTTCCTCCGAGGAACATAAGAAAAATATCTTTGCTCTCTGGGCCATCCCAGCAATCTGGGATCTCATATTTCCAGTTCTAGATAAGTGTCACCATGTTAAATACTGTGTGTTCTCAAGAACCAGCCCAAATACCAGGAGCTCGGGAACTGATGAGTATAGCCTGAGAGCCAGGTGCAGGAGTTCTGGAATCAGACTGCCCAGATTCAAATCCTACCCTCACCACTGGCTAAAAATATGACTTCCAGGAAGTCACTTCATCTTTGTGGACTCCATTTTCCCCCAGTGTAAAACTCTGAGTAAGTGGCTCAAAGACTTGTCTGATCATTCATTGAGATGATACAACAGAGCACTTAGCACAGTTCCTGGTACGAAGTAAGAGATCGGTAAGTATTAGAAATTATAAATAGGTTCACCCAGTTCTGGCTGGTGGCTCAGTTGGTTGGAGCATCATCTCATACACCAAGAGGTTGCAGGTTCAATTCCCAGCCAGGACACATACCTAGGTTCTGGGTTCGATCGCCAGGTGAGGTGCATACCAGAGGCAACTGATGTTTCTCTTTCACATCAATGTTTCTCCCCCTCTTTTTCTCCCTCCCTTTCCCTCTCTCTAAAATCAATAATAAAGAATATCCTTGGGTGAGGGCTTAAAATAAATAAATAAATAAGTTCACTCCGTTAAAAAAAATAAAGTGGCTCTGTAGGCATCATCAGAGCCATGGACTTCAGGTTGCTTAGCCAGTGGAGAGGACACCGAATGTCTTTTCATCTCTGTGGTCAGGCCCTTCGTGGGCCACAGCCCAAGGTCTGTGACATGGCCGGTTGAATAGCAATGAAGGCAACCTCCATGAGAGGGGTCCAAAGGGGGGATCCAGGCCACAGCCCCATGAGGACCAGGCAGAGTGTGCAGGGCAAGGAAGCCACCCTGACACTGAACCTGCCACCTCCCAGCCACCAGCCAAGGGAAACCTAGGCCGTTCCAGCTCTGAGCCCCGACAGAGCTGGTTTCTCTTCACCACATCCATGCAGTGGAGATGCCTCCCTCCAGGGAAGACAAATAGGTTCTGTGGGGTAAGCAGGTAAGACGTAACCCTTACTCGTTGGACTGTCTGAGGATGAACGGAGGCCGCAGAGACCAGTGGGTTTGTGCACAGAGGCAGGCGGAGGCCCGGCCCTGCTATTCCGCAGCTGCATGGCTGGCAGCACTTGGCTTACCCCTGGCTTCTCTACAGTTGTGACCACGATGACGCCTCCTCCCAGCATCGAGCGTTATGGGAGACGCCATGACCACTCACGGCACTGCCTCGCATCTAGCCATCACCAGTGTCGGCGACTATCACTGACATTGTCGTCGCTGCTGCGGGAATCGTTGCCACTAGTACATAGAACACGGCAAGCCAAGTGCCTGCACACGTATGTGCTCCACAGATGTAAGTTCCCTTCCACTCTCATTCTTTTTTCATACGGGAAGAAAGAAGTGCAGGCAGGATTTCTTTCTTCAAAGAAAACCAGGAGATTTTAATCTTGACAAATGGTGTTGTGCAAATTTTTGGACTGGGGAGATGTGAAAACCTAAGCAGATATTAACTCTCTCTATCGTCAGTTCAGGTGGACCAGTAGGTCTTAGGATGCAGTGTGTGGGACCAGCGATGCATAGTTTCACTGGTGGCCATTCTTCCGTGAGAGCTGCTCTAAGTACCAGCAAGATAAAACACACCCACATTCTGATATTTAAAAGAAGGAAAAAATCTGTACAGCCCTGGCTGGTGTGGCTCAGTGGGTTGGGCACCATCCCGCAAGGCAAAACGTCACCAGTTCGATCCCCAGTCAGGGCACAGGCCTGGGTTGCAGGTTTGGTCCCTGGTTAGAGGCAACTGACTGATGTTCCTCTCCTCTTTCTCCCTTCTTTCCCCTCTCTCTAAAAATAAATTTTTTAAAGTTTATTTAAAAAACTATACATATTCTAAGTACATTTCTGGTAGCCAGACTACCCCATTATGCTAATATAGAGTGAAAAAAGCAATGGGGTATGAAAACAAATCCAATCATTGCTAAGCTCCTTGAATGACAAAATGAACCATGGTAACCCCTTAGCCAAGAGCAGAAACCCATCAGTAGCAACTCTGCCTCGATATTTCTCACATCCTTTCCTACACACTCTCAGTTTTCCTCTATCCGAAAGAATTGCAGAAGCACCTTAATTCAACAGACCTCAAAATCACCTAGACCGGCGTACCGGTGCAGAAAGCACACTCATGAAATGAAAGCAGAGCTGGACACCAACACCCTAGGCCATGCTGTTCAGAACTCCAAACCAGCAGAAAGAAAATGGTGGAACAGTTCTCAGGAAAATACACATTTGAAATAAACACAGAGACCGGTCCACGGCCCCCTCCCCCAGGAGAAAAGGCTCGCGGACTGGGGAGCATAGGGCTTCCTCCCCACGGGGCCATACCCTGGTCTCCTGCCTTTCTCTGCATCTAATGGCTTCCCATAATCACGGCTTTCTAACTGGGGTTCCGCACTCCCCAGTGGCCCCTGCAGTCCGGCCCCTGCCTGGGAGAACAGGCTGGACAAACACGCCCTCTTCCTTCGCCCACGCGGCCACCACAACCAGCGGCGCTTTGAAGCCAGACACCTGTGTCTTCAGGACGCACAAGCCTCCGTCAGGCTGTGCGACAGAGCGCTTCAGGCACGAGGGAACCGGGCGAGAGGACACGCAGTCAGAGCGTTTAGCTCGCAGGATTAATAGAATCATAATTTAATCATCTGATCCAACGCTGATTAGCATAGTCACTTGAGGGGAAAACGGCTCCAGGAACCCAGGACAACGGTGGCATGCACGTTCTTAGCGACCGATGAAAGGGGCCAGAGATTTGGATTTTCTTTTTATTCGTGAAAAACATAGTAAACAGAGTTTAGTCGGTGACAAGCATTACCACACTAGCTATGATTTTTGTAGCCGGGAAGTCACAGCTGAGGTGTAGAGCCGCCTTCCTTCCTGCTGTCTCGCCAAGATCCGTCCGGCACCCACAGACAAGCGGGAAACCGGTGTCATATTGTAGCAACGAGGCTCTAAATTAACCTCACTCGGGGTTGTCATCCGCACTACCGACACCTTAGACCAAACAACTGTTTGCCGTGGGGGCTGTCCTGTGAACTGTAGGGTGTTCCCCTGCATCCTGGCTCCACCCACCGGATGCCACCAGCAGCCCCTCCTCCCCAGAAGGGTGACAACTACAAGTGCTTCTAGATACTGTCCCACGTCCCCTAGGGGGAGAAACTGCCCCCGGTCAGAGCCTCGGATTTAACGGAACAATGCAATTTTTCAGGAGCATACCATTTTAAAAATGATTAAATCATAAAGGGAGGGAGGGGAAGTGTTTGACACCGACCCATGAAAAATAATAAACCTAAAACAAACTCCATGGAGTTGACCTTAGACCTCATGGTTCTGTTCAGAGCTTCACAGTGACCCATAACATCTATGCTTGTGTGCTTCAGAAAAAGATCACTAAATACCAGTCTCTCCCTCTTCAGACATCCAGGGGCACCCCCACGGGGGACACCCACAGACTCGAGGACCACTGTCCTTTGCTGCCAGACTTCAGTGAGCCCTGAGCAGCTGAGGGATCAGAGCAGTGTCCCTCTACCCACCCACGTGACAGCAAACCACCTGTGACTTAGGAAATCGATACTGCAGGCAGCAAAGGCCTCAGACCCCCCGGGGAAATATCCCTGTCTCCCTACATTCTCACTGTGTGCCCCTGAGCGCTGGGATTTGCCCCCAGGTTCCCAGGAGGGAGGGAGAAAGGCGAAGTGATGACGAGAGACTACAGACGGCCCCTCCATTCCTCACAAATGCATCTGCACTACCACAGCCATCCTTATAGTGCCCCAGCCCTTGGTCAGACGGTACCCACTAACGCTCATTCTTACGGAGAGATGTCGCAAACCTAAGGGAAGAATACGCACCTCTTATTAAGGGAAGTAATAAGTATTTTCTCTGGGCTAAGGTCATTTGATCTAATAATAAACCTGAGTCACGCAATCTTTCTCTTTTTTTTTCCCAAGGAACATGTTTAACCATTTACAGCGACTCATAGGTCTACCACCGGTTACTCGACTTCATGACAGGAGCGTTCGAGCCTTTGCCAAGGGGGAGAGACGAAGCAAGGTCGGCCTGCTCTGCTGGAAATTGGAAAAAGAACAGTCTGTACAACGCTGTGCCGGGTGGGAAAACTCCGAATCAGAAAGGAATCGTGAGCTATTTTAAACCACCTTCTTCCACAAACTCCCTTGGCAGAGCCTGTGACTTCTCCGCGCGGCGCCCTCCCCCCGTTTGAAAGGAACAGGGGTGTTGGAGCCCACTGCGCGGAGGAGCAGCGCAGCCCTGATTCCTGCGGATATGAGTAAGCAGAAACCGCGTCTCTTCAGCCCACCACGTCTTTCGTGCCGCTTTCTTCTAAAGCTAAAAATCAAAACAGCCGCTCTGAGAGATAATTTCTTTAGTGAATCACAATAAAACCGCCAAAGCATTATAACATCAAACTTGTTTAAGATGCCTAGGAGGGAGAGTTATTTTTAATATGACCTAAAATAGGATCTCAGGACACAAAATGATATTTTTAAGGTTCTGAATTTAGGCTTCTCTCCAGCACCCATTGCAGTCTATTTTAGTTCAAAAATTAAGGACACGGTGTTTTCAAAGGATTATTCTGCCACTAACAAGTGTCCTCGATTTTATCACATATGTGAAAAGGTTCAAAATGCACATGTGTCCCTACACACTATTTTCTCTTTTTATGACAACATAGGATACATGCTTAATATAATAAATAGAGCTAATTTGGGGTCATTGGCCAAAAAAGGAGGGAGCAGAGGCCAAAAACATCCAAAGGAGCAAGCGATCCCAAGCCGTTTGTACAACATCTGGACGTAGAAGAAGCTTGCGCACCGATGCTTCAATGGGGCCGTCCATGTGTCAGGTTCCCACGCCCGCATCAGAGCAGAGCCTCAAGCTGCGAACAGATCCCTACCCCTGTCCTGCCCCGTTCCTCCCTGGCTCATCTCTCAAGCTTGTTCAATCCAGTAACCCAACCGTTCTCCCGCTACCGACCTCGTGTGCAGCCCTGTGGTCACACAAAGGTTTCAAAGGGATTCTCTGCAGAACCCCAACTGAGGTCCATGCAACAAAACACGACAGAACCAAGTCCACAAGCAAAGTGCACGCTAGCAATCAACCTGAATATCAGATGTGCTGAGACAATTTAAAAAATGGTGTACACACACACACACACGTACATTTATTCATAGATGTGGATGCCGATATGTATGACAATAGATGTATACATAAATCATTCCCAGGCTACCAGCATCCACATTAGAAGTACTCCAGGAGGGATCCCACCTCCCTCCAAGCAGGGTCTTCCCTGTTAGCAGTGCCCACTGCCACTCTCCCCAAATCTACCTAACCCTCTGCATACATCCCCCCAATAAACCACTATTCAGTACAGAGTTCTCCAACAGTGCATTGAGGTACACTTGAAAATTTATTGGGTTGACTTTCTAGCCATGTCTGACCTTCTACCTCAAACAGGGGCCAGGCAGCCCCTTTTTCAAGTCATGTTTTTTCAGAGGTGAATTATGGGTCACCTGGATCAGCATAATAATGCAGATTCCTAGGGCACACATACCCCATGGCTGCAGAACCAGATTCTCTGGTGGTCAGGCCTGGGAAACCGTGTAACAGACTGAACCATCAGGTGAGCCTCACACACCATCAAGCTGAGGGGTCCCTGTGGGGTGTCAAAACGATGTCAAAGACACAGACCAGAATTAGACCCGAGGAGCTTTCAGACTTCCGCCCATTCCCAAAACCACGGGGCTGGCACCAGAATCTGCGGTGGGAGGCTCAGGAGGGGGAAGGCTCTCAAAGAAATTTCAGTATCTTCTTCCTCTCTGACCCAGCCCACCTGGGAGCTGAGCCCAGTGCCCCTGATCCTTTCGTGGGAAGGTCCAGGCGGAGGCACATTAACGAGCTCAGGGCTCAAGGTGCCCACAGGCCGTGGCCAGAGGCACCCTGCCTCCTGCCTCCTCCCCGCTCGTATTCCTATCATCTGACAGGAGGGCTGGTGCGGCCCCTTCCTCCACCTCCTTGGTCTTCGCATCACCTTCACTTCCATTGCCTCTAAGCATCTGATCCCACAGAAGCCTACGTCCTCAGCCATGGGGCAGTGGGGCAGTGGGGGTGGGAGGGAGAAAGGTGGGTCCCTTGTGACTATGAGTAACAAGCAAGGGGTTGTAGTTGTGATGTGACAAGGCACAAAGGAACCAGCCACTGCTCAAAGTAATTATGCAAAACAAATACCAAGGTCACTTCTAGGTCAGATTTTCCTGCCTGTGTTTCTATATAAATATCCATCGAGCCGATTGAAAAACAGCAGCCTCCAAAGACATAACAGCTATTGGTCTTGGTGAGTCATGATTTGTGCCCAAACGCCTGGAAATTAACCATCCTACCCACTTCTTGCTAGGATGTCAAGGTACCAGACAGCGACTGCTGTCTAACCTGGGTTTTACCAACCTGAATCACTGAAGAGAGAATTCTGCTCCTTAGAGAGCATTCCGCATTGTTTACGGATTTCCTTTTCACCGGCCAATGGACTAGACTCCTGACCACCCTTTGCGGGAACTGACGGGGGTCAGGTCCTGCAGGCCGAGAAAATCACTATGGCGCTCTCTGCAGTTTGAAATCGCCTGCAGAGCCAGCCGGTGAAGGGGGGTCTTCAGCGCCTTCCTGAAGTCCCACATGTAATATTACAAAGCATTGTTATTTCTACCCTGGCAGCTACAAATCAGTTATTAAAAATGCTCTACCACTGATATTGAGAAGTAAACACTGTAATTGCGCAGACTGGGGTTTGGGGTTTTGTGTGTCCTGTGGGAACCCGAGATCAAAATCACGCCCCACTGGGGCCGCTGTGGAGGGAACAAATGCATCAGCAGTTTCTCTAATGAGAAGGTATGTTGACTCTAAAGTTTCCACAATACAGCTCAGGGCCTTTATGTGGGAATAAAAAATGGGGATGAAATTTTAAAACACGGAGAATTGCCGTGATTCTAATTATCTTCAGACCGTGCCTTTGTCTTTCTGTAAGAGCAGAAATTTTCCAATCACCCTAAAGTTGGTGCAGTGAGCAGAAAAACAGGACCTCCTAGGAAAAATCAGTGCTTTGCTCAGTATTAGAAAAAGGCATTAGTGGTAAGAGTCTCCACGGCCATCAGCTATTTTAAATGACATGGCTCTTCAGTGTGTCACAGAGGCTACCTCAACCAGCATCCTGTCTGCCTGAGGCGGCCCATTCACCTGGTTCTAACCCCAGCTTCACATGATCATCATGTGACAGCCCCTTGAGGACGCCGACGGCACCCAGGGACTCTGAGATTGTTGGGCTTCACCGGGAGCGTTATCGCCACGGTTGTTTGTCAGAAGCATCCAATAATCTGAGAGTTCGGATGTCTAGAAAGAACTATGAACTGACTTTCACTGTATTTATGTACAGCGGACACCAAGAACTGCTTAAATTCTGTGTAAAACCAGCCGCAAATGGTTTCCTGGTTCATCATTGTAATATTAAAAGAGGCGAGGCCCCTCTGAATCGAAGTCGGCCATTAGACCATTCACGTCTCTCTCCACTCCCTCATCCCGAGTCCCGTGCCGCCCATCCTGCAGATGGTTCTTCAAAAGATAGAAGACAAACGCTTTTCACAAGCGTCAGGCGTGGGGCGGGGTCAGGACCTGGCTGTTGTCCAGTTTTCCAACCCGAAGACCAGCAGCCACACAAACTGGAGGATGTCACTCCTAACGGGAAATACAGCCCACGGGAAGCTGGTACAGCCACAATATCACAAGAGATGCCGTCCTGGGGGGAAGACTAGCTCATCTTTAAGAGTCAGTGTGTTTGTTTTCCTTTGTCCAGTGACACTGACGTCAATCAAGCAGCCTGGGGTGACACCGTCCACCCCACCTGAATGACCAAGGAGAACAGCATAAGCCACAATTTAAATCTCCAGAATTTAGTGTCTGGTTAACACGGAGGAACCAGTGACGATCACAAGACCCTAAACTGGAAGACTCCCGAGTAACTGCTGTACTAGAAACAGGCCTGTGGACTCTTCCAGAAAGGCAGAGCTTATGGTGAAATAAACATTTGTAGCAGGGCTGCAAATGTAACATCTGATTGTTACCCAAGGGCAGTTTCCAAATAATCCACGTACGAGAACTGGCTCCCCACCCCACCCCCGCCACCCAAGTCTGACAAGGACTTAAACCCTGTAAGCACTTCTAGAAGGTTCTGCTGAGTCAATGTGATTTCTCAGTATTTCCGCAAGGGTTGCTCTGCTTTTTCTCCTCCTCCAAAAATTCTGTCGAGTGCCAGGAGGTCAGGGGAAGCCGGCAGGGAGTGTGGAGGCGATCTCTCGAGTTTTCCATTCTTTCTTTCCGGCCTCAGCAGCCACATTTCAAATGGGTTTTCTATAAATAGGACCGCTTGGCCACCCTTAAATCTTACTCACTGTCTTCTGTGTAAAAATAACTTAAATGGGGACGCAGGCAAGACTCATTCCTCCCCGCCATTCTGTCTTCCTGCGTAGCGGCCTCTTTCCTTCTCCTTCCCACATCTCTGATCTTGCCAACCCCGTTCACCCCTCTGTTAAATCAAGATATATATTTCCATAATCCAGGGGCTTAAACAGCAACACCTAATCCAGTTCAACGAGTTTTTAAAAAAGTCCTAAACAGGCCCTGCCTGGCATAGCTCAGTGGATTGAGCACAGGCTTCGAACCAAAGCATCGCAGGTTTGATTCCCAGTCAGGGCACATGCCTGGGTTGCGGGCCAGGTCCCCAGTGGGGACCACATGAGCGGCAACCACACATTGATGTTTCTCTTTCTCTCCTTCTCCCTCCCTTCCCCTCTCTAAAAATAAATAAATAAAATCTTTAAAAGAAAGAATCAATTTAATTTTAAAAAAAGTCCTAAGCATTGATCATCACTGAACAAATACAGATCTCCAAAATACAAATGATGATAAATACTGTAAGCTATAAGACACCTAATTGATTCTTGTATTTGATTAAAAATCAAAATTTTAACAATGATAAAAACATATTCCTTTTATGTTACTTTGAAGAAGGAACCGACTTTCACATTTAGTTCTGCTGTGAAAATAAGAAAATAAGATACTGATGAGAAACCCATAAGTAAATAAGTTACTTAAGAAACTAGTATGGGTCGTTTGTTTTTCATTAAAACGACGAAGGCCTGAGAACTCAGCTTTGTCTGGATGTCCTGGGCGGCTCTTTGATGGAGAAGGGAATTCCCAGGAACCCCTAGGGTTTCCCTAGGAAAAGAACCCTCGTGCTGGCTTGGTGTTTACGACGGGTGCTCAGAACGGGCAGGGCATTACAGGCTGTGGAGGGTTTCGAACCTGCCGCGTGGTGGAGCACACTTGAGAGCAAGGCGTTCACTGCGGCTCCAAAGCTATATTTCTGCGACCCAGGAGCCACTCCATGCACGAAGAACACCTCAAGTAATCCCCATCATGTGACGTGTGGGTGTCCAAGTCCCATCGCAGAGTCCAATGCGAATCCCTTTTGGAAAAGAGAAGAAAATACCCCGGAGCATTTCTAGAAAATACATGCCCCTAGAGCCATGGGGTCAGTGTGCCTGAAAGAGATGGCGGGAGCCAAGGAAGCCACATGGTGGCTCACGTACGTGCATTTCCCACAACGTTAGGAACAGACATTGGGGTCGGGAAGGAGGGGACTTGGCAAGGGTGGAGGAGAGAGAGGCAGGAGAGAGGAGGGGAGGTTCTGGGGGAGAGGAAGGCTCCTTGTGGCATCTGGCCCTTCTTTGCTCAGACACTAAACATGGACGTCCACCTTCTCCGCGCATGCGCCCTGCACCCACACGGGAAAGGACACACCCGGGCATCCCAGGAGCCTGACCCGTGGGCCTCAAGGTCCAGGGAGGGAGGCAGTCACTCACCAGATCAGCACCAAAGAAAGAGATTCCGAGACTGCCCCAGACACCACCAAGGGAGTGAGCACCGTCTCACGACAGAACACAATGCCGGCGTCCAATCTGGGGGGCAGGTGTCTGAGCCAGCCCCCCCGAAAGTCCTGATCAGAAGCTGTCTCACCCTGAACCAAAAGCCTGGTTGTGGGCACCAGCCCCATCGTGCTTCCCTCCTGCCACCTGGGTGGCTGCTCTGTCACCTGCACAAGGCATCCTTGGGCTGCATCCTGGGAATCCAGAACTGCCCCGGGGACATAGGTCAGGTTGCTGGCATCTCACATTCCCACCGTCTCATCTTAAGCCATAAATGTGAGGAGGAAAAAGCAACTTTGAATTTTCTCTCATTTTCAAAATATGAAAAGAAAGAATATAACTAGTGGGGGGAAGGGAGAGAGAGATGAGAATTTTTGTGCTGAGCTCTACGGAACACAAAGAGTTAATGTTGGGTCCTGGGGAAAAGATGCCGCCCAGTTCCCCTGGGGAGGAAGAGGGGACCCTAGCCCTCCCAAGAACCACAGCGCAGCCGGGAGAGGGAGGGACTGCGGAGGAGCTTCACCCCTGTCACCATCGGCGGGAGGAGAAGCCAGCAGTGCCTCCTGGAATGACATTGGAAGGTCAGCCAATCAGGCGCGGGGCTGCTCCTGGAGCTGCCACCTCCAGAGGAGCCGCACACTCGCGGGGCAGGGCTCCCCGGCCCGTCTGAGAGGGGGTGCAGGCCCCCCAGCCCCCAGACACCTCCTCTGCCTTTCTGTGGACCTTCTGGATCTCAAAACATCGCTCTGAACGCGGTCCTCCCTTGCAAAATTGGAAACAAAGGCGTTCGGACCCTGCCAGGCCTGCCGTAGCCTTGGCGTTGCTCCTGTTAGAATGAACTCCCCGACATGGGAATCTGAGCACCGTGAACTTGAGCAGTCAAATCTCGGGGAGGAAAGCCTCCCACCGCCCCGCACACAGCGTCTCTCTCCCCGTGAGGCGGCGATGCTGTCTGCTCTGCTGAAGGCTCGCTGCGGCAGTCTGCTGAGGTCTGCCGCCCACTAGTGTCCTGTGGCAGGGACACAATTGACATGCAGGTAGCACCACCTGACTACCTCCCAGGCCGCGGATGGAGCTGGTCACCAAGAGCCAGCAGGCACTTCGGGACAGCAGCCAAGAAAATGCCCAGACGCAGCGGTCTGCGTGCGAACGCCCCAGGGCCGTGCCTGCTCTCTGCCCGGTGCGCCACACACGCAGGGGAACCAAGAAAATGGGAGTCTCTGGAAACGCTGCTGCCGAGCCTAGCGCGTTCCGTTCCTTGCCTGTTAATTATGAATGAGGCACATTCACAGTCTCGCCTGCAGGATTCAACTCGTTTGGTGAAATTTGGGTGCCCGGGATGTGGAAATGCATCCGCTGAGAGATGCATCCCCCCGTTTTCCAAACGTGAATGTCCAGTCTCCTGCAGTGTTCATAGGTCTCTCCTCGCAAAATGAACCTTCTCATCTCCCTCCCCTGCCCCCCAACCCTGGCCCCTTTACATCCAGTTCCCATGCAAGCCACACTGAGTCTCCTCAGGAAACACTCACTGCATCTCATCCTGGGCACATCGACCATAAAACATTTTGACAGCTACACAGAGGCCCAGGAATTACGGATTTAGATTAGCATTTCTTTTTCACCAACAATTGTTTCCCATGCCAGCATGCTGCACTGTACCAATTCCATCCAGAGAGGCACCGATCCCCAGAGGCAGCAATGAACTGTGGTCGCGCCAAAGTGGCACCCGGAGAGAGTCCAGGGGTGGGGAAGGATCGGCTGGCATTTATTAAAGGTCTGCATGACAGTTGGTTTTCCTACGGAGGGCATTTTGTAGGGGCAAGAGACCTAGAAATTATAGATGACCCCTGAAATTCTGGGATGAAATTGAATCTGCTTCATAAAAACAGGGGAGGGGAAGGAGGGGAGGCAGCCCCGAAATTATTCACCTGATAATCCTTTACTTACATATATTTACATCAATTAAAGAAAAAAAATCTTATTAAAAGCCCTGAAAGTGCATTTGTACTCACAAAGGTCTGCTCCTAAACACAAATAAAATACCAAGTTTGAGGCACGTAAATCCTTGTCAAGATGAACCAGTGATGCCCAAAAGGCTCCAGACACCCCACTCTCTCTGATGACCCCCCTCCCGCTCCCACCACCGCACCCTCTCCAGTGTCCATGCGCTCCCGGAAAACAGCAACGCAGCAAAGCGCCAGATTCCAGAGCTCAGAAAAAGGCGACGTCAGAGACACATGTGTACATGAAACAGCGATGCAAGGATGTGGACAAAAACACATCCTCCAGGGCAGAGCTGCTTCTTATTCACTATTCTGCGTATCGGAGGCCCATCGAGGCCTTCAGCAAGAATTCTGTTTAGTCTAGACTGTGCTCGCTGGGGTCAAAACCCAGAGAAACTGTGACAAAACAGAGTGCAGGGAGCGTCTGTCCTGACACAGAGAGGGACATGTGTGGCCGTGGGCCTGCACACACACACAGGCCCATTTCCTTCACCGCAACCGAAGGTCTCCCGTGAGTGTTGGTGGAATATCGCAGAACAAGTGGGCTGCTCCAAACGCGATGACTGCACCTGATCAGGTGAGGTAATTCATTCAAGGCTTTAACCCATGACGTACTGGTCTCTGACTTCTCGTTTTTACCCGAAACACCGTCTGCAGCCTGTCCAGCAGCCACGCTTTTATTAAGAAATAAATGTACATCCCATGACATGTGCAGGAAAAAGGCTGCTGTCTGCTGTTAAAATGCAGCTGTGTCTTATTTTGCTGGCACCCTGCACGCCAAACTACATAACCTTTTACAAATAGATGTTTATGTCAGACCTTTTGGTGTTTGTGGCCTAGCAGTAATCCACTTAAGTATTAAAAATCACGGATCTTTTATCACTCACGTTTGGGAATTTTTCAAAATTAAGGTAGACTAAAATACGACAGCTGTCAAAAAAATATATTTCTCCTTTTTTTTTCCAACTCTCATTCAGACGGGTAGGCACCATTTAATTTCACATTTTTGGCATATTGTCCTACGTAGAGGCAGCACGCAAACTGGACTCATTTCATTTTTAATGTGATTATATATTTTATGGCCCTTCACACAGTATGCACTGAATGCTGAGTCTCATTCATTGAAAACCTCTTTAAAGCTAGTTTCCCCCAAAATGGAAGAGCTCAATAGCTCAATAATCTATAATCAGGCTTTTTTGTTGTTGTTGTTAATGCTTGATCATATAAAGAGAGGGTCATTTTTATGTAAGAGAGTCCCATAGCCTCCTGGTAGAGAGGATCAGAACACATTACACAGTGATGTAAAATATTCATTTGCATGTTCGATCTGTATCTTATGTGTGAAATCTGTCTGCATTCATTACAGTCCCAATCAGGGTGATTATCAATCAACTTGAAAGGTCCTGGAAAAGGTGTGAGAAGGTAATGCCCACAGAACTTGGTATTCTGCACACACATATGCTTTGCATATATTTTCTATACAGTAGAATATCTGAGGTTTTATACATGATTCTTTTATGATTATTTTAGTATAAAACTGATTCACAGATTCATAGCACCACTGGATCAGAGACTGTATCAGCAATTCTCCCACACTATTTTTGCCATACAGAACTGTGGAACTGGGAAATAGGCACTGATTGACTGACAATTACAAGCACAGCCTCTTTCGTCATCCTGAAACACACCTCCCCATAGGACGGGAGCGTTATTCCATCCTGTCATCCCGGCCTCTCCTCCGAGTCCGAGCCACACGCCCTGACAGGCAAGACAGGCCGCCGAGGCTCTGTGGCCCTGGCACACACACGTGAGCACTCCTGCGTGCGAGTGCTCGCAGCAGCCGAGCAGCAGGAAGGGCCCGGGCCCTGACGCATCACCACCCATTAGCCAAAGCAGATCTATCCCCCCGAGGTAAATTCCCAGGAGGCTGCCGATGAGGTGTAGTGCCCTCTGGGAAAGATGGGTGTCATGTCAGAACTTGTTGCAATTCTTTCCTGCTAGGAAATCTCCAAATGAAAGTTTCGAACACTTTGCTTTAGGTTATATTAGAGAGCAAAGTATCATTTTAACGTGCATTTCAGGAGAGCCTTCTTTCAGCTCTACCTTTTCTGTCATCCTTTTTTTTTTTAATTTTACAAAGTTTATGCACTTCCTCAGGCCTATTGGCATGTTGATTCTTTAATACTACCCAGATAGGCAGAGAAAAATAGACCCCTATGTGGCTGACACTCGGAGCGTTCCTGTGCATTCTCCAGGAAAACCTTAGAGCCTCCCCTTGGCTTCTGGTATTTTCTCACAAGGGCGAGATTTGGTCTCTCTCTCTCCCCCTCTCCTCCCTCCCTCCCTCCTTCTTTCCCTCCCTCCCTCCTCCCTCTCCTGGGTAGGGGATTCTGCTTAATGCTTTAATTTTAACTGTCAGCAAGTCATACATTTTATGCAGATTTGTGTTCCAAAATTTGAAATAGGAATTGACGCTGTAGCTACTCCCAGGCGATGCCAAATGATGACAATTTCCTCTCGTTCCCAAATAAGAGGAAGCCATTCATACATGTAAGTTCATGTTTACACGGTGACGGACAGCCGAAGGTGCAAGCACACTCACTAATTGGGTCTGACTCAGTCAAGAGCAATAGCTCCTCAAATACCCAGGAGGAAAGCATTTCAAAATGCAATACTGGGTTGATCATGAGGAAGGCAGAGCTATTTACAATATTCACTGATTTCATTTTTACAACTACACAGGTGTTTTTAAAAACTGGTCCACATTTCAGATGATGTAATGCTTATGAGTGCATATTTTTCCATAAATGCCAGTGAGGACAGTGTAGTACCAAGGGGGGGTGGGGGTGGAAGGACAGATCTTTCTTAAAGCCTTCACTGCTGCTGGGTATCAGTTGTAACCGAATCAAAGCACACCTTTGAAATGCTCATCAAGCTTTGAATCCGAAAGCAAATGCTCTTAATTGACCCCTCCACCTGCCTGCACTTGGAATGTCACCTTCCTCTGAGGTTGTCATGTGTCAAAGTGCCCATCTCCCCTTCTCTCCTCCTCTCCCCAAACAGGGTTGATTCTGAATGAGGTAGCTACCTAGTCCTGGAGTCAGCTCCAAGCTGTCACTTTGCTAGGTTAGCTCCTCTAAATGATTAGAGAGCAATTTTTCCCCTGGCCTCTCTTCGTTGCCTCCTCTCCTCCCCGCAAAATAAAAATAATTAAAAAATAAAAGCATGAAAATGTAAGCAAGCACCGACGGGGAAACCAGGGAAAGACTTCCCCCATGCACCCAGTCCCCCCGTGCTCCGGTCAATACAAGAAATGAAATTCATCACAAACCGAAAGGCTCACCATTCGCGAAGCTCTGGAACAAGGAGAGGGCCAGTATCCACATGCCCCTGCTGCTCCCCGGCCTCCCGCGAGCGACGCGCCGGCCTCGCCCCCCGCCCGGCTCCGCTCGCTCGCCACCTGCCCGGGGGCCGCCGCCCGCCCGCCGCCGCTGCTGCGGAGCCGCCCGGGCACGCGGCGCGGCCGGGCTCCGGGGCGAGGGCTGCGCTCGCCGCGCGCCGCGCGCCTGCACACCTGCCCCCGGGCGCCGCGCCCCGCGCTGCGGCCAGAGCGGGCCCGCCGGGCTGCAGCCCAGGTGCGCCGTCAGCTCAGGGG
>CM052539.1:186362554-186398897 GCA_028533065.1 Trachops cirrhosus | reverse complement strand
GCTGCGGAGCCGCCCGGGCACGCGGCGCGGCCGGGCTCCGGGGCGAGGGCTGCGCTCGCCGCGCGCCGCGCGCCTGCACACCTGCCCCCGGGCGCCGCGCCCCGCGCTGCGGCCAGAGCGGGCCCGCCGGGCTGCAGCCCAGGTGCGCCGTCAGCTCAGGGGACCGCCGGCAGGTCGGCAGGTGCACACAGCCGCCGACGCGGGCGTGAGCTCATCCCGGGCGCCCGGAGCCCCGACTGCACAGCAAGCGGCCTCCACACCCAGGCAGCCGGCGGGCGGGCAGGCGCATCTTTCCTCTCCTGCGGCCCGAGTCACAGTGATCCCTGCTCACCTTCCCTGCCTGGGAGGCGCGCGGGCGAGCGGGCGGGCGGGCGGCGGGCGAGGAGCGAGCAGCCGAGCGGAGGCGAGCGGGGACCCCTCCCCTGCCTCTGGCCGCCGGGGCGCTCTGCAGTCTTAAAGCAGCAGCGGAGAACCACAGTGCCAGGGAGCAGGAAGCGAGTAGATCCCAAAAATGCTAAGGTGGACTGGTGTGCAAGCTGAATGCAGGGCCCTTTACCGCAGTCTAGCCTTACGTCACTGTTTAAAGTATCTCTTTTTCAAAAGGCTAAAGAAATATACCGCACGTATAAATGTGCCATCTTTAAGACAGGTGATGGAAATAGACAGCCTTGAACGCCACACTTCTCCGTCTCCGGGAGCATTAGCGTGCTTCCCTGCGGCTCTTCCGAGACTGCGCTGTGATGCAGGTAGCTTCTGCTCGTTGTCCGCAGGAGGAAAAGTGGAGAAGTGTGGCCTGCCCTGGAACAAACAAGTAGCCAATGAACAAAACTCAGCCCTTCCAACCCCCCGCCATTGTTCTGAGCCCATTGTTGTTTTCTGTGGATTGCCGATATTTCCTAACTTTTTACTTAAGAAAATGTTTCCTGAATTCTTTGTGGATCATTCCCCAAAGGTCTACAAATATACACTGTGTTGTAGAAGCTAAGTGGTTTCCAGTTAACGGTGGAGAGCTGGACACCAGCTCCCCTCAGGAACCTCACTCGTGCGGCAGTAAAGGAACTGTGCCCCAAAGGATGAGAAGTGGGAGGCGAGATGACCTCAGACACAAGATGCTGATATACTTGGAAAAGCCACAGAAGGGGCTGTCATGTGCTGACTGGCAGGGGAGAGAAGCTGGAGCCTTTGTTGGTGGGAAAGGGGTCAACAGAGGCCAGGCAATTGGGGTGTAGGGCCCTAGAATGACTGAGGGACCTGGAGGCACTAGGTACCATGAAGGGGCAACTTCCAGAAGCAGGGGTATCCCAGGTACCCCTTGCCCGGGAAGCCTAACATGGGCCTTTCCCAGGTCCCGTCAGGAGACTTACATAAACCACCAGAGAGCACCCAGACCAGAACCCAGGAACCCTGTGGACTGGGGTGGGTTGTCACTCCTGGCAAGAGGAATTCAGTGGAAATCCACACCCTTAAGCGTACAGCCTGCCTTCCCCTTGCTGCAGCTCCAGAAGGCAGGCAGCCAAACTTCCACTGCCTTTACCCTCCGTGAAATTGCCACCTGCACGTGGGGGAATTTGCCTTCACAGAAGAAACTCCCCCCTCCCTTGCTGGCATGGGACACCCCAGTGGAAAAGCCAGGTCTCCAGCCAATGACCCTGGAGACAGACCCAGTCATTAATGAGTCCCTCCCCCAAGCCCCCCAGCCCCCCCACCCCCACACCACAATGATGTGTAGAAATTCCTATCAACTCTTGGATTTTCTCTCCGAAATATAAATATACAGCCAAGGATTAACAGATTTTTTAGGAAATTCCCAACCTAAGCAGAGAAAATCTTACAATTAATGACCCCAGAGAAATAACCAAAATATTTTCAACCATGAAACCAGAATATCGTGCAATGAAAGGATTCCTCAATAAGAGTGAGCTCTTGAAAACTGAAAATGCAATAGCAGAAATTTTTCAAATCTGTAACATTGGAAGATCAAGTTGTCAGGAAGTTTCCCAAGGAGTAGAGCAATAGCAAAACAGTATTTTACAGAAAGTAGGAGGGAGAAAAATGAGAAAATGAATCAAGGAAACCCAATATTTGAAGTAGCAGAGTCTCTGAAGAATAGAGAACAAAGGTAATGGAGGGAAAAATATTGTCAAGAAAATGATTCAAGAGAGTTCCCCAGAACTGGAGGATACGGAGCTTTTGGAAGGGAAAGGCACACCGAACACAGAACAACAATGAATTAATTATGTAATTAATTAAAATTCCAAAGCACTTCATTCATTATGAATTTTATGACCCCTAGAGATAAAGGAGAACACCCTAAAAGTTTCCTACAAAGTCCCACTTTCAAGGGCCATGATCCAGGAGGGCATCTCATTTCTCAACAGCAGCCCCAAACGCAGAGGAACAACATCGGAAAGCCCAGGGGAAAATACAGGCCTGTGCCAATCTCCTAGTGTAAGTGTGGAATAAAGACATGCAAGATCTCCGAAGTGTTTCTTCCTGTGAATCTTTTCTTCAGAAGGATTCTACTGGAACACGTCACCAAAACTGGGGAGTGAAGCATGAAAGGGGATGGCGTTCCCCATGACCTCCCCCAGGAAGAAGAGACTCCTACAAGAGAAAGGCGAGGGACACCACGGCAGCATCGGGAAGGGAGGTCCCAGGACCGGAGCTGATGGCCACTGGCAAGTGCAGCTGGTCCATGCTCCGTCAGGGTACAGGGAGCTTGAGGGGGAGGTTTCCACGGGGAGAAAACATACTAGGAGATTACCTGATATTTCTGGATGAATGGAGAGAATGATAGTTTTGTGTGAATGTGTAAGGCTAATTAATGGCGGTTATGTAGAAAGCAAAGCGAACGGAAGGCACGAAGCAGCTATTACCTTCGGGCAGAACAAAACACGTACAAGAAAGGAAATGTAACCATGGGGCTGAGGGCTCAGCGGAGACTGATGTTTGCACGGCGATGGTGGCAGCACTAAAATACTGATCTAACCAGAAGTCTTCACGCAAGTAGGCTGGGAAGAAGTCCGTGTCAGGAGAAAAAGATGCCTGAGAATTCAAACTCCGTGATCCCAGCGGGCGGTAGAGACCATTGTTTCTTCAACTGAACAAAATAAAGAAACTACAATGCGAGAAGGTTATTGAGAAACATGGTGGTAAATATTAGGGGGGTGAATAAGACTTAAAAAGTTGAAAGTAGCTCCTGGGGAGTATAAATTGGGTATAGGGAGGGGTAGATTAACGTACCCTTCCCCTCCCCCCTCTGCTGCCCCTTTCTAAATCTAGGAATGCTGGAATAAAATGACATTTTAAAAAATGGTGTTTAAAATAAACCAGTGTGTCAATGCTGGGAGGCATTCTTTCGAGGCTAATGAATGACCGGGGTGAGCTTGCCTGTCGGGTCGGGGCTCTTGGCCCAGCCCAGGCCGGGCCCTGGAGTGGTCGGGCTCCACCTGGTGGCTGATGCCTGCCCAGGATTACCTGTTGACGGGGCTGGTTCCTGGGACTCCCAGGAAAGGGGCCGCCATTCCTGATGTCTCCTGGTGACCAGACACCTGTTTGAGGGGGTTTGATCTGAGGAAAGCGAACTGAGAGAACTGTGGAAACAGGGGACCCCGACATTTCCTTCCCAGGGTTTGAATTGGGGTCTCCTGCCATTCCGGCCCCGGTCTCAACTTCCTCTTCCAGCCCTTCCCCCCAGGTAGAGAATCAGGGCTCCCATTATATCTGAATCTTCGCAAATCACTGTTTATGGCTAGCACATAATAGGAGGACTGCTATCTGTAACTTTAAGCTATTCAGAGTACCTCTGTTACTTTTAGAAAATAATAAAATATTTACGGGACCAGAGTGTCCTAAGCAATGAGTAGATATTTAAGGAAAAAGAACCACCAACGCAACTCAGCCTAACCATGGACGTCATTGTGCAGGGTAGATGCAGCACCTTCCAGGAGTCCTTTCCTGGTTCCCTTTCTTATTTTCTAGCAAATTTCAGCTAAATGTTCTCAGTTAAAAAAAAAGTGACAACATATTTCTTTGGCAGCCCCAAGGCAAAAGGCAAATTGCACAACTTTTGTGTATGTGTGATCAGTGCTTACCAAATCTTTCTTTATAGAAGAAAAAGTTGTTTTGTCCTTTTCTCTTCCCCTCGCTCATTATTGCCACAGTTTGCACTCTCTCATTCAGTCAAATCTAAGAGAGGCATCGTGGTCCATAAAACAGATGCTGGGGGTAGGGGGCGAGGGCCGGTTCTTCTCCCCACAGTGCAGACCAACATCAGAGTCTCCTGACACAAAACAGTTAAAATCATGCAATAAACAAGACACGGGGACTAAAGGAAACAGTTCCTTTTAAGTCGAGGATACATGTCGAGGGGCATTTGGAAATTTTATAAAGCCCATAACTCGCTGAGACCTGACCACCACGTTCTGTGTGAGGGCTGCCGGACACGTCCATGAGCACCACCTCTTTTTTGTTTCGTAACAAGCCCAGGAGGAAACTCGTACCAGGCCCCCCAGAGAAGGTAAGAATTTGTGCATGGTTGCAAAGCTAAAAATTGGAGGAGCAGAGATTGGAACTCAGTCTCCGACTGTCCACCAAGGGTCTCCAGATAGCAGAGGAGGGAGGCTCAGACTGTGGTTGTTACGGTGCGATTGATCGGTTTTCACAGTCTCCTCTGAGACCTTTGGGAATCCCTTAACCAGTGTGTGCCCTCTTTTTCTCATCCACGAAGGAGGTGTGATGACACCCCCCGCAGAGGACCGAAGTGACAAGTGAGGTGTTTGTAAAGCGTTTGAATCACGGGGCCCACTAAACCCACATAGCCAGTTTATTTACTGTGTCAGCTACATTTTCTTAGCTTTAGTCAAACCCCCGTCGTCCACTGAGTGAATCATCCACGTCAAGTGGCAGTCACTTCCTGGGCCTCACGTGACACTCAGGACAAAGCACACGCTCCCTTTCTGTGTCTCAGGACGTGAGAAGGCCAGACACCGTCGAAGGCGTGAGCCGCCGTGGGAGAGCGACGGCCCGGTGCGGGGTTGGCAACCTTTTCCCGAAAGGATCAAGGAGGAACTATTTGAGGTTCTATGGGCCAGTTGACCTCAGTCTCAACTACTCATCTCTGCCTTCACAGTGCAAAAGTGGCCGCAGACAGCACAGAAAGGAGTGGGCAGGAGTGCGCTCCCACCAAACTTTATTTATGGGCACAAAGCTAAATTTCACAAAATTTTCTTCTGGCACAAATATTCCTCCTACGATTTTTTTGGCAAACCCCAGCATGATGGGTTAACCACAAACCTAACACTATCCAGGGAGCTCAGGATCACTGAGGCAGGCAAGGTTTGGAAAAGAGTTACTGAAGGTCAAGGACTGCTGTGGACCCAGAAAGTGGGGGGAGGGCAGTGATATCTGATCACAGCCAAGAGTTTGCTTAAAGGAGACAACAGATCTGAAAAGACTCACTTAGCACAATGCCTGGTACTTCTCGACACAGACCTTTTTTAAAAAATTCTTTTTCTATATGAGCGGATCATTGTTTTTTAAATGCGACAGACTGAGCTTAGGTACCCCACCTCCAAACCATTTGAACACAGTGAAGCCTTTGCAATCAAAGGACGTTTTCAGGATGGAACAGCCAGTTCTGTCACCTGGCTTCTGGGATGCAAGGTCACAACCGGTGGCCTCCCGAATACCTTTCAACAATTCGGTGGTGCCTGGAATTTCTTCATTGGCATGCCATTTCTGTGCCTAGGACTTCTGCTCACAGGAGGTCTCTGCTGCCGCCGGAAGGAGTTGCATGCCACACCTCCCGAAGCACACGCACTTACTGGTGAGGAAGCAGAACTTGACGGGAAATGAAAAAGGACTTCAGTTCTGAGAGAAGGGGAAGAAGGAAATGGCATCCAGGGAGAAGGGTCCCAATGTCAGGCCAGGGCCCCCAAAGTCAGACTCACCCAGCTTCGCCTGTGTGTTCAGCAACGTGGTCATTGCTCTGGGCATCAATTTTCACAGTAGAGAGATTTTTTTAAAAGCTCACAGAGAGATCTCCGTAAAAGAATGTTGGGTGGGAATCTTGTTATGTTTAGAACATACGAGAGCTTTATAAAGCCAAGGCTGAAGATTGTGATGCGCACAGTAGAAATTTAACATCCTATCTAAACAAATGTAAAAGGTTGGATTTATTATTCGCTATTTTCACATCTAAAAATATTTTAATTTAAAGAACTCATATTTAGACATATGATTCAGTTTATTTAATTTTATTTTATGTGATTTAGTAAGCTATTTTAGGCTTCTGGGTGAGATAATATTAACGGCGAAGATTTTGACCATCCCTACCTAAGTCGATTATGAAAGTCACCTTACAACGCATCCATTTCCAAGTAATTACAATCTTAACTGTATCCTGAAAGTAATGTGTCTTAGTGTTCCCTTGTCCCGGTCGTGACTCCAGAGCCATCCTTGTGCACCTGTCTCATGATCCCATTCATTTCCGGTCACCAGCTCAGTCCACCTTACGGAGGTCTGTCTGTGAGGAAGGAAAAAAACGGTCGTGCAAAGAGCTGAAACAGCATCTATGTGATTTGGAAGCAAAGTGCACTAAAGCCCATAAGCCACAAAACAACTTACATCAGACAGTGAACGTGATGTGTGGCGTTCTCCGGCTCTACTCCGCTCCGTCTCCTGTACTTTTTATAGCAATTCACTGCTGTGCCGAAGCACATTGCGTGCTCCCTGGACTGTCCAACAAATCATTAGGTGTTACCTTTGAAAATGACTTCTACACTGCCATTTCTGCTTGCCATTTTACGTCAAAGGGTAAGGAAATTGAATCAGGCCATCATCCGTAAGCTCCGTCTTCTACCTGCATAACTCCCCAGAGCTCCCCAGGACGCCAGGCCAGGAAGGACCCCGGGCGTTTGATGACCACACCCTAAGGCTGTAAGTTAGAGGCATGGAAAACACTGCTTTGATGTTGCTGTAAAACTTTGTTAATTCCTAATTCTGCACCCAATGGCCTGGGTGCAGAATTAGGAATCACTGGTGCCTTTTTAGTTGACTTAGTAGTAAATTGTTAAATTTCACTCTCTTTTAGGAAGTTTTACCCCCACACACGAACCTTTTATTTTATCTTTTTAGTAGGCACTTGGATTCAAAGATACGAGGCTGAATAAAAACAAAACATTATATGGCACCTCAAAGCCAATATTCAGTTTCCCACTCCACTCTTTCATGCTGTCCTCCAGACTTCATTTTTGAGTGCCATTTTGTATTATCCCATATAGCGTTTTCTTGTAAATTTAATTGGTGGGCGTTTTGAGAACTTCTGTGTGGCTGCTGCTCTTACAAGTTGTGGATGTGTCGCACAGGACAAAATCATGTGACTTCCAGCATTAATTTGATCTGAATATGAAAGAAGTACAAATGCTCTTGGTAGGGGGGGACTTACAATACAAGGTCTGTCCAAAAAGTACCAAGCCACATTAACGTGAAAAATGGAGACATTTATAGAAGAAGATACAAGAAACATTGTACACAGGACAATGACACCTCAGTCCCCTTCCACAAAGTCACCTTGGGGCCTCACAGAGCTCTCCCACAAGCCATCAGCAGCCCTGTCATGTTTTCCTGAATTTCATTGAGTCTGAAATCTCTTCCCTTTCAAAGGTCATTTTAGTTTTGGGAAAAGCCAGAAGTCACAGGGCACCAAACCTGGGCTGTAGGGGGCCTGAGTCATCTGCGTGGTTTGATGTTTTGCCAAAAAACTCTGCATGAGATGTGATGCGTGAATGGGCTCATTGCGGTGATAAAGCTGCTAATCACCAGTTGCCCATAGCTGTGTGGCCTTCTGAATCATCCAAAGAGTTTCCATGGAGAAATGTTCAAGCTTAACGTAAAATTAGATGCAGACTCATTGCTCTGCTCACTCAGTCATTTTGAATTCAGTGGCCACACAGGACACATGCTCACTCAACATTGTCTACCACCCCCACCCACTAGTACAGTGAAGGCATCATTGTTCACGCATGCGCATTCCAGTCCACCCTCCTTGGCTGCCAGGTTACATCAATGCTGTGCAAACCGTTCTCATTATATTAACAACGGCTGGACTTTCTCCGGACAGACCTTGGATAGTGATGATGATGGCAGTGATGAAAATGATAACAATAATAGTGTGGTATAAATTTAAAGGGCAAATAGACATGCAAATAATTTTAATCCTGAAGATAGTGAAAAGCAACTAAGGCAACTAAAACAGGCAAACTTTTAAACCTAGGAGCTAGGGGCAACAACACTTGTATCAGAACCAAGTTGTCTGGCTGCTGGGGCTGACCAAGGACGGTGCTAATGACAGCCAACTTTCAGAGGTTGAAAAGCTATGAACATGTTTTGGCTCTTCATGGGAACAAGAACTTACTCATCACACTCCCCTTTCTTTTCACTACAAGCATCAGAATTTCAGAGGCAGGGGTTCTGACTTGTGCTACCATCCTGGGGACACTGAGTCTGGAATGACTGTCTTTCCACTGTCATCATTTTCACATTTCTCTTTTTTCCCAACAGATCATTACTCCCAAGAGACTATTGATTTCCCTGTTCTGTCATTTCATCCCGGCCCCTTCTCATGCCAAGTAATAAAATACTAATGTCCTTCTGAGTAAATCAGTGTCAGAGTCAAGCATTAATAGCACCTCAGACTTGGATTCTTTACCAAATATCACAATTAGTGGCTGCTTCGCTAGAATATTAATGATTCATTAACTACACACCAGTTTCCCATGAAGTGCTGATCTCATCGCTTCCATGAGATTTTATTACGATACCTCAGCCAAGTGTCCGGCATCCAGATGGGACCCAGCTCATGGAGGAGACATCAATCACCATGTACAATTTCAGGCGGTCTTCATGCAACTTAACAGTATTAACCCAAAGGCATGTGTTTGCTTGTCAGGTTCTGTTTCTGAGCTTTGTGACTCAAATTAGGCAAATCGGTTAAGGCCCTTAGCCTCAGATTTCTCGTCTGTAAAATGGAGTCAACGCCCTCAGCGCAGAGTGTTTTGAAAGGATCGATGTTGATGGGTGTGTGCAACCACCTTATGGAAGGGGTTGAACTTGGGCAGGGAGTGATCAGGAAAACAGTCTTGCTTTAGTAATGCACCACGATCTTCAGACTCGCTTTCAAGTCCCTGTTCCACCAAGTTGGATGATGTCTCTGAAGAGCGCTTAGCTTTTCTTGTCAATTTCAGATGCCCGTAAGGCCTCATTTTCAGACATTAAAAAATCAGTCTACTCCAATTCCTAAATTTCAACCTCTTATTGATTTTCCCACAGTTGAGTCATGACTAAGGCTTGAAGATCTACAAGGCAGGCAGCAGAGGGGTTTTCCATCCTTCCATGACCGTGTTCTCTCCGTCTCTTCCCTGAGGTCTTGGGGATGGAGCGATGAGGAAGCATGACAGCTAGAGACCCAAGGTTTCGTCTTGTCTCATCAGTGTTGCCTGTGGTCCTTTATCCAGCTCCTCTCGTGGCCACCCTCATGGGTTTCTCAGGAAGCTACCTCGCCCTCTCTGCCACCACCATGATGGACATGCGCTGTGGCTCACTTCACCCGCTACTTGAGCTCACATCAGGTGGTGGAAGCCCTTTTCTTGACAACCATGGTTCCAAGTCCTTCTGCAGAGTCCCAGGGATGTTGTTCCTGCTCCTCCCCACGTGGGCAGGCTTCAAAGACATCATGATTGGAGTGTATTTCTTGACCTCTGGAATGGGGACAATTAACTCTCTCCCTTCTGCTGTCTCCTTCATCGGCTGCCACAGAGAGTAACTGAGGTGGCGGAGCTGAAGCACTTGCGGAGTGGCTGGCTCACATGGTACCGGGTGCAGGTACTTGTCACGGGTTGCATGGCCAAGGTGGTTAGGCGCATGAACTACCAAGCCGATTCTCTGGGTTTGGATTTCCAGCCCACCACTCTGGTCTCCCCAGTCTGCCACCTGACCTACAAATTTTGAATATGCCAGCCCTCAAAATTTTGTGAGCCAACTCCTTAAAATGAATCTCTCTTATGTGGATATGTCACCATCTATCTATCTGTCTGCCTGTTTATCTAATTTATGTCTGTATGCATATTATACGAAAGTCTGTCCAGAAAGTATCCAGCCATGTGCTATGAAAAATGGAGGCATTTACTGAAGAAGACACAGATATAAGAAACATTGTACATAAGATAATGACAACTCAGTCCCCTTCAAAGTAGGCACCTTGGGACCTCACAGTTCTCCCAAGCACCATCATCTGCCCCATCATATCTTCCTGAACCTCATCAATGGTCTAAAATCTCTTCCCTTTCCAAGCTGATTTTAGTCTTGGGAAAAGCCAGAAGTTACCGGGCACCAAATCTTGATTATGGGGGATTGAGTCACCTGGGTGGTTTGGTGTTTCAAAAAAAAACTTTGCATAAGACGTGATGCATGATCGGGTGCGTTGTGGTGATGAAGCTGCCAATCACCAGCTGCCCATAGCTGTGTGGCCTTCTGAATCATCTAAAGAGTTTCCATGGAGAAATGTTCAAGCTTAATGTAAAATTAGATGCAGATTCATTGCCCTACTCACTCAGTCATTTTGAATGTGATGGCCACACAACACATACTCACTCAGCAGTGTCTACCATCCCCACTGACTAGCACAGGGAAGTCGTCATTGTTCATGCATGTGCATTCCAGTCCACTCCCCTTGGCTGCCAGGTTACATCAATGTTGCACAAACTGTTCTTGTTATATGAACAAGAATGGACTTTTTTCCAGACAAACTTTGTGTGTGTGTGTGTGTATTGTCCCACCAAAGAGCACTATTTCTCTCCCTGTATATGTGTGTACACACACACACACATGCCCTATTGGTTCTGTTTCTCTGGAGAACCCTAGAACACCCACCACTGCTTCTGCGCCACCAGTGTGAATGTCAACAGAGTGAAAAAGGCAAATGGCACCTTCGTATTAAGAAAAATGTGTTGATAGTATGACAACGTGAAAGTACTTCTCGTGTCGAAATTGCCAGAGGCCCACGGCCCAGCCCTGCAGAGCTGCTGCCCAGACCCTTTTCCTTCAGACATCTCTGCTATCTCCAGCCTTTACATGAGGCCAATCAATGGATCCTCCCAAGCCGGATTAGCAGGGGAACTCAGAGTCGGTGAGAAGCCAGCCGGGCTGTACTGACGAGGCCCTGAGCTCCCGATTCCTGGGACAAGCAACTCTCTGAGCCTCATGCAGCTTAGCCACCGGTGTCTTCCGACACCATTTCCCTGGGGTGCACTTGGTTCAGAGGTTTTTCTGATGATTCTATTTGTGGACAGAGTTCTAGGGATTTCCGTACCTGCTCTTCAGGTCTCTAACAGTCGTGCATATTTTATTCCTATGAACTACGAGAAATTGAGCCATCACAGCATGGGAACAAAACAGAACTGTTCTTCATGCCCTTTTTGTCTCCTGGAGACTGAGTGTGCGTGTGGGACGAAGTCCATGCAGCACTGGGAAAAGGCCGAGCAGGTACTCTGCCTGTCGGCCAGGATCTGGGGAGGCCCTGGACCATAGCCAGGCCACCCAGGAAGGGGGAGGAAGGGGGGAAATTCCACAGTTGGTGGCAAAACAGTCTCCTTGCCTGGGGGACCTTTTGCATTCAAGTTATTAAATAAAGCAACCCGTCTGGTAGTTGGCTATGAGAAGCAATTCATACCATTGTAAATGGATTAGTGAAATGCAATTCCTTTCACATTTCAGTTTCAATTATTCCAAATGGGCGCACGATTTTTAATGTTCTGGAATTGTTTTGGATGTCTCTAGAAATGCAAAATGTAAATGTTTTTTTGCTTTGGGGCTTTGAAGAGTGTTTTCCCCTTCTCATTCTTGTCCTTTGCTTTAACTTACCTTTAGCATCTGGTTGACCAGCTTTCCCACTTGGGTATGAGAAGGGGGACTCATGGATGTTCATTGGAAGGAAAGATTTACTCAATAAAATGCTTAAAGGAGGGTCTGTGACTGCTCCTGTCTGACACCCAGCCGGTGAATTCTGACAAGCGCCTGGTGCTAGGAGGGTGAGAGTCCCTGTCCCCCGAAACTTGCCCTGTGCATTTCCAGGGAGAACTGTAATTAACATGCAGGGCAATAGCTTCGGAACTTGCTTGCACCTTACCCGATCCTTTCTACATAAGTGACACAGGTTGACATGGAATCCAAGGAGTAACTCCAGGGGTGATCATGGACTCAGGCTGCAAGTGCTAGTGGGCAGCCCAGCTCCTCACCCAAGGGTGCAATCACCTAGGACAACCCTGCCCACCAGAGGCGCCATTTTGTTGGACTCCACTGATGCACCCTAATTCACACCCTGTCCTTGAGCTCAGTGAATGTCTGGGTGACCACCGTTTGTACCCTTTCATACTAGGAGGCTTTGAAAAGTGACAGACTAGCCATAAATTCAAGTCCAAATGCAAATAGTCTGTCTCTGGAGGGGAACTGCTGCCTTTTAAATGTGACGTTGGGAAGTGGAGAGAAATTCCACCTGCCCTGGGAAATCATGACCCCACACATTTCATTCATTAAAGGGGTTTTTGTAAAAAAAAACAAAAGCCAGGCCACATAGGCAAAAAGGAAGGCAACAAGGACTAGAGCCTGTTCTGCACAAAGTCAGGGAGGAGAGGCTGTGGGCACTGGTGGTGGCCGTCCTGTGGGAGGCCAGGAAGCGCCATGTGGATTGGATCGCTGAGAAAGACACCAGCGGCATCGGGAAGGGGGCAGCTGCGCAGGGCTGACCGAGACCAGAAGGAATGATGCTGCCGGGGGCTGGACCAGCCCAGACCCGTGTTTGCCTGTATAAATAACTACGAAAAACATTATCTCTGCAGCACCTAGGAGTATTTATTCTAGGAGTACCTAGAAATAAATAGAAAATTTATTCCTGTTGCCTTCACGTTGCCAGTCATCACCAAATTGATCTAAATCGCCCAATTTAAACCAGTGTATTGGGGGGTGTCAGAGTGCCAGGGGTCACACAGAACCTGCAGCCTGAAGTCTCCAGGCTCCCCCAGGAAATGTCTGGGTCTGGGTTTTCTTTTAATTATTAAAAATCCCAGATGCTCCACCTGGAAAGAGAGAACATGCATGCGCTTCAGGGGGCAGGGCCTGTGAAATGTATCTCCCTCCAGTTCGTAGCCTGAGTTCTTGGTTTACACATGTGTGATTCTTCTAACCAGTTGAGAAGCACCAATGGAGTAACAACCGGGTGTTTTGTCCCGTCCCTCTCACGCACATCACCTCTGCCCTCCAAGTTCAAAAAAAACTCTCACTGATTTTCTACCTTCAAGCCAAAGGACAAAATGGGAAGAGCTCTTTGAGGTTATATTTTCACTTTTGAAAAATTCTTACCCCTTCTCAAATCAACCGCGTGTTGCATGGTAAAGGAACCCCACCCACCTCCCCACCTGTGCTGGCGGGTAGGGCAGCGCGCTCTCCTCCCTGCAGGTGACATGGGACAGCAGCAGCTCAGAGGGAGTTTATTCCATTCTCATTTCCAGGCGAGACAAGGGGAATGGTGAGGCATGCCTGATTATTTCTGTCGGCCAACGTCAAAGAGCCCACCAGCCTTCTAGGAAGGAAATGGGTGACGGGAAAGAAGACGCTGAGCATGTCAGGGTTGACGTAAGAGTCTTGAGTTTGTAAGACCCTGTGACTTCATGGTAATGCAAACAGCAGGCATGAAGGGGGGGCAACGAGAGGCCTTTGGAGAGAGGGTAACTCATTTAAAGTCCTAGCAAGCTAAGGGCCCAGAACACTTTATGACATTTTATCAATATTATGCTAAATAAAATCATAATATTTATCAATATTATGCAGTGATAAAACTAATAGGATATACATATTGATAACCATAGGATATAAATAATACTGTATTTTTTTATATTCCAATCCCAGCCACCAATGGGGTTCGCTCTAAGTTTAAACTTAACTCCTCCCAGAATGCAGCTTGCCGAAAGCACCTCCATAAGCAGACGGTTATAAATGACCTCCTTAGGAATAAACGCGATGCTGTTGAACGATGCAAACTAGCCATCTAGATTGCTCAAAGTCACTTTCTGTCCCCCTGGGGTATATTGAGTCTGTATGTGTGTGCGCACACACACGTGTGTGTTCCTGCGAGCAGTAATTCTGCCCTGTGGGTCTGCACCCAGGCTAAAAAGCTTCGAGTGCTTTAAAGAAAGATCTCACTCGGGTGCTCCAAAGATCCTGCAGAGTTTACTAGGAGACCGTAGCAAGAGCGAGGCATAGATTTCTAAGTAAGCTCTTTGTTGATGAGATACAGTGGACCCACAGGATGTGATGGGTGTAGATGGTGAGTAATTAAGCAGCCTGTGAAACACAGACAAAATGGACAGAGGCATTAAGTGTAGAAAGCATGGGAAGTTAGCTACCTGTAAGACGTGTCAAGGTTAGATGAAGTAGATCCTTAAAATGCGATGTATGAACGCCGGTTCTGCCTAATAGCAGGAAAGGGATACGAAACAAGTCATGATGATTGTCACCTCTGAGCTGATGGCATCTCCCCCAGATGTCTTCCACCACCCATCGTGACAGTGACTATTCCAGGGTCCCGGGGCACTGCCCAGAAAACAGATGGAAACCACGGCTCCTCACCAGGCTAGTGAGCCCCAGCCGCGCCACTCCTGCTGGTCCCCACGGTCTCTCCAAGGAGCAGGTCTGTGCCAGCGGACCAGGCCACCTCGGCTCCATCCTCGTGACCAGACCCTCAGCGGGAAGGCTGGCGCAGCCACGGACAGACAGGGCCCAGGAGCACACTGTTGTCGCCTAGGATTCAGGGAGCTCGCCCTCGCCCCTGCTCTGAAGTGCGTCCTCTTACCTCTCGAGGCGCACCCCCCTCCCTGCCATTTAGGTTAGTTTAATCAGCTGTGGGGTGCGAGCACCTGAATTTGAATATCATCTGTGCTCCTTTTACCGGCCAGCTCTGGGATGGGCAGCCTGCGGGTGTCCTTGGGTTCCCTACTGCATCAAGGCAGCATCCTACCCGGTGAGCATTTTTCTTAATTTCCAATTGTATTGAATTTCACTGTGACTTCAATACCATTAACTAGTTAGTATTGGTTGAAGACCTGTTTTGTGGCCTAACACATGACCATTTTTTCCAACCTTGACTATGAACTTGAAAAAAGGTGTAGTCTCCACTTTATAGGGGAGAGGATAGATACACTTTTTCAGTCTAGCGTAAATGGCATTTTGCATATATCTTATAATATCACAATTGTTTCTGGTTGTTCTATCAATTTCTGATAGACTTGTGTCAAATTTTCCCACCAATATTGTACATATGTCAACTTCCTCCTATAATTTTCTGAGACAGGTAGATAGATAACTGAGTGGATTCATTCTATACTTTGTCTTTTTTGTATATATTAAGCCGCATATTTTTTTAGACATGCGCAGGTTGGCTGGTTCTCGGGAAAATGTTCGTTCCAGCATTAAAGCATCTGTTTTCATCCCTGGTGGCGCTTTGCACCTTAAATTGTAGTTTGCTGACGTGGCTCCAGCTGCAGTAGCTTCTTTTGGGTTAGCATCCACGGCTCTGTCTTCTATTCAGCTTTGCTTTACATCTGTCTCCCCGACTCCGTGCAGGTACGCCTCCTTCCAGGATCATGGGGTTGAATTTTGAAAAGTCCGTTCCATTATTTGTCGTCTTTTTTGAGGAAACGTAATCCTGTCATATAATAAGTTAAGCCATATGCACTCACCAATATTCAAATACTCTTACATAAAACGAAGGCAAATACTCTTACATAAAACGAACAATCGTATTGTTCAACCTGCTGTTTCTTGTGACATATTTTGATTCATTGCCATTATCGTATTTTGTGTGATCACGCTTTCTTCCCCCTTTGCTTTGTTTTTTTTCCCCTTTCCCTGTATTTTGTTGAATTGATTCCTTTATTAAGCTTTCTCTACCCGTACTTATTTTCTTTGGTTAGGAAATTACAAATTGTTTTCTCTTCTTTGGTTGTTACTCTTAAATTGTTAATGCACAAACTCTATTACAACTTTAATTGAATACGGCATTTTTGTGTGTTTCCATAGCTCTAGCCAGCCCCTTGATCAGATAAAGATGATTTTCCTTACCAATTTTGTCCATTTTTAATTCCACATTCACCTACCTCAGAAAAATACTTATTTTTATAGCTCACCGTCAGTTAGATTTACATGTTTTACCACCATCTGCGCTCATCAGCTCTTTCCTCGCACCTCAGTCCCTCCCCCTGGTTCAGCTGTGTGTTGCAAGAGTGTGTTTTGTAGTGGGCCTTTCAGGCAGGGTCTGTGGTCAGTGACATTTTCACTCTGCAAGGGGGGCTGAGGAACGCAGGGCCTACTGGGCCCGACTAAAACCTGGGGCTCCGTCGGCTTAGAAGATCGCAACAATGCTGCCACGGCCCCCACCACGGGGACTCGGGGAATGAAAGGGCAGTACCGTTCATTCCAGAAAGAAAAATCAGCATCTGGTAAATGCTGTCCTGCTCATCTGAACACGCGAAGAATAAAGCCTGAAAAACACTTGTTTTCCTGGGAACACCAAGAGCACGTGAACAGGCTGTCTGGGTGGCAGGGAAACAGCAGCAGCATCAGAGCGGGCACCCCTGCCCTGGTGTTCATCCCCCAGATTCATACCCTGCAGCCCTGCCCCTAGTGTGGCTGTATTTGGAGACGGGGCCTAAAAGGAAGTAATGAACATTAAATGATGTCAAAGGGTGGGCGCCGATTCCACAGTATGTGTTTCTATAAGACGAGACAGACACCGAAAAGCTTGCTCACTCTCTCTCTCCCCGCTCCCTCCGCCTTCATCTCTCTCCCTCTTCCTCCCTCTCTCCCTCCCTCCATGCACACACACTGAGAAAAAGCCAGGTAAGAAGGTGGCCATCTGCAAGCCAGGAAGAGAGGCCTCACCAGAAACAGAACTGGTCATCGTCTTGATCTTGAACTTCTACCCTCTGACACTGCGATAAAATAAATGTTTGTGGTTGCAGTTGCTAGTTTATGGTATTTGTCATGGCAGTCCAAGCAGACCAAGGCACCCAGCATCACAGCCTATTGGCTAGCAGCACCTGGAGCAAACTGAGGCCACTGCCCCATGTCACAGGCACAGACTGGCCTCTCCCGACCAAGAGCATCTCCGACAGCAAGCCCTGGCCCTGGCCATTCCTGTGCATGTCAAGGAGCTCTGCAGTTCCACGGACCTTGTGGCAGCACAGCCAGAGAGGTACCGTTTTTACTTGAGCGTGCGTTGCAGCCCACACTACTCGCGCTCAGGCAAGCAGCTTCCTTGGGATCACAGAGCTGGGGAGCAGGCTCCAAATCTCTCTTGACTTGTTTTTCACGCTGCTACCATGGGGATGGGAAGTCATTAGAAAGAACAAGTGCCTGTTAAAGTAACAGGCACTCACATGGGGCTCGAGACACACAGTACCTGTGTCTGCCGTTCCCTTAATGAGCTAAGTCACCTTGAGTGTGCTGTCGACACCCAGCTGCTCTCATCTGTACTGAGCTGAGTGGTTGGACCAGGTGACACCAGGGGCCCTTTTCAGCACTGATCTCATTGTTCTCTCCCCCAACATGAACTGGTGAATTTCACTTGGATGTTCTTTTAGGCGTGGGTTCGGTTAGCCTCCCCTGCCCACAGGGGAGGGTCCGTGCTGAAGTGCACGGGGCTTTGATGTGAAGAAGCGTGCATTGTCTGTTGTTTATGTAAATTTCTTCTTGGCTTGGAAATCAAAGAGTTATTTGAACTGCCAATTCTACCCCGTCCATTTCGGATCCCACGAGTATCTGAAATGCTCCCATCGGCTGGACGTGGCCTCTGGGCGTGCGCAGTGGGGGCGGGCTGGCTGCTGGCTCTGCGTTCGTGGCAGGCCTGGTCCTGCGGTGTCAGGAGAAGGGGCGCCTGGGTTTTGTGCTAAGCGAAGAGACCTGGAGGGAGGAGGAGTAGGGAGTTACAGAATGATAATGGCAGCGCCCGCTTTTCGCCTGCTCTCCCTGCTTAGTGCCTCATTAAAATGAAATCAGTAGGCATTGGCCAGGTGAAGAGGGGGAGGAGGGTCTTACTCCCTTGGGCAAAGCCCTTGAGGGAAGAGAAGCAGCGTGTTGAGGGGACAGAAACGTCAGGTACACAGCATTTGAGAGAGCCTACGTCAAGCAACACACACCCCGCTTGGTGAGAAATGGAAACAAGCGGGTTGGTGTATGTCTTCCAGGCAATCAGAGGCATGAAGAGCTTTTTGGCTCTTATTTAGTTTTAGTTTTTTATTTTTCAATTACAGTGTACAGTCAGGATCAGTTTTTTATTGGTTTCAGGTGTATAGCATATTGGTGAGACAGTCATATGCTTTACAAAGCGACCACTCCAGTATTTCCACCTCGGAGCATACAGTTATTACAGTGCTATTGACTGTATTCCCTGTGCCGTACGTGACATCCCTGTGACTGTTCTGTAATGACCCATTGGTACTTCTCAATCCCGTCACCTTTTTCACCCACCCCCCAAATGACCCCACTCTGGGAACCCTCAGTCTGTTCTCTGTATCTCTGAGTCTGTTTCTGTTTTGTTCGTTTTTTTGCTTTGTTCCTTAGATTCCACCTGTAGGTGAAATACTATGGTGTCTGTCTCTGTCTGACTTATGTCACTGAGCACCAGGAGGTTTTGAGCAGGAAAGTGACATGACAGAATGACGTCACAAAGTCTCACTTGGCTGCTCCGAGTGCATTGGGGCCACTAGACTGAGGGTCCGGGAACTCCGGAGACATGGGAGAGGTGGAGCTATGGGAGGTAGGGATATTGCGTAAGCGACAGGGCCAAGGAGGGGGCGTCAGCAGGGTCACTGACTGCCACAGAGGACTCGAGGCTGGGAAGGAAAGCAGTTCTGTTTGGAGATGCTGAGTCGCAGGTGCAGTAGGGCAGGTAAGTGGCCCCACTTAGCAGAACAAGTGCCATCAGCAAACAGGTGGGAAGATGGCAGGTGATGCAGAGAGCAGTGAGAGCGGTGGGAACAGAATCTAGATTTTGGTGGGTGAAGGAGTGGATGGAGGTGTGGAAGTGTGGACAGCGAGCATGAACAAGGCGTCTCCTAAGAAGAGGGACACAGAGCATGGGGTTGGGAAGGTTGCTGTTTTGTTTTTGTCTTTGTTCATAAAGGACAGGCTGGGATTAGTTTAAATGCTCACGAAAATGTGCCAGTAGACAAGAACCCCAGGGGTCACTCCCCTGCTAAAACCATAGCCCGTCCCCAAATACACACGTCTCAGGGTGGCATCAGGGACTCTCCATGCATCAGCCCATGGTTGGCTGAGTCGTGCCCCCCCCATAAAAAGATATGTCTATGCCCTAACATCTGGTACCTATGGGTGTGAACTTATTTGGAAATGGTGTTTTGGCAAATGTAATCAAGTTAAAATGAGCTCAGGCTGGATTAGGGTGGGCCCCAAATCCACGACTGATGTCTTTATAAAAAGAGGGCAATTTGGGCAAAGACAAAAACACACCTTGGGCGAGTGCTGTGGGACAACAGAGGCAGAGACTGGAGTGACGCTTCCATAATTCGGGGACATCAAGCATTGCTGGGACCCACCAGAGATGAGAGGGGCTTTCAACCCCATGGCAGCGTGATGTGGGACTTCTTGCTTTCAGAAATGAGGCACAATACATTCTGTTGTTTTAAGCTGTTCAGTTTGTGGCCCTTTGTGACAACAGCCCCAGGAATCTGACACACAGCCTGCCTCCCTGTCACTGCCCTTTTGTTCTCCGTCCCTGGCGTGGCCCTGCAGCCAAACTGGGCCACTCCTCACTCCCTGCACCCCCTGCCCCTTCCCACCTCCCTGCTCCTGCTGGTTCTCCTCCCCTCCCCTTGCAGTGTGTTTTCCCCTACCTCTCATCTTGAAATTCTCCCCATCCTTCGAAATCAAATGGCCGTCAAGCTTCAGGTCACTGGCAGAATCCCATCTCTATGCCCTGTGGCATTTTGTTGGGACAGGAGTGCAGCATTGTTCATCTGGGACTGCAGGGCACCCTTTGCTTCCAGGTATCCTCAGCCATCCGTCAGGCTCTGGGAACACGGATTAAGCCACTTTTTGTCTCTGCCTCCCCCACACTGCTGAAATCCGTCAGGGTCTTGCCAGGAACACAAAATCTCCATCAGATAATTAAATAGAGGGAATATAATTTGGAGAACTAAATACAAAGGTGTGTGTAAGGTTGAAAGGGCGCATAAGGGGAAGTGAGAGAGCTCAGGGATCAGCAACACAAGAAAGCCGCTGCCACCCCTTGTCTGGAGGGACAAGGCGAGGGGACAAAAGCAGGAGAGGAGCCACCAGCAAGAGGGGCTCCACAGAGGACATGCAGCTGATGCCAGGAGCTCCAGCCACCCAGAGAGAAGATGAGCGATGCCCTGGCTCCCTCCTTCTGCACTGCAGGAACTCAGCCTGAATGAAACCAGCTGATGGCCCGGGGACTTGGTTGTGGGTCCAGTCCCACGGTGTTGAGGAGCAGAGCTCAGAATGGCCAAAAACAGGATCTGACGGTGGCCAGTGGCCAGTACGTATTTTAAGGGCCAGAGACTTCTCAGGCACATGAATGAATAACTAAAATCATTAGCTCACAGCTGCTGTAGGGCCCAGGCAATGAGGAGAATGTGGCAGGTGCAGGAGACAGGAAACCTTGCGATAGAGAATTTGCTAAGCCCTGTGGTGGGCAGAATAGAGCCTGAAGGTGTCCACATCTCAATTCCTGGTGACGATGTCACCCAACTCGGTACAAGAAAGTGTAGATGTCAAATGAGGTTAAATGAGGACCTTGTAAGAGGAGAATTATCCTGGCGTATCTACGCAAGACCCATAAAATCATGAGGGTCTTTATAAGGGAGACAGGTAGACAAGGGGGCAGTAGGAGGTATGATGAGGGGAGCAGACATCAGGGTGATGCAAAGAAGGGGCCGCAAGCCAAAGAATGCAGGTAGCTTCTAGAGGCTGAGAACAGCGATGGTCTCAGTCAGCCAGACCTGCTATGACAGAACACCACAAACCAAGTGGTCAGACAACAAGCATTATTTCTCCCAGTTCTGGAGGCTGCAAGTCCGGGATCAGGGCCCCAGCATGGTCCAGTCCGGGGAAGAGCCCACTTCCCCATTGCATGTGGCCGGCATCTACCTGTGCTCATGTGTCAGAGAGACCTAGAGCTCTCTGACGTCTATTTCACAAGGGTACCAATCCTGTTCCTGAGGGGCCCGTCCTCATGACCTTTTCACCTCTCCAAGGCCCCACCTCCTAACACCATCACGATGACAGTTAGGGTTTCAGTGTGCGAACGTGAAGGGAGCACAGACATCTGACCTAGCAGGAAAAGAATGGAGTTTTTCTTGGAGTCTCCAGAAGGAACCAGCCCTGCCACTGCCTTCAGTTTATCCCCATGAGACTCATTTTGGACTTCCGACCTCCAGAACTGGAGGAGAATGATTTTTTGTTGTGTTCAGCCACGCCGTTTGTCGTATTGGTGACAGCAGCCACAGGAAACTCACAGAGGTCCTTAGTAAAAGGGCTGCCAGACACGTAAAGAGAGGAGAGGGCTTCCAGGCTTAAAGTGAGTCAAGGGCTCAGGTCTTAGTGAATGTGGTGGGTCCTGGGGCAACAGAACAGAGAGAGGAAAAGGAAGACAAGGAAGTGGACCGGAAGGAGGCCCGCCTGTCTGCAGTGCACAAGCTGGAAGAGTCGGAGATCACGGGTAACGCAAGGCTAGAGAGAGGAGGCTTCAAACTCCGGGGTAAAAAGCCTGGAATTCCTGTGGGTGGTTGGGAAATAGTAAACCCTCAGACCAAACTTACTGTCAGAATGTGGCCATGCGACAAAGACCCAGCCCGTTGCGGTGTGGAATGAGGTCAATGTCTAGGGCACAACAACCCGCTTCTGGCTTTAACACCAGATGGATGGATGGATGGATGGATGGATGGATGGATGGATGGATTTTAGAGAAGTGTTCCTCTTGACCTGCATTGTTTAACACTTGCTTTGATTTTCCACTGGAAGTCCCAATGTAGTTTCAGCTTTTTCTACTAGAATAGGTAATTTCAGTAAAAAAAAAAAAAAAAAAACACATAAGACTCCTATAAAAACTCTAGGTACACTCTATACATAATATTTTGATTTCATTTGGTCTCAACAACCATTCGTTATTGTTCTGAGCGGAGGCCATGCATTCATCCCGTCTCCAGGCAGCCAGTATGGAACTTCTCTGCGTGAACCTGGTTTCTTTAACTTTAAAACTCCTGGTGGAGACTTTCCTGAAATTAACCGTGTTGGGTCTGAAATTACAGCTAAATCCACCTAATCCCCACCGTTCTGGTAAAACCATTGTCTCTAACATTTTAATTTTTTTAAAAGTGCACTTGCATTCTTTTGAAAGCACAGGCCTGACCAGCTATGTCTCCAAGGGTTCCGACGGAGGGATAATTTTCACGTCACACCCTCCGCGTCCCACGAGCACGCAATGTCACACTGTGGACGCTTTCTGTGGCCTAGGGGTTGGGCCTTTCCTGCCTGTCGGCCCCATTAGTGAGCCGAATGTGTTATTATAACTGCATGTGATTTTTTAAATGTCTCTCCCCAGTTATATATTTCATTCTTTCAAAATTTAAAAGATTTTATGACAGGCTCAAAGGGTCCTTGATGGGCACAATGAACCTGAGTTTCATGTTTTTCTTGTCACGTTTAGCCCTTTTTATATGAGTGATTTAAAATCTGTTGGCATTGAAATGAGCAAGGAAGTCAATATTTGAATATATTAAAGCAGTTTGACCCCTTATAATCATAATCATTTTCACTACTGCCTTAGAGACGTGAATTCAGATTTTAACAATATGCTTCACGATGAATGGGGACCTGAACGAGGCCATCCTCAGAGAAGGAGGGAGCCCAGGACGGAAATAGAGAGTGAGCCGCCAAAACCGTGAAAAGAAATGGGGACGATCAACCAGCGCAATCAGTTTGGCACATAGTAGGAATTCAAGAAATATTTGCTGAATGAAGGAAGATAACCTAAATTAAAGTTGATAAATATAAGGATCAATTGATCCATGAGACAAACTTTTCATTACTATTCTTCCATGCAAGTTTTGCTTTTACAGAAGACAAAAACATAAAATGAGGCCTCCCCCATAAATTGTGGTAGCGGTCAAGTGCCGAACAACATGTGATGAAAGCTTTGTTTCCTTTAACTCAAATGTATTGCTCATAATATAGCGGAAACTCCCTGAGACGCGGTTCATCTCTTTGTCAGTAATTCAGAACTCAGTGGGGCAGGCACCTGCTCTCCAGCAAACCAGATTTACCGAAGGTGAACAGAATCGGAGGCCATCAAACGTGGGTGTTCATGAGAGGACAACAGAGTGCGGGAAGCTTGATTTTTACAGGAAACTCTTTTTCTGCATAGGACGCAGCACAGCAGCCAGTGCCAAGATGCTCTGAGTTATACGCACGTGACTCGGCACCAGAACCTTTATGATTCAGCTTCTCCAGGTGACTGGGTAACGCATTTCAATTCCTTTGAACTCTTTCTGGCCTGCAGGGAAATTACACATCAATCAATATAAGGTTTATGAAATACTAGCCTGCTTGGAAGGAAAGTTTTTTAGGTCTGCTTCCGAAGCAGCTGCTATACCCCAGATAAAATCAGAGCCTCTGGCTCTCACCTGAAGGATCACCCCTATGTGGTGACAGTGTCAAGGAAGACCAGATAAGTAATGAAATGCCACCTAAATATTTGCGGGAGTCTTTACAACTTGCCCACCAGCACAGCCATAGCTGTGTCCAGACTGATGGTAACTCGGAGGGTGGGTGGGCGGGCAGGTAGGTATCCGAGATGGAAATAACTGGTGGACCTTCAAAACGTATCTCCCACGAAGTTGCTTATTTTGGTCCTCACCTGAGGATGATGTGACAGTCAAAAAGAATCCAAGTCACATGAAGCCAAGGGTCACTGGAACCATTTTATCAACTGTGGAAGCCCAGGTGCCTGCAACAGTCCAGAGCATAGAGGAGGAACTTATGGTTGTTTTTATTAAATGAATTAAAATACTGAAATTTGTGTACTAAAATCCTTTGAAAGTTGAAATCTCTTTTACAACTCTTCGTTTCTTTACTCTCTCATTACTCTCTCTTTCTCTTCCTCCCCGCCCCACCCCACCCCATACATAGTGGTGTATTAGTTCCCTGGGGATGCCATGATGGTTCACCATGAACTTGGTGGCTTCCAGCCACATTGGTCCTCTAAGTGTTCTGGAGGCCAGACATGTGATATCGGGGTTGGTTCCTTCTGAAGGTTTGAAGGGAGCATTCTTTCCTTACCTTTTTCCTAGTTTCTGCTGGCAATCCTTGGTGGTCTCTGACTTCCAGCTGAGTCACATCAATTTCTACCCGCTCCCTCCAGTCACCTGCTCCTTATCCGTGTTCTTCCCTTCTCTTCTCTTCGAAGGACACTTGCCATTAATCTAAGGCCCACCCTAAAGCAGGAGGATCTCCCCTAAGACCCATAACTTAATCACAGTTTCAAAGAAACTTTTTCAAGTGTGTTCCCAGGCACAAGTTCCTGTAAACATATCTTTTGGGGGTCACCAAGCACCCCACCACATTGATATCTAGCACACATTTACCAGTATGTCTCTGATTTTTCTCCCCTGACTCCCCCAAATTCCCACTAACCCTGCCCACACTGCCTCTTTCTCTTTCTCTTTTTCTTCTTCCTCTTCCCCAGCGAACCCTTTTGTGTCCTCTGTGAATTGCCACCCAGCACCTGGACCCCTGACAATCGCCCCTCTTCCCCAGCGGGCTTAAAAAGAAATCTTCACAGGCAGGGGAGAGGGAGCTGGCAGAAATCCACTTTGTTGATGGCATTTCTTATCCACGTAACCTGACAAACAAGGAATTCAGAAGAATATTTTTTCTTATACTGATGACAAGAGATAGCCATGCTCAAATGACACATAACTTCCATGATCATCTGTCACCAAGGCTGGGACCCTCTAAATTTGAACATCGGAATTTCAGAAATTAGTCCTCTTTGGGACCGTCTTAGGGCTTTAATTTGTAAGCCTGCCTTGATTCTTGAAATGAAGTGATAACTGCCCAGCCTGAGTAACCCTGGGCTTTTCCGTTACTTTGTGGCCACATGCAGATTTCAGCTCATGTGCACTAGAGAACTCACAAAAGCACACATTAGGAGGTTGTGCATGTGTGCATGTGTGTCTGTGTAAACATATACACATGCGAGTGTTTCCAGTTTGTTGAAATCCCAACTCTTATTCCTGCATTTTAAAAAATATTTGGCGTATAGAACTGATGAGATTGTGGACTTGGAGTTGATGCGCTGATGGGATGAGACCTTCAAGGGCTTATGCATGAGGGGTGGACATGAACCTTGGGGACCACAGGACAGACTGAGATAGGCAGAACTTTGGTCACCACGACTTAAGACTCTTGGTGTTATGCCATGAATATGTTGCATAAGATGGCACAAGGGACATTTCAGATGTAATTATGCTATTCAGCAAATGACCTCAAGATAGAAACGTTGTGCTAGATTATCTTGGTGGGCCCAGTGTAACCAGAGGGCCTTTCAGAGTGATAGCAGAGGAAGCCAGGGAGCTTCAAAGCAGGAGAGGTGTTCAACAGGCCATTGCTGGCTTCGAAGACAGAGGGGGCTGTGAGCCAAAGGATGCGGGGGCCCCTAGAAACTGAGAATGACTTCTAGCTGTCAGCCAGCAAGGAAACGGGGAATTCTGGCCTATCAATGCACGGAACTGAATGCTTCCAATGCCTGAGTGAGCCTGGAGAGAGAGGGTCCCCAGAGCCTCCAGATAAAAGGCCAGCCTGGCCAACACCTGGATTTTGGAAGCCTTGAGAAGAGAGTCCAGCCATGCCATGCTGGACTTCCTCTAGACGAACCTGTGATGTAATAGATTTGTGTCATAAGCCCTTGAGTTAGTGGTAATTTCAATAGAGAACTAACATGCTTTCTCAGCCATTGTGAAGGAAAAGGCCCTTCTCACCAGCCAGGACAGTTCCAGGCGGACTGGCCACCGCTACTCCACTAGGAGCAGGTGCAGTGGCCTTGAAAGAAAATCTTATTTGCATAAGGCGCCCCTTGTGTAGCATCATCATCACGCTGCACAATATAATTCCACCTGCTGCATTTAAAACATGTGCACTTTCAATGACATTTTAGTTCACCCTAGACATTTCCCTCCAGCAATCACTGTCAGGTAACAAATTTTACTTGAACTAAGACTAAGGCTTCAGATTTTTATTCAAATTCTTTTCTCAAGCAAATGATAAGCCTGGGGCTTTCACCGGGCTGGGTTCTCAATGGCTCCGTGGGACCTTGGGTGAGGGGAGAGGGAAAGCTGCCACAGGGTGGGGTTGGGGGGACCTACCACTGAGGTCAAGTAGAATGGATGTACTGGGTTCAAGAGAGACACTAGGGGGCGGAGCCAGAGCAGGTCCCTGGGACAATGGTAGGCAGCCATATTGTTGTGCAATTTTTATTACTTTGGGTGCACACCTGCCACCTGCCCTCCCTAGTCCTCATTCCACTCTATTTCTCTGTGGAGTGTTTATTAATTTTTAATGTAATTCTCCATTGCAAAAAGGACTGGAATATGTGTCTGCTTTGTCCACTGCTACTTACATCCAGCTTCTAGAGTAGCACACATAAAAGGGCCTCAATAAAGTATTCATCAAAAGAAAAATGAATGACCACGTTTGTTTCAAAAGATTGGAGGGGACAAGAGTGGCCATAAACAGGTCCTTTAGGAACCTAACCTAGCAATTCATTGGAGAGATGGCAAGGACTGGACTGAGGCAGTAAGTTTCACTCTCAGGCAGAACTACACCACACCACTTACAAATAATCACACTATATATAGTGTCCCTTATTGTCAATGCCACACAGCAAGTTGACTCTCACGGTATGTAGTAAAATAGTAAGTGAGGGTTTCAAATAGTTTTATATTTATTTTTAGTATAATGTATTCGCTTGTAAGTTAATATCATTTGATTTTTAATAATTGCATTTTTATAATTTGATATCTAAAACCCAGCTCAAAGAATACTGGAAAATTTCGCTGTCAGCTGTCATGAGGCAAGACCAGCCAACTCCTGCGTACAACTCACACAGAAAACAGAGGCTCCGGGAATGCAGCTAGAGGCTTGGCTCACATAACTGGAGAGCTGGCCTGTCACTCACTCAGAGAGGAATCGTGGTGGAAAACCAGGTCAGCATGGAGGGGAAGGTGTTCGGGTGGGATCCTGGCATTAGCATCAGACACGTCAAGCTGGACATGTCCACCCAACCTCCAAGATGGAGATGGCCAGGCAGCAGTCAGTACACCAATCTGGACCAGCTCTGAGGGTGGCCAGGGATGGAAAGGAAGCTGTGGGCAGGGGTGGAGCTAGGGGTGGGCTAGGGGTGGGGCTAGGGGTGGGGAATCCCCCAGGGAGCCAGCATCTAAGTGAGGGAAGAGGAGCTGGGTCCGGCATTGAGAGACTTCAGTGAACAGCTCGGTAAGGACCCGCCCACAGAGGAAATCGAGGATGGCCCGCCCAAGGGATGAAAGTTCCCAGACACGTGCTGCCATGGCGGCTGAGCACAGAGGCTGCTACCACAGCGGCTGAGCACAGAGGCTGCTACCAGACGAGGCCAGCCGCGCCCAGAGCTACCAAGAGGCTGAAGCTACCAAGAGCTACGGGGTGACTGGTGGCCTCAGTAAGAACGATTTCAACGCGGTGTTGGGTGGATTCCAGATCGCGGAGAACTGAGGAGTAAACCCAAAGTGAGGACAAGGAGAAAATGTAATTTTTTTCTAGAAGCTTGGTGAAAATGGGTGGACTCACATGTGCAGTATTGTAGGGTTGAGGGAGTGTATTATTTTATGGCAAATAAAAAGCCTTGTTCAAGTGCAAAAGGCTGTGGATAGAGTCCAGGAGAAAAAGACAAGAATCAAGGGAGAATGGAAAGAAGTGATAATGTCATGAGAACCTGGGAGGATCCCCAAAACAGACCCACACGTGTGGGCTTCATTGTATGTTTAGGGTGACATTTCATATTATAGGGAACTTAATAGCCATTTAGGGAAAGTATGAATCTGCATTTAAATTCATAAATCAAAACAAATTGCAGAATTTTTAAAAATTCAAATAATAAAAGTATCATGAATAAACATGGACGAATTGTTTTTAATTATCTTGAAGTTCAAAAGGCCTTTTTAAGTATGATGCAAAACCTAGAAGCCTGCCAAGATGGGTAAATATGACAAGATGATTGTTTTTAAATCTGCATAACAAAATACCATAATCAAAGTAAAAGACAACTGGAAAACTCCAAAAAAGTGACTTGCAACTCATATCACACACAAAGGGCTAATTTCTGAAAATAGAAAAAAAGCACCTATGAAGCCAAAAAAAGAGAGAAACAAATCAATTTAAAATAAGCAAAGAATATAATAGTCTCAGAAAAGAAAACTCAACTAGCTTGTAAGTGACAGTCAGTGTCACCCCTTAGAAGGAAAAAAGCGCAAAATAAAATTATACTGAGGTCCCACTCATTATTTATCAGATTAAAAAAATGTTTGTTTGCACACTGAATTTGACAAGGAGCAGGGAGTGGGCGTTTTCACACACTGGCTGGTTCGAGTGTGAGTCGGCAGAGCCCCTGGGGGCACAATTAGGCATTTAACAACTACACACAAACTGACACTTTGAACTTGCAGTTAAACTACTGGGAATTTATCGTATGGCTGTGACGGACAATCTGCTGTACTTTCTTCATTCTTAAGATGTATCTTAGAAATTGGAATGAGTTTTACAAACAATGCTGTGGCTTAGTTTAATTAGTGGCATTTCCCCCCTTTTTTTAATGATACATAAAATAGTGTGTCTTATTATTTAGGCATCTTAGACTGGCTGACGTCGGTTTGTAGAATATTATTCATTAGAGCAGGGTTCGTGAAAGATGATGAAAGGAGAGAGTGAAGCACCATGTATAATCGCTATTATTCGTGTAGAACATGCAACCTATAGCTGTAATCGATATTATATCTGCATTAGTGGATGCATGTACTATTCACATACGCACATGCATAATGCGTGTGTGTGTGTGTATAACACCCACATCCAGTTTGCTTCTGTGTGTCATAGCTCAGCCACCTCCAGGGAAGGAAGCTGGGTGTCTGGGGGGAAAGAACTGAAGGAAAATGACACATTCTCTTACATATTTTGTAAACATCATGCAAATGTGTCCTGTAAACAATTGTAAGACTATATCATCTAAACAGGAATATTGTTAAAAAGTAAAAATGTCCTATGCACAGCACAAACCCCGCGTTGTGTGGGCTTCACAGCGACACTCACCTTTCGACTGTCTACAGACACCGTTAAGCCACAGGCCCAGGGAGGAAGAAGGAAAGGACATCGTGCCTCAGAATCACTCATTATGAGCGTCTAGCTATGGTGGGAAATCCTTAATTCAATAACTGAATGTTCATTCCATCGTCCTGTAATATATTTAGTATCACAAAATCCCTTTACAAAGTATAATTTTGGGTGACTGGGGAGACAGTCCTTAGAAGTGAATCCTGATCTAATAAAATTTTTTAAATCCTTATTATTTTTCTTATCTAAAAGCAATAACTTCTCAGGGACAGAAAAAAAAAAGAAGGAAGGAAGGAAGGACTGGAGGATGGGAAGGAGGGAGGGAGGGAAGAAACACTACAGAAATTGCTACCCTAGAAAATACAAATCCCTTTTGGCAAGGGTGCACATCAGGAGTTAAGGACGTGGGCATGTCCAGGAGTGCCTGCCGTGAACCGTTTTTTGAAGAGCGGCGATTTTACTTGTTGACAGGGTTATCATGACCCAGCTACTGTCAACGGCCGCATCAAATCGTCTGTGTCGGGTTGCCTTGGAACAGTCTTGCCTCCTGGGCAGATGGTGGCTGTGACTGGTTCATAGGCGGCTGAGGTGACCCCGTTGGTTTGCAAGTACCTTGAGGCCAGCTCTGTATTCTCACCGCCAGCCTGCGTACCTGGCACAGGTGGGTGGTCAGCGAGCACTAACTGAACACATGAAGATGTGGCATGGGATATTGCAAATCCCACCGATCCGAGAGCCGGACCCCACACTCAGATCTCAAAGCCCCCAAGGTGAGGGGTCTGAATAGGTTGCCAATGCTTCTAAGTCCATAAAGCGGCATTCAGTAGCAGCGTCCCTGCTATGGAAGTATAAAAGCAATCTACACAAAGGTGGTCACACAGCTCCAGGAGCAAAGTCAGGGCACCACGTCTTCTTGTAATGATGATGATTCGGGCTGGGAGGGCATTTGGGCCAACGAGCAGAGCCAGGGTGCACAGCGACACCGGGGACGGTAGGGTTGGCAATGACGTGTTTTCACCGCATGACGCCCTTCAGACAGGGCTCCTCCCAGCCACCACTGCACACATGCAGGGGACCCACCAGGTTCAGCAAGCGAGGAAAACCTGCATTCTTCTAGCTTCTGTTTAAAACAAAGAGGGCGCTCCTCTGCCCTGTCGCTGAGGGCTGCTGGACAGGCCACCTCTCTGCAAGCACTGGTGTGACCACCCACTCGAGCACACCAGTTTCTCCTGAGCCCTAAGCCTCAGGCCCCGGGCAGTCAGCTGGGACAGGCCTTCCTCTTCGGCCCTAGGGCTGCTCCCCACTGCCTATCCCGGGGCTCCTTATAAAATATAAATGAAAATATAAGCATATAAAGTAAAATAAAATGTAATAGACAGTAGACGTCTATATTGGGAAGTTTAGTACCAACCCTAAATACCTATATTGGGAAACATGTAAATCCATCATGACACATTCCTTTGGTATCAACATTAAAAACTTCCGATGATTGTATCAGTCTATTTTTTATTTAAGTGTAGTTGGTATACAAGATTGTATTAGTTCTATTAGTTTCAGGTGTACAATACAGAGACTCCACATTTCTATACCTTACAATGTGATCACCCCACTAATTCTAGTAATGATCTGTCATGGTGCAAACTTACCACAATCTCATTGACTGGGTGTCCGTCAATAGATGCATGGATAATGAAGATGTGAGACACACACACACACACACACACACACACACACACACGCAATGGGATAGTATGCAGCAGTGGAGTAGTGTGCAGCAATGAAAAAGAAAGATCTTGCCAATTGCATCATTGTTTACTGGTCCTTCCCTTCTCCACCAGGTCCACCCTCATCTCGAGTCCTGGATGCCATCCCCTCACACCTCTACAGAGCCCTCTTTTCTATCCTCGGTGTCCTCTCTCACCTGCATCATCACCCACAGAAAGGTCCCCTTTGTACTGGCGCTTCCGCCACAAACAGAGGAAGCAGCAGAGACTCCTAGGCCGGTGGCTGGAAGAAAGCCAGTCCCCTGCGCACTTAGCAGCCACATGACTTGTGCCAGGTTTCACCACCTGTGATGACTGTAGCCACCCCCTGAGGCCGCTGTGGGGGCGGCGCTGGTGGGCCTGTCTCAAGTACTCAGAACAGCGCCTGGCCCAGTGTGGAAGTGTGTTGGCTATTGTAGTGATTATGTTTTAGGTTGTGTTTGTAATTTGACTAAATAGCATGTGCAGGTGATCCAAACTCAAGATGAAAATGTCGCATAGTAGGATGTCGCTTCTCCCCCCCGATCACCTTTCACAGCCCTACCTGAGAGGCAAACACAGTCACCGCAGCCTGAGTGTCTCATAGCAACATTCCACACACATGGGAGAGAACAGTCCACGCAAACATGACCCGTGTGACAGCCTCCCAAGCCCCGTGTCCTGTTCTTGGTTTGTCTCACTCCAGACTTATTTTGGAGACGTCTCAATGTCAGAATGAAAGGCTTCACTCATCCTCTTTAACAGCTGTAGCTAAATGGACGCCCCATGATGAACTTACACGTTTCCTAATACAGATGCTTAGCGTTTGTTTCTTTTTTTTCTATTAGCTTTGTATATTTTTTTAAAAACCTGCAAAACCTTTACAAGTATGAATTTGTATATGTGGAAATAGATCTATAAGTAAATGACTGTGAGAGGAATTTCTAAGTCCAAGGAAAGCTACGCTTATTTTATAATTAAATATTATATATAAAAGTTAACATATTACTAGCATATAATATATTGATATATTAAGTGTAAATAGATAAGCCAATGTAATTTAATTAAACATAGTTAAAATTTATACTAAATATTGCCACATTTACCTTGGGAAAAGTACAGTAACGATCCTCAGCTGCGCCAGAAGGGGTGTTTCCTTGACCCATGTCGATCTGATAGGTGAACAACAGAATCGGGATATAATTTAAGTTTGCAGGAATTTTGGGTTTTTGCAGGAATCTTAATTTGAATGTGGAGTAACACATTTCCATGTGTCTAGAAGCTATTTGTATTTGTGCTGGGAAGAATACTCCCAACTATCTGTACACCTTTTACTCAATTCCTAGTTTATGGCAAGTATTTTCTCATTGTTTGCTAGCAAAATTAACCCCTCACTCATGATAAAAATTGCAAACATTTTTGCAAAATTGCATTTGTTCTTTGAATTTGTGATGGAAGTTTTCCCCGATTCTGGGCTTTATGTAGTCAAATGTATCAATCCAGGTCTTGTGTAATATTTAAAGGGGAGCTTCTCATTTTGTATTTTTTAATGTTTTTGTTTTCCATTTTTTATGTATTTACAGTTTGAGCTATTGAAAATTTGTTTTCTACAATTTAGTTTTTCCAAATACTATCTAGTTATCACAACCCTTATTTAATAATTAATGTTTTCCTCTCTAATTGAAAACGCCATCTTCAAATTCTTAGATTTAATTGGGTCTGTGCCTTAGGCTCTTTTTCACTTGTCCATCTTTTCTGTTAATTTAATTATTGCAATTTTTCAAACTTCTTTTTCAGAAAGCTTGTTTACTCCTAACAGCATTGAATGCTATTAGATTTGTGTGCAAGGGTACTGAGTGCAGAGGTTAACCAGGGGGAGCTGACAAAGTCCTGTCCAAACACAAAATTCGCTGTTGTGTTTGTCCAGGCAGCCGTGTTCTCTCATAGCGTTTTAATGTTTTCTTCATTATTATCTTCAATCCAACAACCAGGTTCAACAACTGCCCACACTCTACCTTGTTGGCTTTACACACGTAATATATATAACATGTGTGTAGAAACATATACAGAAATATATGAGGGGTACCCAAAAAACCAGAATTATCTTCTGGAGGGCGGGCCTCTTGCAGCACAGGCTTCCCCCACTAGCTGAGTGTTCTAAGAACCCATCTGGACCAGTGCACCAGCTGGCACTGTTGTGAGAGGCTGCGTTTGGCTTCAGGGAATTATTTGAAGACTCTTCCGATGTGTTTGCCCGCTCCATGATGGGTGATTGACAAGTGCACCTGCCCGCACCGCGCTGAGTGTTCAGCAGTTTTTGACCAAAAACGGCATGACCCCATGCCCCACCCCCCCATTAACACAATCTCACCCTGAGTGACTTTTTTTTGTTTCCCCAAATGAAAAAAATGTCCTCAAGGGGAATTTTTTTTGCCAATATAGAAGAGACAAAACAAAAAATGGCAGAAGCACTAAAAGGCATCAAAATTGATGAGTTCAAAAACTGTTTTGAGCAGTGGAAAAAATGTCTTGATAGGTGCATTGCATCAAATGGAGAGCATTTTGAAGGTGACTGAAGTTTAAACGGGTACGAATACACAATGTTTTGTAAATAAATACCAGTTGGGGCGTCCCCACTCATATATAAATGTGTGTATATATATATAAAACAGTACGTATATAATGTTTTCAAGTGTATTACGGAGATCATGGCTCTCCCCAAAATAAAAATATTCCTCTACATAGACACAACCATTATCCAGCCTAACAAAATTTATAATTATGATGATACCCAAGTCTCTTTTTGCTCTGTTAGTGTTCATTGAAGCACTGCGTGCCCGCCTCCTGTGCTGCCATTAGGAGACCATGCCCAGGCTTGCCAGGGGCAATTTTCTCTTTTCAAGACTCAAGCCTTCTTTGCCCTGAGCGCTGGCCTGCCTCCTGGCTGGGGCGTGAGACCGGAGTGGAAATGAACCAGATGAATTTTGACACCTTCTGCTGCCTGGCTGCCCATCACTGCGCTCTCTCTGCTGGAACTCTGACACACGTTATTGCTGAAATTTGATGAAGATGGTGTTATTGATTGGAAACAGACATTCTAGAACTGGAGAGAGATGTTGGGCTCATGATAAAGAGCAAAATACTCAGGCCTTGGGTTATGTTTGGTTCTTTCACTCATTTGGCAAGTAATCTTCAGCACAGCTTCTTGAGTTACACTGTTGTCTCATAAAACAGGGCTAAAACGTTTGCCCTGTCTACCCAAGAGGTTGCCACGAGGCTCAAGAGCAGATGAAATGAGAAGACGTTCTGCAAATTATAACATACTCAGGAAATATTTTGTTATCAGTAATGTTATTGCAATGGGTATTGATAGACTAAATGGATGGACAGGGAGGGCTTCATGAGTTACAGCACATTAAACAATAACTTGCACCGGGGTGGGCCTGCTTGCAATGCATTCTAGCAGGGCAGGTGCGAGGGTGGTCTCTGCGGGAAGCGTGTCTGGTTGGGATCCCAGCAACACCTCTTCCTACCTGTGTGAGTGTCGGCTTCTCTAACTGTGAACTCTGTGTTCATCTACGCATTTAACTGGCGTAAGGATGAAGGACGAGAAGCCTACGATACTCATCAGGATGCCTGCTCAATGAATACAGTGTTATGGTCACTGTCGTCCTGGGTAGCTGAACTGAGTCAATGACTAGGAGGAGGGGGGCCCAGGAAGTACAGCGCCTGCACCCTTCTCTCCTTAGTAAGGGGGGGTCTTTAACCACTGTGGTCCTGGCTATTAAGGGACTCCTTCTCACTAATTAAATTGAGAAGAGATCAATTCAAAAATGAGATGTGAAATTCTTAATTAGCAGTGGGGACTAAGACTGATTAACATATGGCCATGCTCAGTAACACTATCTGGAGGCTGCCCCCAGGCCCGCGGAGCTTGCCGGTGAGAAGGGAGCGTGGACAACAGGCCAGCAGAGTCGGAGAGCTGAGAAGGGAGGAAGGGAGCATGCCTTTTTGGTTCTCCCTGTGCCTCTCCAGGTGTGCGGACGCTCTGCCTGCGAAGCAGCACGACCGAGGCCCTGGAATACGTGTCCTTGGCTGGCAGTCTCCCACAAAACATGGACGAACCTTCATGCTACAACCTCCCCACCCACGAATGCCTCGGCCCACACTGCTTCCAACTTCACACCCAGGCTTTGTTCCTGTCACTCAAGCTTTTGGTCACTCACAGCAGCTTGATTTGGAACCATTCTGCAGAAGCCTCCAAGAACAAAGCAATTCCTAGTCATTTTCGTGTTTACTGCCCAGGAAGGGTCTCTTGGATCTGCCTTGGTTACAGCAAGAGAAAGCCGCCCCTTGTTTTTGGGCGTGCCTGTGTTTTTTACGATTCTTGTACCTACCAGTTATTTACTCCCCCTTTTTTTTTTTCCCTAAAAACATTTCACAGTATAAATCGTGGCATAGAAAATGGTGTGCTCCCTCTGGTTCCAGATAAGGAAAGCTGTAAATAATTTAAAGTTTCTGCTGTGCAAAATTACCCAAACAGAAAGTACATTTTTTATGCTTGGCACCAAGGAGAGGAAAATAAGGAATTGTGCCAATTTTCCTACAGGTGAAATTTTAGCTGCTTTGTAACGTAAGCACTTTGACTCTGAAATAAGTAATGTAATGAGATTTCTTGCAAGGCATGCCAGCATTAATGTGAGGCCATGGGAATAATGGCCCACATTTACCTTACTCAAAAAAAAAAAAAAGACTCACAAAGTTACTGATTAAAAGTCTGTGCCCAGTACCATCAGGCCACACCCCAGGGCTCAAAGACGGCGCTCACAAACAGCCTTCCTGTCATCACAGCTGCCTGGGTGAGCACACCAAACTTACACAGAAAGATGTTATTTTATGGCACAAAATTTGGATTTGTGTGTTATTTGAAACTCTGTAAGCCACTCTGTCTAGGTGGCCTATTTTCCACCCCTTAATTAATAGGTTATCATAAAATGGGGCCACGTCTGGTTTCCTCTGACCCTGTGTGCAGTGCGAGCCCCTGCAGAGGTGTCCTGCCATCTGGGCTGAGCCTGCAGGATTTTTCTCTGTGATTC
>CM052539.1:186311467-186362054 GCA_028533065.1 Trachops cirrhosus | reverse complement strand
AGTCCTCGCTCAAGGCATCTCATTGAGTACTCTTAAACTCGGTTATGTGCAGGTGACAGGTTCTTTGCTCTCCTGGAACCAGGAGGATGTTGTGCCCTTTCTTAGCTTCTTCCTGGGCTAGCCATATACTCAGCTATCAGTTGGATACACTTTGAAAATACCTACTTATTACTTTAAAGAAAATCCAGAATGAGTGTCTGGCCACGTGACTCTCAGAATAGAGTGCCTGATAGCTCATGCTCACAATCTCCTGCCATTGTCTCTGTTGCTCTCTGGACAAAAGGGGTCTGACAGCCTGCTTTGTCACCGGGCTCCTGCAAAACGGATGCCAAGTGAACGGCCTCTCGAACTCGGGGGATTCAGAGTGGATGACAGACAGAATCCAAGCTTAGCATCTGGTTTCTTATCAGCGATGTCTCCCCAATGAATACTTAAACCTCCAAAGCAGAGCATGAGTAATATATTTAATATGCTTCGCTTCAAGCTTTATTTCCTAGAGTATAAACCCCTGCTTCCTCGTGGTCTCTCTTCTAGGTATTCAGTAGCGACTTACTACAGTATTCGTTTCCCTTGGAAATCATGTCGAGCACAGCTAGTGCAATTCGAAGGAATCATAGAAGGACTTTCCCTTAATTTTTATCCCTATTTTTAATACGCCCCAAATGCTAAGAATGTGTGACGACTGTGCTTGATCGGCTCTGAGGCCAGGGCTGCTGGCTGGGTGGGTGACATGTACTGCAGTGGCAGGTGTCTCTATGACATACAGGACACAGAGCTGCCAGTCATTCAGGTGCCAGTGACACAACTCCCTCCAGACTGATTTTGGGGAAACTTAGAAGTGTGCCCACCACCAGCGCCTCTGGGCCACATTCCCACCACGACATAATCCTGTGGTCCAGTGGTCGTTGACTCGCCCATGCTCCTCCTAAACTGTAACCAAGCAATGGCAGGAGGGTCACCTCGATCAATACCTCTACCTAACTCAGCAGAATTTTCTGATCGGGTTTGTGGGAAGCATCGCTGTGGGACGTGACTCAGGAATGCCTCCCGGACAAGTGGTCTTGCTGGCCTTGTGTGACAGGAGGGCCTACCTCACACGATGGTCACAGAAGGAGAGGAGCAGGTGGCCGAGACCCTAATGTCATCCCTAAGTCCCCAGAGCCCCTGGAAATGGCTGGGTGTACAGAAAATATTTGTGTGTGTGGCAGCACAGAGGGCTTTCTGGATACATGTGTCTGCAAACTCAGGACCCTGGGCTCACAGCGAGCCTGGGGAGTTAACACGCAGCTGTAGAGAGAGTGATGGACCCTGGAGAGATTTACCGGGCTCTGGAAGTACGTTTGCAGTTCAAGGAGAAATAAGACCTGGGAACTGGGAGGCCTCTCCAGGTCCCCAAAGCTGGACCCCAGGGCTCACCAGGCCCTTGAAGGGATGTGTTCACTTTCCAAGCGGTTATAATGAGAACCCGGGTTCCTTTCTCTTCCACGCCCAGGAACAAAGGTTTTTCTCTTTCCTTTCAGGAAGGGAGGGGAGAACATTCGTTCTTCACCTAGATGAAGACTTTGACATTTGTGTGTATAGGACATTTAGTCAGGCTCTCGTCACTCTACCCCGGGGGGGAAGAATGTGGGTGCTTTCTAAATGAACAGGATCATCGGCATCTAACCCAGCACTCCTCAAGTACACATTCAAAATAAAGTTCATAAAGGCAGATATTAAAACCCCACAGCAAAGGGAAAAAGGGAGAAGTCCGCCTGCTTTATTTCTCCTTGAGCTTCACTTGCCACTAGTCAAGGGGTGAGAAGGGCTGGTTTGAAGGGCGAGACCGGGGTCAGTGGAAGGAATTCTCAGTTCATTCAGTGCTGTTTTCTCTGCCACGTATATGGGGTTGACTTTAAGCCTGTTAAATCAGGGCTTCTCAACCTCAGCACTCCTAATGATTCGGGCTAGACAATTCTCTGTTGTGAGGGACTGCCCTGGACATTGTGGGAGGCTTAACAGGAACCCTGGCCTCTATGAAGGACATTCCGGTAGAAACGACCCCACCCCTGAGTTGTGACAACCAAAAAATGTCTCCAGACATTGCCAGGTGTCCAGCAGGGGGCAAAATCGCTCCGGTTGAGAATCACTGTCATAAATGCACAGGTGACGCCACATCTATGCATCACGTAGCACTATGTGACTTTGGAGGAGCTAGTCTTATGCACAAAGAAATCGGGTTATTACCTATTGATCTGCAGAGATCCTAGGCACTCCCATAGGGTAGCCCCACTCAAACGGGACCCAAGCCTGTTAATCCACAATGATAAACTTGACCTGCAACTGCCCCTGGGAAAGGTCTTGGTTACATAGGTGCACTTGAAAGCCAATGTCACAGTAGAGGGCTCACATAGCAGATTTTTTTTTTTGAGAGCAGCATTTGATGGAGGGGAAGGTATCAGACATCTGGGGGGGAAAAGATGCAAGAATTAAAGACCAAAGGTGCCAAAGGTGAGATTCACTTAATATAAAATTTTGCAAAGAATGAGCATCACTGAGCAATGAAATATGTAGAAAACAGAATGCACAGCACAGGAGAATGCCATAAAAATCAGTCCCGTGTGGGATGGGACCTGAGGCTGCTGGGTGACCTGCTTCAGAGCATGAACGCAGGACAGAGGAGTCGGCCTGCATGAGGACACGGCAGACGGAGCCCCGGCAGCCAGCACCCCTCCCTGGTCTCTACAGTCCTCGCACTGCCTCGTTGTCTGGACCACAGACGTGCCTTAAATTGAGGTTATTTACCTGAATGCTTTTCTCCTCCCTGGGATGGTAAGTTTTTGTGGGTGGTTCCTTGTCTTCACCATTCCTGTTTCTACCAAGGTGCCAGCCCAAAGTCTGACCCAATAGGAGGATCGGGAAGTAGGTGAATCCATGCCTGGGAGAAGCACTGTCTTCCTTAGGCTCCGGGCAGACTGTGGGCCATGTCTGTGGCTGCACCTAGAGATTACAGATGTGTTTCAGAAGGCCCTCCCATCCTGGAGGGCCATTCATACCAGCACGTGGACAGCCCACAGGATGGGAGAGCTGGGTACCGTTCCCCGTGGCCTCGAGGGCTCTCAACAGGAAGGCATCCAATCCCCGTGGAGAATGTAGTCTGGGGAAGTGTGTGCATTTTCCATGTAACATAACAAATTACCACAACCTGAATGGCTTAAAACGATACCTAGTTATCACCTCACAGTTTCTGGGGTTCAGGATTCTCAAGCACAACTCACCTGGGTCTTCTACTCAGGGTATTGTGGGCCGCAGGCAAGGTGTCAGCTGGCCTGCGGTTTCATCTGGAAGCTGGACCGGGGAGGGCGTCCAGGGTCACGCAGGTGGTAGGCAGGAGTCATTTTCTTGCAGTTACAGGAATGAGAGTTCCAGTTCTTCCATGGCCGTGGGCCAGGGGCTGTCCCCAGCTCCAACAAGTGCCCCCCATTGCCTGCCACGTGGCCCTCTCCATAGGCAGCCTGGTTCCCCAAGCCCTGAGGGAGAGCAAGAGCCAGTATTCTAGTAAGACAGAGCCTTGTTATAACATGATGTGATCACAGGGGAGACATCCCCCTCCTTTGCTGTATTCCATTCACTAGAAGCAAATCACAGACCCCACCCAGACTCGCTGGAAGTGGATTTCACAAAGGCAAGAACACCAGGAGGCAGGTTTCATGGGGAGTCAGCTGGGGATCTGTCCACCACAGGAGGGAATAAAATAACAAAAAATTATAGCATCTGTCCCCTGCACAACTTCCCTGCAGCTGTTTGCAAGGGATGTGGCACCATCACTTTGCAACAGTTATTGTTATTCTGCATTGAAGAGAAAAGCTGAAGAGGAAAAAGTGAGCTACAAAATGGGACCCCCTTTTCCATGCAGCTGGTCCAGAGGCAGTAGGTCTCCAGGCCGGAGAGCAGGGTCCCATCTCGTTGATCACTCTGACCTACTGCCTACAAACCATGGGATCGGGAGTGGGGGTGGGGCTGGAGGCAGGGAAGACAGTCCAATCACGTCCAAACCGCTGGATTGAAACGTCACCGTGTCGTGAACTTGAGGTGTGGGTTGAAACCCGAGATCACACCAACTCCCTCCTTCTCACCCCCAGGCGGGACCAAATGCCCTTGGCTTGACTTTGTGCACAGCCAACATCTCATTCGGAATGAGGGGTCACGCGTGGAAGCTTCTGCTCCTGGAACCCTGGTCCATCCTTCCCTTGTTGACTTGGACCAGTTTCTTTCGGATTCTTCCTCGAAATTCTTTTCTGACCGCATCAGAAGTACACTTGCTCCCCCTCACCGCTGTGCTTCCAGTCCCTGTCCTCGTGCACTGTCTGACTCGGCACAAAACGTCTCCTTCATCAGGGAAATTTAATTAAGAGGCTGGTTACTCAGCTTGCTAGATCATGCAAAGGCTAAAAATAGAGGGAGAAAAAGTCCTCCCAGCCACAGAAGCAAAAGAGAGCCACATTCTAGAGCTTTCTACACAGTGACTTCATCAAGGAGAAGTAGCCACCATCTCTCACCTCCTGGAGTCCTAGGTGCTGTGTAAGCTTCTTTTCTCCCTCATCCTCCCTCTCCCCTTGCCAAGATGGTTATTTGACCTCACTGCATAAACTGGACTTGCTCCTGCTTCTCACCCTCACCCCCAATTACCCTGTTTCTCAATAGGGCCTTCCTGAAGATGTGCACCTGGCTTGTGACCCACTACGACCATAGCATCGTTTTTCTCTTCTTCTCACAGAAGTCGCCTGCAGTTTGTTTTACCTCTCATTGCCTATTACACTTCTGTACTTCTTTTCTTACTTTGATCCTTTTTTTGGAAATATTATCAGGTGTTTCATCAACTTATGCCTCATGGATCTGTAGCTTTGTAAATGTCTTCAAAGACATCAGCGCCCTCCACTTGTAAATGAGGACGGGGGAAGGCCGCCGCCGAGTAACCTGCCAAGGGTCACGTGGTGGACTTCACGTGAGCAGAATTAGGTCGCAGGTGAGTCCTTCACTTTACCAGCCCCCAGACTAGCTCTACGGAGACAGCCCTGGAGACAGTGGACTGCCGGTTTATTGCGACTGGTGGGAAGGCAGGGCCACAGCCGAATCACAGCTCAGAGGAACCGGAAAGGAGCCTCTGGGGGTTGACCACCGTCTTCCCACCTGTGTCCTGCATTCTTCACTGTCTGTCTTCCTTATCTTCCTGGGACCCATGCTTTCTTGTAATACCTGCACCAGACTCACTCACCTTCCAGCTCTGCTCCCCCTACCTCGAATCTCCTAGGGACTCCATTTAGTCCATGTGCCTCCACTGACCCTCTCCCCTCAACTGACCTGTCACACTTCCAGCCACGCCCTGCTAACAGCGCCCTGAGCAGTCCTGTTCCCTGTGCACCGCGTAGTTATGAGAGCTGTGGTTTACAGAACACCCATCGGGTACCCAGCACTGTGCTTGTTGCTAACCGTGTAATCGCCACAAAACCCCTACAGTGTAGATGTGATTTCCGCCCCACCCAGGAGCAGACTGAAGCTCAGAAAGTTTAATGACTTGCTCATTCTCTTCTGTTAGTGAAGTGAGGTGTCAGGATTTGAACCCATGTCTGACTCCCAAATCCTCATTCTCTCTGTCCAGGCACAGCATCCCAATATGCCTGGAATTTTCCCAGGACTTTATTGATTGCAGACACTCTGTTCCCTGGGACCCGTTAATACACATCCATACATCAGATTGTTCTCATGTGTGTTTGGAAAGGAGAGTTTCCATATCTGAGTGTAAAACTGCCTGATCAAAAATCTTCAGGCTTTGCTTTAGTTCACACACACATCACAAATACAGTGTGTAATACGTTTCCATATTTTGATCAGGCAGACATTCCAACCTTAGGGAACCCCCCGAATGCACAAACATGTGTTTGCAGTCAGAGACTCACACCGTCACTGCCCCACCCACCCGCCGTCACCCCGCACTCCGACCACTTCGACGTCACACGGACGATCTGTTTTACCCCTTTCTCCAGTGCTCCAGCTCCCATCCTTGCCAGGGATGCCGAGAAATGAAGATGGTGGCTTTCTGGTGTCTCCACAGCATGCTGACCTGATGGGTATTACAGAATGTTGAAGCATTTTGAGATTTTTTTAAGTTAATTGTTTTTTTCCCCTTTTGTTTTGGAGTTTCTCTCCCCTGTTTGTCATTTCCGGTGCACTTTTTTTTTTGGACGACCTCCAAGTAGTCCCCTGTGGCTCTGGACTGAATGCTTCCCGTCCTTTGTGTTGTTTCTAAAGACACTGCAGTTTTCTGGGCTCTAATTAAAGTGCCCCAGCGGACCCGCCAGTTTTCTTCTGCTTCGTGTAAGACTGTGCTCCCTGCTCCTCTGTACGGATGCCGAGTTCTCCTCCACCACGTTGCCTTAAAGGCCCAAAGATGGATGGATGTTTATTACACCTTTCAAAGTTGGAAACACCATGAACAGATTCCTGCTCCTCTTGACAGATCAACACGAAACACGTGGGGGTGATTGCATGTTCCCAACCGATTCTACGAGCCCGTAGATGAGGATTAGACAGCTCTGCTGATATCTACCGCCGGAGTGGTCCACACGGGCAAGCCCAAAATGAAAGAATTATGTTTTTTTGTATTAAAAAATAACGATCTAAGTCTTTGGACTTCAGGCAGATATAGTGAAACATGGCAGACCTATATGACCACTATGAAGTTTTTCTAAAAAGCTGGGTAAATTATATAACTGCTGTTTTTAAAAGGTTGGAACACTCCGGAAGTGAGGGAGACTAGGAGAACCAAGACTCCCAGGGACAAGGGCTCCACCAGGCGAGGTGGGGACTGCTGGCTGCCAGGCCTGGACGTGAGGTGAAGATCAGGCTTGGCCCGAAGTGAGGGGTGCTGCTAGCTGACGAGGGGCAGTCCGCTGTGGAGGGAGTGATGGAGTGCAGACGAGCAGAGCCTGGAAACATGCGTGTCTTCCCCGTGAGACGTTTGCTGAGCTCTGCAGCCAGATACACACACAGACGGCCACCTCACACCGTAATCCAGAGCTTGAAAGACCGAGTCCTATTAGAGACAGAAGCTCAGCCACCAAAACAAAGCCAGTCTCCCTCTCAAGTCATCAGCCATGTTAGAACTTGTGTGAGGGGAGAGCTCAGCTCAGAAACTCTGAAAGGGCAAAATATTCAGAGCTGAGGAAACAGAGACTGTCAATCAGGCGTCTGGGAAAGTCACGCCCAATGAGAGGCTGGCCTGACAGCAGAGTGATCTCCCTTGGGGCTCTGAGGAGAGGACATCCCAGTCCAGTGACAGGGAGGGACCGAAAAAAAAGAAAAACCATAGGAGGGGCCAAGACACTTGCCACATTTTCTGAACTTGTATAAGGTGAGGGGCTCAACATCCCTGAGGCATAGAACATTCTGGGATGAGGCGATCGAACCAAAATGAGCACACCCAAGAAACAGGAACTTAGCAGACATGAAAAAGAATCTTGCTAAAATTGCAGTCCAGCCCCAATTTAAGATATAATCTTAATTGGATTGACGTGATCAGCCCTTCGTCCTATATTGCCCCCGGAGGAAAGGGAAGATAGTATCTAAAGCATGTGTGAGTTATGTTTTAAATACTTAAAACAAGAAACACCTAAACATTTCTGTTTAAGTAATTTTTTTAGAATATTGATATTCCTTTTCGGTCTTCCTATATTCTGATTTTTTTAAAAATGCAGTCTTTAGAATTATTCCTCTGAGAATTAATATTTTCTTTATTGCCTAATATATGATTAATAGTTTGACTCTCCCATGAACATATTCAGTTAATAATGCATAAAGTCCAAGGCCTTTTTGTTAAGTGAAGGATAATAAAGACTCTCTCAGACAGAGACTGAATGAATTCGCGGCTAACAGATCCGTGCTATGTGAAATGGTAAAATAAGTTCTTTGGGAAAAGGGAAAATTGTGTAAGTCAGAGACTGGACTGGACCTAAACCGAGGAAGAGTGTGGTCCCTGCTGCGGTCTGTCCGGTTGGATGTGGCGGTGGAGAAAAGTACATTGACTAGGAGTTGCTCAGATGATGACAGTCAGACGTTGTATTTACTGTACCCAGTATGTGTGGTTTATAAGCGTTACCCGGTCTTAGGAAAAGTCTATTCCATGGGCCCCTTAGCTTGGTTTTGAATTCAGAGGCCCCCAGCAGTTATGCTGACATTATTCCCATTACAAGGTGGCACCATAAATACTGTGTACTCCTGGCTTCAAAATTACTTTGCCCTTCAGAATTACCCAGGGGAAATCTTGAGAAAAATACCTTCTAAATGGATCATTTTCACAGCGCAGTGTTAGAAACATATCCTCAGGTCCAAGCAAGGCGTGCCGCAGCCTTCAGCTGCTCCTGCTTTGGGACATGCTCTCAGCCGTCCTCTGGGGCCCACTTTCCACATGTCACTGGGGCACCTGACAGACCCCGGGGAACGTCAAGGTGTCGGCCCACTTTTGGACCAGCATTTAGTCAAGGAGACTTACACTCTACCCTATTCAGGAGCTACTTACCCACTTAGGGGGCAATGGGAAAAACAGAGCTAGGTTTTAATCCAGACTCTGGACAAGGGTTATGCTCTTTCAGCTGCAATCTGCATCTGTAACATGGGCCTAGGATAACTGCCTCTTAATTCCCACGGAACTTAGCCCTGATGCAACATGCGTGCCAGTCGCTATGAGCTCATCACTGCATGCTGCTGCGTGCCGCTGCTTGCTCCACGGTTTGATAAAAATTTCCATCAAGTAGTATAAACATTGGTTATTTTCCTTCTGACTAGCAATTCCTGGGAGCTTTCCTGAGTTAAAGCAAGTGGGTTGTACCCGTGGATCTAATTATCCATGATTGCCTTGTGGCCTGAGACTGTGGACAGTGGATGGTACAAAGGATGGGTCCTGGTGGCCGAGTTCCTAGAGGTCCCTCCTCTTGTAATATGAGATTTTTCTTCTCCTCTGTACGAGATGACATTCAAAGCCTCTACCATTCATGCTACAGATACTTCCGTGCTGTTGACTACCCACAACATAATAGCACGTGAAACCAACAGGCACCGCCTCCCCCAGAGCTCACAGTCTGGGAGGGGGACGAGTTTTCCGAATGCCCTGTGTTAACTGTAGCCAGTGTTAGGATGCAAAGGCGCAGTGTGGGTGGGGGAGCGGGCAGGAATCACAAGAAAATAGGGACTGGGAACCTGAAGGAAGGCTTCCCGGGAGAAATCGCATTCACTCTGAGATGCCAAAGAATGAGTGGTACGACTCACAGCACGCAAGAGGAAGACCTGGGCAGCAGTTGAGGGGGGTCAGTGTGTAAGCAAGGAGCTGGCAAATCTTTTTACAGAGGACCCCCTAGGAAATATCTGTGCCTTTGCAGACCACATCTGTCACAACCACTCAACTCTGCTCTTAGAACACAAAGCATAGACGACAAGAAAATGACAGGAGCGGGACACTGAAATTTGAATTTTGTGTGATTTCCAGGTGTCACAGAATATTCTCCTTTGATGGCTTTTTTCAACCCATTAAAAATGTATAGGCCATTTTTAGCTCACAGGGTATACAAAAAACAGACAATGGGCTGGATTTGGCCGGTGGTCTGTCGGTGGTGGATCCCCAGGGCGGGCCATGAAGAAGGACATGACCGGCTGTGCAGCATGGTGAAGAGGCCTTTATGGATGGGAGTCAACAGTTATAAACAGGTATGCACAAAACGCTTTCTTCCCCAGAATCCACATGCACATCAAAACCCCTATTTTGTAAACGATTAAATGCTACACAAGCATAGGCATTCTATTATAGTTGTTTGTAGTCTTATCAAATGTTAATGTTGTGGCCAGGGAAAGGGTATCTGATTTACCTCATTTGCATGTAAGGAAAATGCACAATGGCCCAAGGTCAAGGCAGTGTTCTTAGGAGACCTCATTTAAGACTGCAATAGAGTAATTTTTCTCCTCCGGTGATGAATGTGTCCTCCAGCTCAAACTGCTTAAAAATTCATTCCCAGCTGCTAATGAATATCAGCAAAATAGGGAGTGTCCCAAGATAGCGTTCTTTTCCTAAGGAAAAAAAGCTCAGGAGATCCGTATACATTTTCATTAAAACAACAGTTCTGGGCCTCATTAATTCATATAGTCAACACCTAGTGAGACTCCAAGGATGAATATCGGTTCAGAGAGAAAGAGTGAACAGAATAGATAGGGCCTGTCCCATGTGGAACTTGCAGTTGAGGGGGGGACAGACATTACCTGATCACTCACAATTAGTATCATCAACACCATAAAGGAAAAGTGCAGGAAACCATGAAGCAATTCAACAGGGCTCACCATCCAGGTTGGGAGGTTGGGGTGACCTCTCTGATCTGTTGACAGTACAACTCAGAGCTGAAAAGAACATTGAAAAAAGCTCAACAATGGTCTTTGGGGCCACATACCTTGAGGACAAGCAGTCCAAGGCAAGGCTAAGCCTCCATCAAGGGCAGATCCTGCAGGTCCTTGCTGGTTTGGATTTTATTCTTTGAGAGTCCCTGAGGGGGTTAGAGCAGGAAAGCATCACCCTGATTTTAATTTTTAACAGGAGGAGAAGTGGAGGGCAGGCCTCAGTGATGGACCTGGGTTTCTAAGGGCAACTAGATTTAATGATGTTTCATCCCACGGACAAGAAGGCTGAAACCACTAGGTGCTTCGTGCTGCAGTCTCACTTTCTGGCATAACCAGGACAGGAGATGAAGGTCACACCGGACTCCTGCCCGTGTTCATGGACCAACTGGAAGTGAGCACAGGTGTGTTACGGACCCGTACCACACGTGTGGGGCTGTACTTAGCATCACTAGAGGTTCCAGATGTGAGGTCACTGCTTCCTCATCCTTGTCTGAAGCCTAGAATATTCAGGAAACAACTGCATATGTGAGATTTGGAACTTTATGTTTGAAGAAAGCCCAGTGTGTTTTTTTTTATTAAAAGATATTTTGTTTCTCATACAAAATAGTCACATGATGTTGCATGGTTTCTTTAAAAATTCTTGGAATGTTAAAATAAACTTTCCTTCCTCCCACAATTATTTTCTGTACATATCTTTCCTCTGTTAAATTCATTCTCAAAAGATAGGACATAAGGCACCACAGCACCCTCTGAAGGGTTACCCCATTGAATTCAAAGGGCATTCTTATAATGTACCATATTTTGCCATGTATAACATTCACCCACATTTTTGTGTGCATTATAAATGGGATTATTATATCCATTATTATCTGTATGGTATATACTCATTATACCCATGAATAATGTATATCCTCATTTTCCCATCAAAAATTTGGCCAAAAATTGCACACTATGGCAAAATATGGTATTACCAGAACTCTGAATATCACCCTCACTCTTCTCAAAACTTGAAGAGTGAACATGCCCAGTGACAAACACAATACTATCTTGCTCATAAAATATATGTATCATCATGTGTGGTGATGGCTGTTAACTAGACTTATTGTGGTGATAACTTTGCAATGTATACAAATATTGAACCATTATGCTGCACACCCAAAGCTAATATAACATTAGACATCAACAATACTTCAATAAAAACAATAATAAAGGAAAATGAGATGTACATATTATTGATTTAAATGCAATGGCAGTTATTTACTATGGAGTGAAGGATGGGGAACACTTAACACAAAAATATTCTCAGCCAGCGTGCTGTGTCCCTGTCCCGCCCTGACTCTCCCGAGAGGTGCTGCATCTGACTCAGAACGGGGCAGAGAACACACTTGCCAACTGTTGTTTCTGTTATTCTGGTCACTCGAATGGTCAGAGAATCAAAACTGACCTTTGGTACCTGGCACTTAATGCCCGTATTAGTTCGCTTGGGCTGCCAGAACCAAGCTCCACAGACGGGGTGACTTAAACATCAGAAAGTTCTGGAGGCTGGAAAGTCTAAGATCAAGATGTCAGCAGGGCTGGTTTCTCCTGAGGCCTCTCTTCTTGGCTCATAGATGGCCATCTTCTCCCCATGTCCTCACCTGGGCGTCCCTCTGTGTGTGTCTGCATCATACTCTCCTCTTCTGAAAAGGACACCAGTTTGACTGCATGAGAGCCACCCTAGTGACCTCATTTTACATGTATTATGTAGTTAAAGACTCCCACCTCAAAAAAAGTCACACGAGGGATTAGAGCTTCAACATGCGAAGTTAGAAGTGCACATAATTTATCCCATAACAGTGCCCAATTAAAATGGGAGGCACATGGACACGAGTAGAGGAGGGAACCCAGAAGGGTCAATATTCTCAGGAGCCTGGGCAAGGAAAAGGCAGAAGGGATATGATGTGAAGCTACTGTCCTTGACCTGGGCTCCCGGGTCCATCCTCTGGGCAGATGCCCAGCACAGAATGGGAGGTGGGAGAGAGGTAAGGAGAACAAGAGCCACGGTCAGTGGATGTGGCTTAAACACAAAGGGACAAAGGGGACCGTAAGGTCTGAGTTGGAGATGCTGAGCGTCACCCCTGCCAGTTCCCGTCATGCTTGTCCAGGAAAGGAGAGAGGACTGAGTCAAAGGCATCTCCTTTGTCACCAGGAACTATATGTGTTCACTGTGAAAACGAGGGGCTTCTCCAAAGCACCAGTCCCCAGTGCAATGTAACGTCCATGTGAGTAACTGACCTTCAATCACGCGGATGTGACAGGTCTGGACTCACATGGTATTACAACGCCCATGCTTACACTCTGGGCATCGTGAGCATGTGAAAAATAGATGCTGGGCGCGACAGAACTCTAGAGTGCCGTAACAACCCTGCCAAAATAAAGAGACAACTGTAGCTTTAAAAGCTTAGCCTGGGCGCTGATTATCAGACCCCTAAAATGGTCAGCTCAGTATCTCTCTAAGAAATGTTTTTTACTGCCCGAGGTGACACTGCCACTGCCAGCTCTAGTCCTCATACATGTGGCTTTGATGTGCTGGGTGCTGCTCTAAGAGCCGTGGCGCCTTAATTCATTACTGTTTATACCACTGCTGAGAAGAGGCCCTTGACCACCCACATTCTATACAAAAAAAAATTTCTGAGAGGAAATGGTCTCCCCGACAGTAAGTGGGAAGATCAGGTTTACCCCAGGCCATTGGGTCTTGGGGTCGAGTGCCCACTCTCCATGCCATGGGGACAGCCACGTGGCTGGGCATTAGCCCTGGCAGAAGCCAGTTACCTAACTTGTTAGAGACTGTGCTCAATCGTCACATGTGCAAAGAGGCACACGGCCACAAGAGGCAAAAGTCAAATCCTCAGGTGACTGAGCCTTGATGAATGATTGAAAAATGGTAGCTTTTCTCACGCAAGATCAGAGGCTGAGCTGTACCTTCGACATGGCCAGCACCATCCCTTTCTGCCAGAACGGCCAGAATGAACACAGTCGGGGCTCAAGTCACACACGTGGAGCCCACTGAAGTCAACCAGAGAAACAAAGCGAATAACAGAGGGGCCGCATCTGCTGGACGGGCGGTTCTTCACGGTCTCAGGAGACAAAGCTCTACTCCGCACCTTTCAAGGCTGCCGCCCGAGTTTACCAAGCTCTTCGCTTCCACCTGCCCCAGTCAATAAATCACCTCCAGCTTTGCCCGGGACGCCTGCCACGGGTGCGACGTTGCTATGAGTCCCTTAGGTAGGGAGACAAATGGAGCCACCGAGTTGAGCGGCTGGCTTGAGATTATGAAAGAGCAAATTGGGGGAAGCAGCCACCTGCCGCACACCAAGCCTGGGGAGTACATCCGGGCTGATCGGAGGACTGATCAGCCAGCCGACGCACAGGAGGACCCAGAAAGCCTCAAGGGAAGGGCTCATCAGATGAAAAAGATAGAAAAGAGCCCATCGAACTTGCTCTTGAAAGAGAGTGATGAGGAGTTCGTGAGTCAGCCCAGGGGTCCTGCAGATGTGACCACAACACAGGGACGCAAGAGACACTCCTAAGACCAGATCCGAGAAGTCTGTCTTGTCGCTGGATTATGGCGATGAAATCAAAGCCCAGCATGATGTCATGTATAGCTTGAGGAGAGAGCCAAGACTTTATTTTAAATGTTTTTATTTTTTAAAAAAGCTTATTTCTATGTTTTAAATGTTTCACTTTACAATTGTCCTATAAATAAGGGATATGAAAAAGCAGCTGGAAGGGTGGTTTGCCATAAGGGAAAGAAGCCATTTTTTTAATACAAGCCCAGGCTTTTCACGGGAGCTGCAAGGGGTGTTTTTCTTTCTAAGAGCCGACAGGACTGGAGCCACCACAGGGCCAGCAGAGCCCTCAGGGCCTTCCTTTCTGCGGGGACCGCCAGGGCTGCTCAGAGGCAGACCCCGGACTCGGGGGCAGGTGCAGGAGCCGTGAACACCGCCCCCAAGTGCGCAGCCCAGGCATCTCCACCAAATTATGCCGGCCTGCTACCTGGAAATCACTCTTAATTCCTGGAGGGAGAGGGGAACAGCCTGACAGCTATTACATAGATATAAATATAGATGCAGATATAGAGTATGAATAGAGGGGGGGCATGAGTGTGTGCATACGTGCACAAATGTAAACACATATGTATATGTCTATGCCACACACACAAAGATAAATAGATGATAGGATAGATAGATAGATAGATAGATAGATGAAAGGTATCAGGCACAAATGATAAAACTTGTATTTCCGAAGCTGGGAGTCCAGGAGCCTGGTCTTCTCCTGAGTCTAAAGACAGAAAGCCCCAAAGCAAACTGGGTTGGGACCAAAAGGCAGTGGAAGAGACCTGGTACACTTTCTTCCTTTCAGAATGCCTGCCGCCCTCGCCCGGTCCTCTGAAAATCTCCACCCGACTGAACTTCAGGATCCAGCTCCCAATGCGCAGGGATTACAAAGGCAGAGCAACTTGCTGGGCTGCACCATTGTGGGTGCATTTAGCAAAATCTAACCTGGAAAAGTCAGCAGTTCAAACAGCTCAGGTGCCTCAACAGATGAATGGTAAGGACAAGAAAGGGATGGAAGGGAAACCTGAAGATTCAAATAGACTTAAGAAATTGTCAGATTACAAAAAATGAATAAAATTAAGTTATGCAATCTAGCGATTCACATCTGGGGGTTCAACTATACAGAAAGGCCAGGGAGCCCTGACTGGTGTGGCTCAGTGGGTTGGGCGTCATACTGCAAGGTGGGGGTGCGGGGAGCCGGTTCAATTCCCATCAGGGCGCGTGCCTGGGTTGCGGGTTCGGTCCCCAGTCGGGACACATTTGAGAAGTGGCTGATCAATGTTTCTCTTCCACATCGATGTTTCTCTCCCTCTCTTTCTCCCTCCCTTCCCCTCTCTCTAAAAATAAAGCCTACAAATAAAAAAGAAAATAAAACCACAAGTTAGGACAGCAGTTACTTTGGGGAATCTGGTGTGATTGGAATAGCAACCATGGAGAAGCGCTGGGTAAGGACAAAGTACTAATTTTCTGACTTGGGACTTGGGCGTTATTTGCAACTGTGTTCACAGTGAGTGACTAATTAAGCTATGCGTGTGTTTTGTGTGGTTTTCTGGATCTCCTGTGTTTAACAATACAATTTTAAAAAGCCGTTCCCCCCTCAAAAAAACCCCAATAACCTAGGTAATCCTCAAAGCTGTCTTCCCCCTCGAAAAAATAATTTTGTATTCAGGTACTGGGCTAAGTCTTTAGGGAGAAAAAAGATAAAAAGTCAGGATATGGCTTTGGGGAAGAATATAAAGCAAAAATAATTAGTACTATTGATGCAAGGCCACGTCGAGAGAATTTCTTACAGAATCAGTCCCTTGGTTTTGAGGGTTAAGATGCATGTATGATTAATGAGAAGTGCAAACAGCCAAAGTAGTTAAGTTTAGCAGGAAGACTGTTACTGGGAAGACAGTGCGTGTTCTAACCATAAGGAGGTCATGCATATCAAATATCAGACCACAGCACATTTTAAAAGTCAGGCTGCACGTTCCAGAAACTGGGACTTCCTACCAGAATTGCTGATGGACTTGTAAACCCTTCACCAGAGACCTGCCCACGGAGCTTCCTAGTGACTGGTCCAGCTGCAGGATTGACCTGGGCTCCTCTGTGAGGCATGGCAGAGGCATCTGCCTTTCAGTACTATCAGACTTGACCATCAGTATTTTTGTCTCATCCATTTTATTTGAAATATTTATGCAGAAAGTCACCTAGATGATATTATATTCTAAAGGTCCCTTCTCTCGGTTAACTATATTCCTCCATTAGTGGAGCAGGTGGTCTATTTATGGCCAAAGCCAAAGGGCTGGCCTCATCCGCTGTCCTCCGAGAGAAGCCGGCCAGCAGGACAGAGAGTGTGCTCTAGCCACGAGCAATCCAATTTACCCCGTTGTCTCCTTGGATTAAGCGTCAGCTCAGCTAGCCCAGGCACAGAGTTGAATTGAATTAACAAGGTTACTCAAAGCCTGAAATCACTGTGATGGAGGAATGTTATTCGTAGGATAATCTTGCTCCTTATTTTCAATTAGATTTCTTTCATTTTCTCCAAAGTAAATCAAAATGCCTTATTAAAATAAACAAACTTTCTTGAGAAACTCCTCAGTTTACAAACACGGCACATACACGGGAGACCCATATTTCCTGGCTGTCTGTCCAAGGCCCAGAGGGAGACATTGGGACGTGAACTTGTAAGGACCTTGTTACTGAGAACAGCCTTGTTGCCTCTGAGATTCCAGATCAGCGGCACACAGCAGAATTTGAGGGTGGAAGCTAGGACTCAGAAAAATAAGGGGGAAATGTGGAAATGGCCCAGATGAAATGCAATCATACAGTGCAGAGGACAACACTGGACAGCCTTTAAATAAATCCTTTATAAGGTGTATATGCAGAAATTAGCCTTTATACTATTTGGGTCTGGCTGTAAATGGAAGTAGAAAAAGAAAGCTTGAATCGAAGGTTCTCAGACAGCCAAAGAAACTTAAAGGTCTCCGGGTCCAGTGCAGCCCCCCACTCACACAGCGTACATGACATATTCCTTGCCTGCATCTCTGACAAACTGTCATTCGGCTGCCGAGCGAGGACACAGAGGGAGGGACCCGGGAGACTGGAAGATGAACAACACGAACTGGCACCGGAAAAAGTGATAAATGAAGTCTGTCTTCACGGCTCCCAGGTTCCCGACTCTAAGCGCTTTCTCCTCTGCAGAAAACCTCCGCACTCTTGCATCTGCCTAGTACCCACTTATATCCTTGCTGGGGATCCTTCCAGGTAATTAGAGTCCAAAAATGGGATGCACTGCTCTCTGTGATCATGAGCTCCCGGCTGTGGGAAGCAACCAAGCCAACGCTACAAAACCACAAACCAGGAACACTGGAGGAGTTCACTGAGTGGGAACCAGCACTGAGGGCCTCCAACTACACATTAGCTGAGGGTCTTCCCACGTCAATTGTACATATGGTTATAAATTCATCAAATCCTTGGTTACCTTTTGCAATAGACCAGGCACTATGCTGGACATCACCAGAAAACTACAAGCTAAAAAAGTACGGATCCTGTATTCGTCACTCCACACTCAGCCTGTTGCATGGAACAAAGGAAGTGCTCAGTATTTGCTGAATCAATCAATCCATCAGTCACTGGTACAAATCTAAGTAATTGTTAGCTAAGTGACATAATCAATTTGACGAACACTCGGTGCTGAAGGTTTTTTAAATGAGATTAATAATAATACTAACCTCTTAGGCTTATATGAATTAAGTTTAAAAATACACACTTCAGCTTTAGCCCAGGGAAGAGTAACTGATAGAGTATTTACGCTCTTGCCATTAAAATAGACTAGAAAAAAAGCGTATAAAATAGGTATTTTTAGACATCGGACAATACACAGTACAGAGCTGCGGTTCCTGGTCCGAGGGCAACAAACGAGGTAAGCACAATGGCTGTCCCCGGTCTGGGCCTGGAGGCAATTTCCAGACCACGAGACTGGGAGGGGACAGCCAAACAGACCCCAGCAATCTGCTGAGCTGAGGGAAGCCTGTGGCAGCTGGAACTGGGGGAGCTGGGACCCAGAGAGAGAAGGAAGAAGCTCCAGGCAGAAAGAGTTCCACAACCTGCATCTGGAGTCCCTGGAGTGTGAATCCGCACCGGCCCGGGGTGAAAATCCACAAGGCTGGGCCAGGAACAGGTACCGCGGAAAGAAAACTCACCTGCAGTCATTACAGTCTAGAAAGTTCCAGAGTTCACATAGGACCACAAATTACTCAGGTCCCCACCAAATGGTGATTGTTCCCTGAGCCCGTGGCGCGATCATTACAGACAGCAAGAGGGCTGTGTCTTAGTAGACGGATAAACTAGCCCTAAGAAAAGGCTACTTTAGACCCATTCCATAATATTTCTTAAAAGACCCCACAGAGTTTCCCTAGACCTTGGGCTGCAGAAAACCCAGGCCTCAGCTAGCTCGGGGGCTAAGCCAGGACCCTCCACCAGGAGTGAAGCCTGGACCCGCCTGTGCGGGGCCCCGCCCACATCACATCACGTGAAACCTGGAGCACATCTGTGTGTGGGAAACAGCCACCCAGCTGAGCCGCGCTGACAGCTCTGGGGAGGAAGTTCAAAACGAAATTTCTCTTCTCTCACTCCATGTGTTTTAAAGAGGATTAATTGTGTTTACTGAGAGTTGGTTGGAACAGTGTCGTGCAGCTGAAACAACTGTGCTGATTGCCGAGACAGCCCAGTCGGGGAAGCTTCTGTTGCTATTATCAAGCGCAGAGGGGCTTCAGGAGGCCCCGCAAAGAGGCCTGAGCTAAACCTTCCCCCCACCCGCCCCCGGGGGATCTGCTCCTCAGAGGGGCCAGACCGAGCACTCAGCGGTTCCAGCTCAGCCCCGATTACACGCCCCTGCGCCTGCTGCTGTCGGAGGTGATCACCCTCGCTCACGGTTGTGTTGAAAGTGACCCAGCTCTGGGAAGGGAAACAGCGGACGTGCACAGAATCCGTGGGTGTGCCCTCCGCTGGACAAGTCCACTGAACTTCCGGTCGGATCTCTCAGTGCCAGGGGAGGAATTCTGAACAAACAAACAAACAAACACACAAACACAGCGATCCTCAGGGTGCTTCCCCTGCAGCAGGAGGGCCAGTGGCCCATGCGCTGCACCACCACGCACTGAGGGCCTGTGATCTGGAAAACTGCTCTGTCTGAAGAGGCTGTCTTGAGAGTGTTCATCCTGTGTCTGAAGATCTGGTTTGTATGCAGGACCCCTGGACAAAGCCAAGGGGGGCGGGGACGGAGGGCGTGGAGGTGGGAGTGGATGGGACGGGGGAAAGTGGTGGCTGGAAAATGGAGACAATAGTACATGAACAATAAAAAAAGAGTAAAAAAAAATAAAATATAATACATTAATTAGAAAAAAATCTAATTGCCTTAATTCACGAAGAGCCCCAGTGAGTACTTGGGATGAGAAAGCACAATTCTTCTATGCTCTTTATTGTCTTATAGGAAAGGGTTTTGCCATTGTTCTCTTCCAGGGGGAAGTGGGTCTCCAGGGCAGAATCTCACCCAGTAGTGGCCCCACTCATGGCAGAACTGGAAGCATCTCAGCCAGGCTGCCCAGACCCTGCTGGGAACCCTGGTCCTTAGTGTGGCAGCAGAATAATGGCCCCTGAAGATGTTCCTGTCCTCATCCCTGGGACCAGGTGAATATGTCACCTTACCTGGCAAGAGGGAATTTACAGCTGGGATTAGGGATTTTGAGATAGGCAGGTTTTTCTGGATTCTCTAAGATGACCCCATCTAATCACTGTGATGGTTACAAGGGGGAAGCAGGAGGGACAGAGACACAGAGATCAGATGACATAATAGAGGTCCGAGTCAGAGAGAGGAGATAGACCAGAGATTCTACGCCATTGGCTTTAAAGGCGGAGGAGGAGACCACAAGCAAAGCAATGCAGGTGGTGGGTAGAAGGTGGGAAAGGCCGGGAAACGGACCTCGGAGACGCCAGAGAACCAGCCCTGCCGACTCCTCCTTTTGGGACTTCTGACCCGAAAGCTGTGAGACAGTAAATGTGTGCTGTTCGATGCCACTGGGTTTGTGGTCATTTGCCACAGAGCCATGGAAACGAACACGCTGGATAACCCGGAGAAAAGCTGAAAAGCCCTTGCACAGCTGCCTCCTTCGCATGAGCTCTCGGTCACAGTCACCCCCATCTGGCTGCGTAAACACCGTCACAGTTGCTCACACCACCAAAGGTGGGCAGCTTTTCATCCCAAACAATGTGTTTTTGAAATGCAATTATATTCATCAGGCCCATGCTCCATTTTTGGCAGGATAGGTCACTAAAAAGGAGTTGAATTTGAGGTTCCTTCTTAAAGTGCTCACAGAGGAGGTTCAGGAAGTCACATGGAAGTCTGGGGGAATATTTGGCCCTGTCTTCCAAGGGTCTGGCCAAAGGGAAGCAAACGTGAGGAGCGTGCGACCCGTGACCACAGGGCCGTGCGCTTCTCCAGCTCACCGCTGGGTGCATCCTCGGGAAGGGGCTGCGCCTTCCCATGGACCGAGGTTCCAGAATGTACTTTCTTAAGGTAAGACTTGAGGGGTAACAAGATGACTAGAAAGTAGAGAAATCTACTTTTTTCAGACCCAAGTTTCTATGTAGACCTGAATGGTGGAGACAAAGAGTGTGTCCTTTTCCCCTCATCATCGGACTTGTCAACCTTCCTGAGGACGTAAGAATGTGTCATAACTAACGGAAGGGGGTTTAAATTGGGGTGCAAACAAGAATGCTTGCACATGAACAGATCCCGGAGTCTCTCAGCCTTCGAGGCCGATATTTCATAGTTGGATTAAAGACTAGCCACTGCCTGTCTCGCCTGTCACCAGCTTCCTTCCCACACACATGGCAGATGCCACTCGTAGACCATGGTGCCTCTCCTCAGGCTGGGTGCAGTCTCATAATTCTCAGCACAGCCACCAATCAGCAAACCTAGGGCTGAACCCCCAAGGAACCCTATGGGCCGATGCTGGGAAGAGGAAGTGTATCTGTGGGAATCTCCTTCTGATGCAAAACACTGTCAAAGATGCTTCGTCAGTGGATATTTGCCCTCCGTGGCCTCCCAGATGCGAGTGCTTCCATCAGCAGAATCACCCCGTGGAGAGGCGGTGGAGAAACAGCCTGCCACAGGTCAGGAGGAGCACACAGGCCTGGCTGTCGGGGTGCTTCCTAGCTTGGGAGCCAGGTGGAGTTGCCCACAGGGCGGGGCTGAGAGAGGAAGCAGTGGAGGGGAGAGAGAAGATGCAGGAAGGCGCTGAAGACAAACTTTCTAACTTGACAATGTGGCCCCGTGCCAGTGCCCTACTAATGCAGGCAAGGTGGGGCTTTCTGCTTCATGCCCACATCCATCCTCCTCGCTGGTTCATGGACCTCCTGTGACACCCTGTTTGTTCAAGGGCTAGCGAATCATTTCAGTTGCCATGGAAACCTCCAGCCGCATCTAGTGATATCATTAGGATTTCAGGGAGCTACACCGTACAGCTGTGGTCCATCGGTTATAAAGGTTAGGGCATCCCAGCGCTCACGGTCTCCTGAAGTCATGATTTTTCATGCAGGTGTCTTTGCTCCATTCCCAGGGAGGAATGCACTCAAATTCTGGCTGAAGGGGCAGGGAGGTGATTTCACAGCATCTCATGTGGAGGGAAAGCTGGTTGCAGGTTTCTGGAATGTGAACGTCACAATATAGTCCAATACACACCTCCCTGCGGCACCCCTCCAGGCCCCAGAGAACAGAAGGGAGCAAGGTAACCGGCAGTTAGACCTGGTGACATGGAAAGGGGAGCCTAGAGGACTTATCTAAAACATCAGACTGTGCCCCCCACATGCATGCACGCTGCCTTTGAGGGCCTTACTTTTTTTCATTCGTTATTTAGATATTAAAGTCAAAGTAGAATGTTGGGCTGGATCATTCATAAAACTGTAATAATTCATTTGTCACTTTAAAAAATTAAATAATATCAGAGTAGAGAACTGATGAAAATAAATTATAAGATGATTGCAGATACCAACAGTGTTATAGAACCATCTTTGGGAACAATAGTGTTCAAATTTTAAGTGAAAATCCAGTTTCCAAAATTATACAATATGATGCAATTTTAGTGATTTGTATGTGTATATCTAAGTTGAAAATTATGTGAGAAGAGTACCTAAAGAGGGAGGAGGTAATGCATATTATTTTACTTTTTCTTTATTTTCTGATTTTTTTGTTTAAAAAAAAATGCATCACTTTTGTAAAAAGGAAAAAACTAAGCCCTTTAATGTTCAAAAACTTTAGTAAGTCTGATAAGCCTATTTATAATAATAAGCCTGTTAAACTATAATAACAGGCAGGAGAAAAGTGAGCCAACAGGTTCTCTGTCCCCCTTTATGACACTGATGCTCGCTCACTGCCAGAAACTGGACAGGTGAGCGTCCTTAACTCAGCTCTGCAGAGTCTAGTGGAGCGCTTGCTACCATCATCATCATCACCATCACCACTGTAATCATCACTATCACAGCTTCATCACTATCATGATTATCATCACCATCATCCTCCTCACCATCATCCATCCTCTTCATCATCATCACCATCGCCATCACCATTATAATCAACACCACCACCATCATTATCTTCCTCATCATACCACCATCATCATCATCACATCACTGTCATCTATTTCATCATCATCATATCATCATCATCATCCCTACCACCACTATGGCCCCCAGGTCCACCATGATTAATTTGGCACTCACTGAGAGTCACCCCTCTGTTGGGTGCTCCGGCATCCAGGACAGCCTTCTGGCTAAGGTTTCATGTATTAAAAGCCAATCAGTTGAAGAAAACAGGCTTTTCCCAGAAACTGGGAAAGATCATGTTGTTTGGCCCAAACCTGCTCTACTCCCTGGTAGCCGAGAAAGCATTCTATTTTCTATCTATTTTTCCAGTGTTTCTTGCTGGTACAAAAGAGAAAAGGGCAAAAAATAACAACTGTGGCTCCACATCAGTCATCACGTTCGGAAAGCGAGGCACATATAGAGTGGTCAGTCTGGTGAAAGGAGCACAGGGAGGGCACTGTCGGAAATGGGAATGAAATGTGCAGGGAGGGGTCTCTAGAAAGGACCAGAATATTTTAGAAATCAACTGAGCACTTGGTTCGAGCTTCATATATATTGTTTGCATCCCAAAAGCCTTTCCTGGGATCTCAGCATTGAGGGCAATGAAGCCTTTTCTGGGGGGAGCTTCGGTGGTGCTTGCCTGTGTGAGAGTGAGATTCCATTTAAATGTCTCCAACTCACCATGTGCACACACGCGCACACGTGCACGCGCGCACACACACAGAGGGCCATCTTCCTTTAAGAAATCTGATACCAGGAAATTACTCAATGAGGTTTGAATCCTGGGCAGCAGGACAATGAGCCACCCACAGTGAGGTAACCAGCTGTCCCCTTTGGGCACAGCCCTGCCCCTGCTGATCTTGGTGAATGGTCAGGATGCTGGCCAGAGCTCAAGAGCAAGGGAACACGGCCCTGAAGAGCCAGGCAGGACGCCGGCAATGGTGGCTACAGGAGAGGAGATCTTAGGCATGCATGACCGAGAACACGGGGGAACAGTCACCTTCAGATCTGGACATGTTGTCAGTGGCAGGAGCACTTCAGAAAAAGAGGAAGTTTCAGGACGAGGAGAGGAAACCATGTAGAGGATAAACACTGAACAATTAGGAATGTATGCTTTCTGCACATGGCATTTGAATGTACTTCTGAAATGTTTGGGTTGTCTTTTTTTCACAAAACATGCATGTTGTAAAAATGAATAGGAAAAATATGTATGTCGATGCATTTTATAGGGGTACAGGCCACCCTCTGCCCCCTTTTTCTTCTATATCTTCTTTCATCCACCAGCTCCCATGCCTTCCTCACATCCACACTGGTGCTTGCACTCAGCCACCAGGAAGAGAACGGCCGTGGTGGGTGGTGCTCCAGGGCCCCGCCCCAGCCCCATGGGCACTAACCAGACTGACCAGTGCCACCTTCTGCCAGAGGAGGGGAACTCCTGCACCAGTGGGGGCGAGGCACTCGTCCTTACTTCTCATCAGGTCTCTGGCTCCTCACCCTCCCCACACTTTCACCGCTATCAAGTCCCGTAGCGAAAAGTGGAACAAGCAGAGCCAAATCCCCACCCACTACAGAGTCTTGATGCAGGAATTTGGAGATGCCCATTTTTCAGTACTTGCAGGAAAGAGAAATCATAGGCATGACACTTTATGCTATAGGCACATGTCACTGTTTAGCCTAGCAAAAACAAGTCTCCAGTACCAAATAAAAGCATTTAATAATGTAGATGGATAAAATACGGAGGCAGCAAAATCCCGTGACCTCCACCCAGCTCCAGTGCCCTGCCCCAGGAATATAATTGCACTCACCAGTCCATACACCTGAACGATCACCTCTTTGGTTTCCATTTTGAATGTGATATTTCCCGAGGAGAAAGTTAGGCCAATACAAATAAATATGGCATTGTGTCTAATGCTAAAACCAAATTTAGTAATTAGGTACTGCCTTCAGCCCACAGCCTTCCCTTTACAGGTGAAAATATCTCTGCACTGTGGAACATGGGGCCATCTCCATACAGGTGCTCAGGGAATGTAGCCTTTATGGGAAGCAGAGCCACAAGCAAGAAGGCCACATGGGTGCAAAACTGTTAAAATGAAAAAGAAGGCGACAGACAAAGGCAGATTGGTATCTAAAGAAATAGTCAATGGAGACAAGACCTGAGGGTACCAGGGAGGGAAAATAGGCTGAACAGAAGTCTGCTCATTAACCCCAAGCCCAAACCACAGCTGTTAGGAAGAACCTGGGGACATTTCTGGGAGCTTTACAACTACAGGTGCCTGTACCTTCCTTGTGTCACATTTGTACACAATGGGAACATCCAAGAACTCTCAGTGATCAGAATAAACTTATCTTCTTACTCCGGAATAGTAAAGAGAAAGTTAGAAAATAAGAGATTGATTTTAAATCCAGGTTTAAACTTTTCCAAACTGTTTAAACTTATTCAGATTGTTAACTTTGCTTTTGTTTATTGCCAAAGTTAATACATTATATACATTTTGTTCTAGAATCATTATTGTAATTTGTCTCCAGGTGGATCTTGAAATATAAAAATCAATAATATCCAAAATAGTGATACAGTAAAATTTCCCTTTTGTATGGATTTTATTTTTTCTGGAGCATTTAATTATCTCTCTATCTATCTATCTATCTATCTTGTAATATCTGCTTTTATCAGACCCTAATATCACCTAATATTTCAAGAACATTTTCAAATATACAGAACCCATTTTCTTCTCTTATCTTTATGGGGCCTTTTGCTCCAAACTAATCTCCCTCTAGTTCTGCTGCACAACTATCAACCTGGATAAAATCTGTTCTTCCTGGACCTTAAATCCTCCACTTTTGGCTCACTCCCCTGTTTTGCTGGAGCACATCCTTGTATAGTTGGTCACAAAAGTTTCTTGGGAATAAAACGTTTAGGTTTTTGCATAATCTTTTTTCACACTTAGTTGATAATTTTGTTGAATATAGAATTCTAGGCTATAAATCACTTACCTCAGAATTTAGAAGACATTCCTCCTTGTCTTGTGATATTGTTTCTTGTAAGAATTCCACAGGCAGTCTGAGTCTGATTCCTCATAGATGAACAGTCTTTACTCTCCGGAGGCTTCGGAATCTTCTATTAGTTGGCACATCTTGAACCTTCACTACATTGTGCCCCAATGTGGTCTTTCTCATGCTTTATGCCAGGACCAGACGATGATTTCAGAGGACATGTGCCTTTTTCAGCTCTAAAAAATAATCTTCTAATATTACTTCAGAAACTGGTTCCTCTGGCTTTTTTGGTCTCTCTCTTTCTGCAAATTCTCTTGATTTTTAGCCCTTTAAATTGATGCTTCTTGTTTTTGAGGTCCTTGTACGTATTTCTGTTCCTTTGTTTTGTATGGGCCCCACTTTATAAGAGATATCCTTGATTTCATTGTTAAATCTTGTGTTAACTTTTCAACTTTAAATTTTTTTTCTTTCCACAAGACCATTCTTGTTCTCTGATAGTTTTTTTTTTTAATCTTGTTTATATATTATGGATTTGGTACCATCTCAGATCTCTCTGAGGACACCAATTAGGATTTTAAAAACACACTTTCATTCCTCGAGTTATTTGTTTCCTCCTGGGTCATCTTCTTTGGCTCGTTTATCTTTGCCTTTCTCCTTTGCCTTGCAGGCTCTCTCCAAATGTTCATGACCCCTTGTTGTCCATTCATACTTTAAAATGCTGCAGTGGAACTGCTGTGAGTTCCACCTGTAAAAAAGTCCCCTCCCCTGGAAGGTTTCACTCCAGCGTGAGCAGAAAAGAAATAAGCGATGCTACTGGGGCCCCAGAATGCATTGCATTGGGGCACCAGCCCTCGCCAGCCCTCCCGCTACTTCTCAGACAGTTTGCTTAGTTTCCTTAGTCAAGCATGCTTTGCCTCGTTGCCTGAGGGGTAAACATCTGCCTGTGGGCTCTTCTGTTCTCCAGGGGTAGGAAGGAGGTTGTCAGGGCTCAACTCTTGGTTAAACCTCTCACGCCTCCCTCCCACCCCCAAACGTGGCTGAGTTCAAAGCCTCTGAGGGAGTCTACCAGCATTGACACAGATGAGTAGTTTGGGGTCTCTAGTTACAGTCCCCTCTGGACCTCCCGCCCCTGATTCATCGGTCACTATGACCCCACTCATTTTCACCTTCAGGAAACACATAGAAAGCTGCCTTTCATTGTTCCCTGCCAATTCTCTTTAGGATTGTAAGCTAATATTTTTAATTTCTTTACTCTCTTTTTAATAGGATTTTGAGAGGAAGAGAAAAGAAATGTATATGGCTAAGCCTCTCATTCTGAACCAGAAGTCATTTTTGGAAGTAATTATCTCCCCCAAAAAAGGAATAAGATTTTGTCAATTATTCCAAAAAAAATCAATTAAAATAAGGAATTCCATTCAATGACATTTTTTCAGGGAACTTTGTTCCAAGTATGGTGCTGGACTAATAAAGGGATTTATAAGCTACTGGGATTGCAGATTTGGTCCTTGCTCCAAAGGAATTTATATTCTGCTACAAGTGACAGATGTTCATCAGCATGCTGTAACTGTACATTTGACTGTATATTGACTTTAGAAAATGAACAAATATATCTGAATGCAACCATGTATGGTTGAGTGCAACACTCAAATTTGGTGGCAAAATAGGTGTGGATTGTCATGAAAAAAAAGCAGAGTGGCAAAAAGGGAGAAAAGGTGGTGTTCCAGGGGTAGAAGCCATGGACTCTGGGTAAGCAGGGGGAATTTATGACTAAATTTATCAAAAGAAATCTGATGGAGGTGGTGAGTCTACCAGTAGCTGTGACACCTGCAGCCAAATTAGAATGTTGCACTAAGATCCATGCCTAGGTGCATTCAGACATATGTGGTCATTTTTTAGAATCAGTCTGCATTTAAGTGTACATCGTCATCCTGTTGTGAAAAGTATGATTTTGTTTATGAAGGTCACCATATCAAAAATAGTCCATAGTTCACTCAGGGGCATAATGACAGAGAGACAGCACAGACGAGGGCTTTGGGTGCAGAAAATGTCTTATTCCTTGATCTGGGTGCAGTTTACATGGGTGTGTGCACTTCAGGAAATTTAATCAGCTCTCTTCATAAGGTTTCTAATCTGATTTCATTAACACCTATTATAAAAAGAAGAAAGAGGAAAATATTTCAAGTATCCTTCTCTTTAGAGTGTATTACCAGAAGAACACCTAGAGTAAAGACCATGAATTCCTTGGAAACAAGAACTGCTGATCCAGTATTTCTGATACCTGGAATATTGCCTATGTCATGGTAGATATTCAGTGGGTGGGTGGGTGTGTGTGTGAGAGAGAGAGAGACAGACAGACAGACACAGAAAGAGAGAGGAAAGGAAAGAAAGGAAGAAGAAAGTAGGAGGGAAGAATGGAGGGGTGGAAGGAGGGAGGGAGGGAAGGAGGGAAGGAGAGAAGAAGGAAAGGAACCTTTGTGTACCCAGCCACTGAAATCCAGAGATCTCTTGTTTTCCTCACCACAGCGCTGACCTAACTAATATACTCCCTGTGGGCGCGCACTACACTTGTGCGCACATCCATCAATAGTGAGCATCACTCCCTCTCCCACAGCATGAACTTGCTGAGGTCGGGGATGTTTTCACACCTTACACAGTTCTTCCATCATAAAAGGTGTTCCATAAAAGTGTGCTGACTGAGCCACTTCTCACCCTCCTGCGTCCATGGCCATCGCAGTGGTCTGTACACGGCAGGCCCAGAGCCAGCACAGTGGGGGACTGATGGCCACAGGTAGTGATTCCCACTAGGGTGTCAAGGGAGAGACAAATAGCCATGGATTTCCCTGGAAATGTGCTGAAATCCCAGTAAAAACACCAGCTCCTCTACTGAGCTCGCCATGCGCATACGGGTGACTTCTGTTCCCGGAAGCCTCCCAATACTTTGTCTCCATTTCTCTCCTTCCAACCGCCCTGGTAGCACAGCCCGCCTTGCAGAAGTGCAGCCTCTCGGGTCGGGACCACGAGCTGGTTAGTCTCAATCCGTTCAGGAGGCTGCACTTTCATTGAGGCCTCACAAACGGAATATGAATTCCACTCCTCCCAGGCTCGTGGAGCCATGGCAACCTCTCCGGCCAGGCTGCAGCCAGCTCTGCTCTGAGGGGCTGCAGAGCTGGGAGCTTGCCCTCCGTGGCGTTCACAGGGAGACGGAGAAGGTTACTCAGAGAATGAGCAGCTGTGAGAGTTTCCCTGAGGGGGTAGCATCCTCAGGCCTGCGGAGCATTTTGCAGATTTTCTTTATGCATTTTTAATCAATTCTAAGCTACTTACAAATATGTGCAATTACTTTCTGCACTTCGCTTTGTAATAAGATTTAATGACTCTGCTACAATCCTCTGGGTGAGCATTGATAACCTGACGCTATGATTTACAGTTTAGCTCTGGCAGAGGAGGTGGGTATCCACTGATAGGCTTTTTTGCGGGGTGGAGGGGAGGCATTGGGGGGGTAAGGGAATCAGAAGATGGAGTTATATTAACCTTTAAAATATCCCTCATAAGAGAGATCAGAACATCTCATCTATTTGCCATAAAGTACCTGATTAAAATACAGACAGAGAGAGAAAAAAAGAAAAAAGAAGCCCAGGCAACTAAACTGTCTTTCCTTAAAACATTTTACAGATTATCTTACACAGAGAAGCCCAGAGGCACCAGCGAACCCATCCAGTCCATTTGCATGCACTTAGATATGAATGTCCTCCAAGCGTCCTTGACAAAGCGCGTGTCTCCCAGCTCCAACCACTGGGAGGACTGGCCGTTTTCACCACCATGGTTCATGCTGACCAAGCTGTTCCGTAATGAAGACAAATAAACACTCCTCACATCTCCCTGTGCCAGCCACTGCTCAGAGCACTGGACATCCTTACAAAAAGCCAACGAACGAGGGATTATTGTCAGACCTGTGGCAGAGGAAGACATGGAGGCACAAGAAAGCGTTGGACACCTGTTCTCTGTGGGGGCCTCCGAGAGCTGCAGCCCCTCTTCATTGAGAAGAGACAGACACGGCCCTGGGTATGCTGCTACAAGCCCACTGACCTCACTTCCTGGGGACAGCTGAGTTCCCTCCCCATTGCCGTGCTAGTGCCGAAGGCTCAGCCTCACTTGCTTTCCCAGGACAGCACGTGAGCAAAAGGCCGGCGGGAGATTCAGTCCACCCCGAGCCGCCCCAAGCTGTCATCACCAAGTTGCTATGCAACCAGGTAGCCAGTTTGGGGCTCAAGTTTTTTTACCTGAGAGCGAAGGGGGAGGGATGAACCAGAGAGCCTCACAGACCCTGTTGCAGGTTCGCTATGTGTGAGTTTATGTGACAGTCACTCACTGACAGCCAGCCACGTGGTGGGAGGTAGAGATGACCAAGGCCTCTTCCAAGCCCAGACTAAGTTTCTCAGCCTGCAATGGCATCTCTGGGACAAAGATCCAGGCTCAGAGCCCCTTCTCAGACATGCCCTGAAATAGGGCAGATTTCTTACCTCCCCTCACACAGTAGAATGTTCTACCGCCGGAGGCTCCTCCTTCCTCTCCCCAACTGTTCCTACTGCCGGAGGAAAGTGGGAGCCATTTCCCAGGGAAGGCCCAGACCAGCCTCAGGACCCAAAATACCGAAACAAGTAAAATCTGCGTGGGGTCCGTGAGCTCCAGGCACCGATGGTCCCTGCTCTGGCCCACGGGCCGTCCACTAGTGAGCCACTGCCTGTGACTTGCAGCCTGCCTGCCACCATGGCCATTGTCAGCAATGACTCCTAAAGCTTCGTGAGAACTGTATTTGGTGCCCACGATGGAAACTCGGGGGCAAGCGCCCAGCCCCCACTCGCACGCAGCCCGCACTGCGTGAGGAGCGATGCCGGCGGTTGGACAGCTCACTGTTGTCTAAGTAACAAGGGCCATTTCTAAACGTTTTCCCCAGAAGTGAGGCACGAGTTACCGTAGCTGACAAGCACATTCGGAGTTGTTGAACTTCAAATTTAACTCATTTTCTTTTTTTTCTATTTAGATCCAGGATGGCTTTTATTAAAAGGTGCATGTGTGAGGTTGGGTGAAATGGACAGGCGCAGCAAGAGTCTGAGTCTTCCTTTAGTAGCTGGAGAGGCGGTCAGCAGTGTGGAGAGAGACCGTATGACCAGGGGAGAGAAGGGAATGGGGAGTAAGAACACGAGATGAAGCCAGGTGCAGCCCCGATGGGCCTCAGCTGCCTTGTTGGGGGTGGCTATGGGGACAGAAACTTTTATGAGAGAGGGTTTCCCCAGCTGTAAGGCAGATCTGAGCATGGACGAAGAAAGGCAGGCCTTGGTATGCCATCCCCTCGATGGACAGAGCACCCCAAATGGTACACGGAAAAATTAAAGCTCAGTGGACGTGGCAGAGAAGTTAGAGGGGGGAAGCAAGGGCCTGGTCAGACCTGGACAAAAATGGGGTAACGGGGGCATCGAAGTGTCCAGCTGAGCTGTTCACAGGGAGTTTATTTTCCATAATCAGTAGTCCACCAGAAAGCTCGGCCTCTCAGATAATTTTCCTGCTCTGTGAGCGACTGTCCCCCAAACCCCCACTTTCCAGAAACCCCTGCAGGGGGGTAGAATTTCAAATGCTATGATCAAAAGGAAACCATCTACTTAGGAAAATAGCTCCTGCAGAACATGTGCTGGGGACATTTGGGCAGTCACGTCCCAGATGGCGGTCACGAGGCAGATGCTTCTGCAAAAGGCTGACACTGAGCTCTCAGGACGGCTTCCCGGCCAGGAACTGCAAAAATTACAGAATCAAGAAAGCCACTCTCCCTTCCAAAAATGTGAACCCTTAAGCCAATAACATAAATTTATTCATGCATTTGGCAGGGCCTCGTCCACTTTAAGGATCTGACAATTTGATTTGCTCATAGAGAGAGAGAGAGTGTCTCTCGCTTCCCAAGGGAATGTGTGGAAAGCAACTCAGAATTGCTGAGTCTTCCTAGACCTTGGACCTCAGAAAGGCCCACGACCTGCTCAAAGGAACAGCCGAGCGGGGCAGAGTTCGAGCATCTCTCAGCCTGGCCCTGACATTTACTGATCCCCTCACTAATACACCAGTGAAGGAACGTAGTAGCTCCATTTACACGCGAGAAAACTGAGGCAGGGAAAGTGTGCAAAGGCACAAAGCTAGTGAATGGGAGAATTGGAACTCAAGCCTAGGTTTCTAAAACAATAAATAATTTCTAAATAAAATGTTTAAAAATACTCTTTACATGCTTAAAGACTAGTTTTTCTCAGGTGGGCGAGGCGGCCTTATTTCTCAAAATAAATCCACATATCTCTGCTCTGATACCGTAGTAATCTTAGAGGGCCGCAGAGTTCCCCTTATCTGTGAGTTCTCCTGGGGCAGGCCAGCGCTCCCCGCCCTCCCCCACGGGAACAATGCACCTTCCTCACGGTCATTTCTCTCCAGCTCCCACGTTTATAAAATGCTGGTCACAGACGTCCTTTTCCTTGTTAACTCCACATCTCAAATGTCAGGGCTGGGTGGTATTTGGAGAGCAAATCCCAGACATCCTGGGGATGCTGTGACATCGTGTGGGGTGTTACTAGAGTTGGCTGCCTGCTACCCAGTCCAAACAGCCAGTGCCTCACAAGACGAGGAAACCGAGGATCAGAGAGCTTCAGAAACTTGCTCAAACGTCACCACCGGGTAGTGGTGGAACTCGTTTTCAATTCTAGGCCTGTTAGGTTTTAAGTCTTATATGTCTTCACTGAAACCCATCAAACGCCCTTGCCTTATAGCTGGAAGTTTATTCCTTTTGACTTCCGGTTTGAAGACAAATGACCCTGGGGATGTAACGGGCAGCACGGTGACTATTGTCAACCCTGCTGTGAGTACGTGTGCATGTCACCAAGAGAGTAGGTCTCAAAGTTCTCATCACAAGGAAAACAAAAAGTGCCGCTCTGTGAGGTGATGGACGTTCACTAAACTCAGCGTGGCCATCATTTTGCAAAGGACATATGACAAGTCACAACGCTGCACATCTCAAATTTACACAGTGTTCATGTCAATTACACCCTAAAACTGGAAGGAAAGATACTATTTACAATGTCACCCCCCAAAATTAAATGCCTAGGGATGAAAACAGCAAAGTCTATGTCAGAGCGGTGTGTTGAAAGCTGCAAGACATTCCTAAGAAACGGGACAAGACCTAAGTCAATAGGGAAATATACAATGATCGCAAACAGCAGAGCTCGATATTGTTGAGATGTCTGTTCTCCTCAAACTAATCTGTAGATTCAGCAGAACTCCAACCAAAATCTCCACAGGTTTTGTGTGTGGACATTGACGAGGTGGTTCTAAAACGTTTACGGAAGTGTGACGGTATTACCCTGTTTTGTCCTGCTCCAACAGCGAGCCTGGAGTCGGAGACGCTCTGCTCCATGTTCGATTCCTGGGCTGCTGACAGCTCCACGGACCCAAATCCCATGCAGACCGGACCATCCATTCTTTTCCTGGTCCATTCGTGAATGAATTCTACAGTGTTTTTTTTAAAGCACCTACTCCCTACCAGGAACTTGGTTAGGGTCCCATGATGGCGATTCGGGGGTTTCTGCCCTCGGCCCTGTGGAGGTGTGACGAAGCCCGGGCTAGCCAGCGGGAGCGGTCCACCGCCCAGCACCTGAGGCCGCCTGCGGTCATCATCCCGGCTGAGCTGTCTGATGACTGTAGCTGTGTGACTCCCCTCATCTGAGACCAACAGAAGAACCGCTCAGCTGAGCCCAGCTGACTCACACCATCTTGGGCAAATGAAATGATTGTTTACCCAAACCACCAAGTTCCGGAATGGTTTGTTAAGCAGCCATAGGTAAGTGACACTGTGGTGGACAACTGGAATTTCCAGTTACTTTGGATTTGCCAAGAGCTGAGTCCAGAGTCCCTGGATTTTGAGATGCTGAGACTTTGCGATTCTGGGACTTCAATATGTGGGGGCTTCAGTATTTATTTAGCATGGACCTAGAACATCGAGTGAAATAGGGTGTGGCAGGAGGCTAGCCTGAAGAAGCGAATGGGAGCTTCCTGTGCTCTCAAAAGCTTGGCTTTATCATGCGAGTGATAAGAAGCAGGGACATTTCAGGAAGGTGGGCCAGGCACAAGCAAATCTGGACATTAGAATGATCTCTTTGGCAGTTCATGGAACCTGGACTGGAAAGACAAAAGACCGGATAAAGCTCCAGAACCACAAAGTGAGACAGGATCTCGGAGAGACACAGGTGCTGGGGAAAGGTAACGAGCTGGAAAGATGAAGGTTAGGTGTGAGTAGCCCTGAGCTCTACCTCTGCACCCAGGTGTAACTCTGGGTGCCCACTCACTCCATCCGAGTGAGCGATCCGAAAGTGTGCATCTCCAGGCCGCATCTCAGACACTCTGATCCGGGTGGATGAGCGTAGAACCCAGACGTTGATAGCTTTGGGTTGCAGCCTGGGTGCTTCTTCTGTGCACACGTGGCTGAAAACCACTGGGTGAGATAAATCAATGAATCTGCAGTTCAGAGGCTGAGGCTGGTGGTAAAGATTTGGTTAAAATCAAGTAAGAGCAGGCAGAGGGAGGAAAAGAGTGGTTGCTGATAAATGACTGGGAAGAACCAACCCTTAAGGGTAGAAGGAGGAAGAGCGGCCATACTGGGGAACAGAAGGCAGGAACAAGCCATCAGAACGGTAGAGGAGCAGGAGGAGGCGGCAGTATCCCGAGCCAGGGCCAGAGACCCGGGCCTGGATGGCAGTCGGCGCATTGGGCGTGTGTGCACAAAAGCTACCATGTGAACCGTAAAGCACTCGGTCCAAGTAAACACACCCACCTTTGCCACCACGTGCCTCTGTTGCCCCCGTGCAGGGGCGGAACACAACCCTGGACCGTCTGCGAGGAATGATCGTCCCATTTTATTGATCTCATGCCATTAGTTAAGTAAAGGACCTCCTGCAAAGGGGTGGACTTCGTTTGACAAAAAGCAAATGGAAGGGCACCAAAGAGAGTGCAAAATCAAGTATTAAATCCTGGGTAATGCATTGAAGAGCAGAGCGTGGCAGGAAACAAGAGGGAAAATTAATTTCTAGCTAGATGAAGCCTGAATAGTTGTCATTATTTTTTAAACTGTAAGAACGTTAGATTGAATACATTTCTTTATTGCTCCATTTCTTTTTTCATCGTAATTCTAGAATCCTGGCTACCTGGCTTTCGTTCAGCTCCTGCTTGGGTTGGGAAGGCAGAGGGTCCTATCTTCCTCTCCTCGCCAAGACAGGGAAATCCAAGACACCACCCTTTCCGCTGCTTTCCACTGGGCAGAGGGCCCTGAGGCCATCCCAGATTCAAGGTGTGTTTGTGAGAGAAGCTGCGAAAAATTAGTGGACACTTCTTTCTACACCGACAATTCACTTGCAAGACGCAGAGCAGACTGAAGTGAGGATTTGGGAAAAGGCTCGGCACAGGCCGCGGGTCAGGGCCATGTCCTCTCTGCCGCGTGTCCCTTCAGCAGGTAGTCGGAGAGTGTCTCCACTCCTAGTTACTGTGATAGTGGGATTAGCCAAATGTTGTGTATTTCAGACTGCCTACAGTTAATTAAGTTTTCATTTTACAGCACATGTATACTTTTCCAAGAAGCAGAAAAGACAATAATCATAATTAAAGTTCAAAAAAACAAATACTTTTGGAAATACCTCTAAATAAGTCACGTGTTGTGTTGCCTGTGATACACAATAACTCTGTGTGCACAGGACAGTTTTTGCTAAGAAAATAAGATTGAAATCAGTGTTGTGTATATGCATATGTATGTATAAATGTATGTATGTATAGACACATATTCAATTGTTTTAAGTGCGTAGAGCCATTACCAACCAGCCCACGCTTCTGTGTTGGACAGACAGATTGAATTCCATTCTAATCATTTACTAGCTATGTGAACTCTGGAAAAATCTCTCAGTCTCTGTGGCCTCTGCTGCTTTGGCAGTCCTACAGAGCTACAGAGAGGACTAGATTAGAGGGGCTTCGAGTTGTGATGGATGGCAAGAAACTACAGTCAGTTTTTGAGTAAGAGAGTTATGCACTGATCACTATCACCATCACCATCATCTCCCTCATCACCATCACCATCATCTCCATCATCATCCCACTGTCATCACCATTATCATCATCACCATCATCACCGTCATTAACACTATCATCACCATTTTTATCTTCACCATCACCATCATCACTTTCTTCTTATCTCTCATCTCTTCTCTCCTCCCCTACCCCTTCCTCTTCCTTCTTCTTCATCTTTGTCTTCATCTTCTGCCTCCTCTTCCTCCTACTCTTCTTCACCTTCACCATCATCAGCATAGTTAGCATGTAATAAGCCTTTACCACGTGCTAGACACTGAGCTAAAAGCTTTCTTCACATGAAAGAGGAGACAGGACCTTAGGGCATACTCTCTAAGGCACTGTGCATGTTGTGTGAACCTAGGTCCTTGTTAATTACCTATAATTATCTGTGTCTGTTTTCTGTAGGGCCTTTTCTCTCATGTATGTGTGGATGTGTCTCTTCCTTTTCGTTTTTTAAAGTTTTTACTTTCAATAAAATTGTTCAGCCTCTGCTCTCTGGATTTCCATGAAGCCAATGGCTGATTGACCCACGGAGCTACAATTTCTCAGAGAGGAAACCATGAACACTTACAACAGGTAAATGCCCTAACAGAGCTGACCATTGGTTCTGCCCTGTAGGGGTAGGAGAAAGCCTCATGGAGATGGTGACTCTGGCTACAAACGCTAAAGTAGAGATTTATCAAATGAATAAAATAAGGAAAGGAGCTGGCTAGGGACAATGTGTGGGTAGAAAGGGAAAATCAGAAAACAACTCGGACAGAGGCCTGTGTGCAGATGAACACAAAGTCTGGAGTTTCTCAACCAGGTGTGTGAGGCTCAGAAATCAAATGGAGAATGTGCGAGACAGACACCAGCAGATGGGTGAACATGGGCAGAAATCCGCTCCCAACCAACCCAGCCTCATGTGTGAGACAGTGGAGGAGGGGACAGCAGTGACCTCCCATCTGTGCTTCTCAGAAACCGCGTGTGTTGAGAGAAGGAAGCAATCGTATCCTCAAAATATTTGGCCTCATCACACACTGAAAAGTTGTTCACGTGTCCTACTGGTTCTTTATCTAATAGAGTCTAAAATGCTTTAAATCACAGACAGGAGTCCTCCACAAAAAGGAATATGGCAATGAAGGTGAACTTCACACAGAATTTTTTTTAAAGCAATTTCTGCCCACAGAGTCAGGTAATTGCACAATCCTAATTGTGCAAAGTCTAGCACAGGGTTTGCTTTCAAAGATTCCTGGGGGTGGGGAGCAGCTAGAGGGGGGAGGAGGAGGCAGGGACGCAGAAGGGGCAGCTGAAGGGGCAGCTGGAGGGAGCAGGAGGGGGCAAGCCTCCCTAGCCAGAGAAAATGGTCCGTCTCTTAGCAAAAATTTTTGAATCATCTCATGCCCCTATAAGAGAACAAACGACTAATTTTAACCACATGCTTCTAGAAGACAAATAACAGCATTTACAAAATTAAAGAAACTCCAAGGATGCAAAACCGTGGCCAATTATGCTGCAGCCCAGAGTGACAATGACCAGCTGACAGTATCAGCCTCTTGAAAAGAGCCGTTGTAATTGAGCCTCTGACAGACCCCTAACTGGGGCAGCAGGGTGCATTTTAATTGCTTGTGCTGGCATTTACTTGGTGTGCTTGGTCCGCCTCAGCATCCCTTTATAAACACCCTATCTGCCCACAAATCAGGTGCAAACGAAAAACCACCCAGGACATCCTCCATTCCAGAGGCAGTTGTATTGTTTTAGAGACATTCGATATTTAAATTTTAATGAAGCCGGAGCTAGGACCGAAGCGCGGTGAGAAGAAAGGGAACCCGGGCTGGAATACACAAGTCCACAGGCAGGAGGCAGGCGGAGGGACACAGGGCGAGCCCGGGGCTGGACCTGCGGGCGGAGGAAGGGGCCGAGCAAGGGGCCGAGCCTGTCTTGCCACTGGCCAGAGGCGGCATTGGAGCGGCAAGATGGCTTCAAGAGCACAGCAGGCGGGGTGCGCAAGCCTGCGGGGACGGACTGGCGTGAAGTCGCTGCACTGCGCTATGTCACTGCCCCGAAAGCGGCTTGCTCTCCAGCAGGGGCGGCCGGGGCTGGGCGCAGCCCGGTGTGCGGTTCCGGGGCGCCCTCCGTGGGAGCCTGGCCTCTCCTGGGCGCCCCTGCTGGCAGTTCCCCCGAAATGCAGGGCGCCCAAACCCCGCTTTCCTTCCTCTCCTTTCAAAACCACGATGTGGCCCAGAGACAGCTCCGGGTCAGGCTAACCGGCTCAGGCTAACCGGCTCACGTCACATACTTCTCTCTGCAGATTCACCTACGTCTCTACGGGCAGTACTGGGCCATTTACAAAAACAGAAAGTGCCGACTTGGTGAATATTTTATGATGTCAACGCTTCAGCAGTTGTGAATGAGAACGACCAAGTTTCCAGAAATCACTTCACTTTCTCATTAGAAACGAGATTTCTGCTGTTTGGGGATGGGGGGGAGATGTTTTGCCCTCAGCCGCAGAGCTCACCCGGTGCGGACTCTGAGGGGGACTCTGCTCCCTGGAGGGCCCTTAGCCAAAGGCTAGCCCTCTGCCATCAACACTGACGCATCTGGTGAGCCGCACCTGGGGATGGGAAAGGGAGCGGCGGGCACACCACCTGCACGGATGGACTCCCAGACCAGAGAAATGAGGCTTGAGTCTTATTTTCCCGTCTTGAGCAGAGTCAACTGAGTTAGCTGTTTGGAGGGGCAGGGCTACAACCCAAGGCTCCAGAGAGGGGGAAAGGGAGGGGGTGATCCCTTTAAATACATTAGTCAACACCTTGAATCCTGAGTATTTAAAGAGGCAAATAAAATGTGGCAAAACAGGATATCAAAAGACAAACGCCGTTCATTGTTTTATATTCTAACATAATAGGAAAATGCAGTTGCCTACACTGCCCCGGAAAGGGATAATTAGGTAAGAAAGGGGCGTCTTCAAGAAATAGCTAAAGGGGGTTATAAATCAGCACCCACCAGCCCTTGAGAATAAAGCAGAAACATCTCGGTGCCCCAGGGAAGCAGTGACCCAGAGTTGCACAATGTTCCCCAGCAGGCTGCCCACAGAGGTTCTCCAAGTACGGGCCCTGGACCAGTAGTATCAGCCTCACTGGGAACTTGCTAAAAAGGAAGATTAGGGGAGCCATGCCCCGGGCCCACTGAATAGAAACCCCAGATGGGGCCCAGTCTTCTGTGTTTTTAAAAGCCTTCCAGGTGACTTGGAGGCACCCGGAGTCTCAGGTCCACTAAACATGAGCTGCTGGCCCAGCCGCTGCCCACACAGGACCCATTGCAGCCAGTGCCCAAGGATGAGCTCTCCTGGACAGCCCAGCGACACAGCCTCTGCTCTGGGGCACCCTGTCGCAGCGTGGAGACTTTCTCTCAAGGGCGTGGTAGTCTGAGGCTCCCCCAGCCACCCACCCTGCTCCTCACTCTCCATCCCTCCACATAAATCTCTTGTAGTCTCTTCTACCTTGTTGGGACGCTAAAGGGAGCAGGCCTGAGAGCATTCACATACCCAACCATAAGGCCCTCCTATGCACACACAGGCTGGGGGGTGCTGGGACCAGTGGCCCCACCCTCCTCTCTGTTTACCAACAACAAAGCGACACTCGGAGTTCATAAGCACCTGCCACTTCCAAATGCTTCCCTGGCCGTCATTCATTTAATTCTTGCCTGGGCCCCGTGAAGGAGGCTACTCGTGGATGAGAAAACTGACATCCAAAGAGATGGACCAGCTTGTCTAGTGACACACAGCTGAGCACTGGAAGAGGGGCTCCAACCCGGCCACCGCACGCCCAGCCTCCCACTGGTTCCCACGTGTGCACCTAAAGGCTGGGACGGTCTTCTGCCCGTGAACATACCCACAGTGCCCAGTACATCAGCGGCAGCCAGTAAGCAGTCAGTGAGTGAACAAATGGAAACTTAGGCATCCTGCGTTCATTGGCTCCCAGGCTTCAGGCAGCCACAGCTCTGTTGTGAAGTGTCCTTGAGTCCCCATTGGCCCATAAATTGAAAAGAAAACAATCACTGTTTGCATGTTTATGTAGAACATATTTTTCAGTGTATCTAGAAACCATTGTGGTGAGTGCAATAATGTTCATGTAAGAGGTCGCTGATTCATAGTCATTTTCTGTGTGCCATTTCTATTTTTAAGACAACAGATACTAGAATACGAGACCCTCAGGTGAGGTTCCAGGACATGCTGTCACATTCAAAAAAGAGTCATAATATTGGAACATGAATCAGAAGGAGAGGAGAAAAGCTGGAAAGAAAGGATTTGGAGGAGGAGAGGGAGGGAGGGAGGGTGGGAAGATCTCACCTTTGGGGTGAACGAAAGCCATCATGAGGATGCTCCTCCCCCCTCTTACACAACACCCCACTTCCTGTGGAGTTTACCCCAACGGGGCTCACATAAGACCATCTTAATTTGCTTCATCTAAGAACCACCGCCCTGAATGGCCAAAGCAGAATTTGAACTTGAGCTGTGCTGGAGATGTCTGCGAACTCCCTTCCACGTTCAGAAGGATCAGATTCTACTCAGGTCGTTTTGGGACACGATGAATCAGCAGGAGTGGAAGCTCGCAGAAGCCGCCCAGAGAAACCAGGCGGGAGCAGAAACGCAATTTGCTTCCTGTATTACCAGCAATAAGCAATCTTTTATATCATAATGTATGATCTAAAAATAGTTCAGTGTAAATCTGGAGCCCTCGAACATAATGAAAGGAGGCTGCACATAAAAGCTAGTTATTCATTTATTCTCTACATTAAAGGCTTCAACAGTAAGAGCCCAATTAACAAAAAAGACCAGTGGGAAATTATACACAATACTTTTTGTTTATTACAGAGAGACTTTTTGGTCATATCTCACTGAAAGGAAATTTTGTACTGACTCTCAGAACTCACACGTGGCAATTTCCCTCTGAATGTAGGTTCCTCGCAAATGATGATACAGAAAGAAATAGAAGGGGGAAACGGTGAGTTTTTTAGAAAGATAGGACCACTGTGTTATGAAGAGATGTGAATGGCATTTTTCGTGGCCACCGGTCAGCCTGTAGCCTTGGACAGACGGGCAAGGCCAGAGCTGTGGCTTTGAAGACGCAGCAGGATCGAGACTCAGGGATTCTGGATTCCAGCTTAGGAGGGATGATTGCACTCCAGATTGTCTTATGAATTCTCGGAGTGCTGTGCCAATTACCGCTAATGTGGTCCTCTCGCTGCCATGGTGGACACAAGGACACAGGTATGAACAGCAGGATCGGGGTTCTCCCGCCAAAGCCCTGGGCCAATCTCCAGCCTCGAGTTTCTCTTCTGCCAAACGAGACAGGTAATGAGAGCCTATCTGAGATACCTTGAACCTCTGCTACTCTGGGACAATCTCAAGGGCATACCCAGGAGGCCAGATAACTAAGGAGAAATAGCAGAGATTACACGTTCCCTTCAACATTCAACATTGCCATTTTCTGTTCTTCCTGATCCCCAGTGTCCGTGCCATAAAATTATGTGTGATTTCTCCAAGGCCCATATGTGGTTGCCAGCCAGGAAGCTGGCACATTGGGGCAAATTATTTAGCTGGAGAATGAGCCTGCTGACCCCCAGCATCCCCATTTGCAGAAACCCGGGTGGTTCTCTGCTCCCTGTCACAGTGAGGAGATCTTGTGAACCGATGGAGCCCTTCCTCTTCCCACACTAGTGAATGACCGCTGAAGGGAGCCCCTGGCCAGAGTGGGGACAGAGACGACCTGGAGAAGCAAGCACTCTCTCCGAGTTCAGGCCCAGGAGGCACTGAAGGGTGGGATCACGCGTCAGCAGTGCCTGGCTCTCTGGCAAACCCACCCTCGGCCCTTCCATGGGTGCAGTTATGTGTTGTTATTGCATTTGACAATTAGACTATGTATCAAGGTCTCAAGACGCATCTTTAAAGAAAATCAAAGGTCTTTCATACCAATGCCCCCATCCTTATTATGCCTAAAGTTGCCAGCAGTGAGAGTGTGAGTTTTTGAACGGTGTGTCTTGATCACGTGGATGTGATATGATTCGAGTGTTCACACATTCTAATTGGGGCCACTTCTGTAATTATGTAATGTTTCCAGTTGGTTCTTTTTAACAGCAGGAGTGACTCAACAGGCCTCCCTGTGTTCTGGAAATGCTAGGGTACGGTTATAAATGTCACACTGCACCCAGAGGGAATGGTCACAGAAGAGGTGAAAGTCAAGAGGGAGGAGAAGAATCTGCCACCTGCCTTGGCACCAGAACCCAGGGACTTCTAGTGGCCCTGGGGTCTCACATCTTTGGCGGAGCTGCTGAGCAGACCCGCTCTCCCAGCTGCCCCGTGACTCAACTCCCAGACTTCTCACCATCCAGGGAACGGTCCCCAGTGAGCGTCACACACTGGCACGCCCGGGGCAAAGCACAGGATTTCAGAGCGATAACTGCCGACACCAGCGTCCAAGATGATCAGTCAGAATGTGGGAAGTCATGGGACATGCCGTGTTTCCAGGCTATAAGACGCACTTCTTTTACCATGCTTTTTGCTTCAAATTTCCCCCCTATTTTCCTCCTCTAAAACCTAGGTGCATCTGGGGTCTACACCAGAAGACGCACCCAAGTTTTAGAGGAGGGAAGTAGACAAAAAATGCAAAAATTTGCACTACTTGAAGCAAAAAATGTGGAAAAAAGTGCGTCTTATAGTCTGAAAAATATGGTACATGTGTCTCTATTAATTACCTACATGTAACTATAATAATGTATTTTATATATTTATACATTAATAACACATTGCACGTTTATTATAAATTGTATAATTATATATTTATAGCCTTACGCATTTCTATATTTATGTATAAAATGCTATAGTTTCATATATGCAATTACATGTGTATGTATGTACATATGTATATATGATAAGTAAAAGTGATAATACATCAAAGTAAAATATATTACTGTAGTTGTATTTATACAATTAACTAATACATACACGCCTATTGGAGCACGTGCCCAAAACTGTTTCCAAATGGTTGTATGCCGCCAAAAGTGCTGCAGGTCGGCTGCCCTGACCCGGGCAGTGTTGTCCTCAACTGACTTCGGGACCGGCTGGGCCCTGTCTCCCCACGTTCAGCGGGCAACCGACCTACGCTGAGCCAGGCCTCTCTCTAAACGAGCATCCCTGCAGACACTTACTGAACAAAATATCATGATTCCAGTCGCCTGGATTTGCTGTGTATAATGCGCTCCTGTGTACAATGGGCACTCACTTTTTGTGTGCATTATACACGGGATTATTATACCCATTACTATACCCATGGCATGTAATCATTATACTCACGTATAATGCGCATCCTTATTTTTCCCTCAAAAATGGGCAACAAAGAGCGCAGTACACATGGCAGAACTCAGTATTTTATGGGTTTCTGCCCGCTGTTTCGCCTGTCAGGATGAATACATGTATGTGTGTGTCCTCAACTATGTTAAAACTAGAATAGGTGTGTTTTTTGAAGGCTGGGAGAAAAAGGGTAAGTTGTCAACACAGGTTGTTCCACGGTGGTGGGCTTGGGGTGACTTACCCCACTTCTTCATATTTTTTATATTTTTGAACTCTTCGGCAGTGACGTATTTCTACGACAGCGAAAAGACAAACATCGGTAAAGCAGATGCATTCATCCTGCCGTCCACTCGCCTCACTGCTCCGTGGTCATGGGTGCGTCAGCAGTAAATTGCTCTGCGTTCATACAATCTAAACACCATGCAGGATTCGGTGCATAACTTTGACTTGGTTTTAACCATTTATTTCCATCAAATTGTCACAATTTCAAATAACAATAACATTTCAGCAAATGTGTGGGTGCACGTGTGTATACAGGGGTGGGCAAAAGTTTACAGCTGTTCACATGGAAATAGCACAGTAATTAATAAGTAATTATACAGAATAAACTCCATGTTTTTCGTACACACAACGATCAATGTGCTTTTGCCCCGCCCACATATACAAATGCGTAAAACGACATTTCCCCGGAAGTGGACAGGGGTCGAGAGAAGGGCAGAAACAGGGTGTGACCTGCGTGCTCCGGGAAGGGCAGAGCTAACCTCGCAGGAGGGGACCAGTCTGCCTCCCCCGGTTTGTGTGGACACCCCCTTTGCAACGTATTTGCAAGCCACCTGTCAGCCACTTCCGATACGAGCTCGTGGTTTACTGATTAACTGTTAATTCACTCCAGAAAGAAGGCTTTAGCTAAGCCCGGCTCGGCTCATATTATCTGAGCCAGATCGAAGCTGTTGTACTTTCGTCGAGCTTACCGAAATGCTATCCTCATAAACATTTTACGGCAACTGTGGAACAAAATAGGTAAGCACAGTTACCGTTTTTTAAACTTTTTTATACATGACTCAAGATGTCACTGGTGAGATCAGCCATTGCAAGCTCAGCTGTGTCTCACACACACACACACACACACACACACACACACACACACCATGAGCCACATTCCCCTGGGCACACCAGAGGAGTCAGAGAGTGGCTAATTCAGAGAGTGGCAGGACAAGCGTGCCGTCACCATGAACAGGTACGTCACCTCCTCAGAGCTAAGGAAAAGTCCAAGGCATCCTACAAAAACTTTAGACAGGTCCCCACTAATTAAGCAGAAATTGGACTGTGTTTTTAATTCTTGGAATGTGCACACTAAAACCAGAGGCATCTGGATGTGTTTCCCGAATGCCAGCGGTGCTGAAGGAGGGGATCGAACGTGACTGAAACCTGGGATGTCAGAAGCAGGGGACCCAGGCAGCGGGACTGCGAATGCGGGCGAGGTGTCCCCCGCAGCATCCTGACCGGTGGTGACAGCAATATCAGCGAGAAGAAACCCGCCGACGGGAAGCAAGTAAGATCCTGTAGGGATTCCAAATTGGTACAAGAAATACATTATTGTGTTTCTCAAGATGAAAACATTCACAGCGTGGATTACAAATACGCTGCTATTATCAATGACTCCGCATAAAGCGTGTTATTATCTCAATTATTAAATGAGCAGCTTCGACGGCGCCATTATGAAATGATTGCACGGAAGGGAGAGGGCAGCATCGGCCTCTGATTAGAGAGGACGCGGGGAGCCTGGGGGGTCGAAGCAAGCGACAGATCTAGGAGCCAGAGCGAGGCCTCCGCTTTGGTCCGCCGCTTGACCAAAAAGTGTACAATGACGACCGGCTTTGCACACTCACATACGATGACTCACGTCTCACTTTGCTGAATCAAACTAGGCATAGGCTGTACTTTTCTGAAAAAAGTTGTGAGTAAATAAATCTTTGTGGAAAATCAAATTATGCTTTAATTGCACCAGGGGAGATAATACACATATACAATGGATTTTTTTTATTTTAAAGCACAAAAATATCAATGATTAAGGATAGCAAGTCTGCACAGCTCACCTGTGACTCCAGTTCTAATTTGATTTTTAAAACCCAACATGTACACTCCCAGTGACAGGAAAACCAATATTGATTCCTTCTTTTGGAAAAGAAGGGTTCTCGTGTTAAATGATGCCTTTTCCTGGGTTTTTGTGTTTTGTGTGCCTGTGCTTTGGACCTTGAATCCAGGTGCTGCGTCTGGGATGTGCCCGCCTGGTTAGATTACTGCCGCAGCCCCTACGTGACTTAGATGATGAGGCTGCGGGAGCTGAGAGCACGCGCATGGGTGGGTGCGGGAGGCAAGACAAACGCTGAAAACAACCCTGCAGTCTGGCGGATGGGGGTACGCAGGAGATAGAGACCCCCGGCATCAGAAACCAGCCCACGTGAGCCCAGATAACTAAAATATGCTGTCGTCGTCACCAAATAACTAGGCGGTTATGGGGGGAAGTCAGGCTGGGGTGTATGGACGGGGGGACAAGGGACCATAACTGATTCAGTCGCCAAGGAAGCGCCCGAGGGCTGGGATCACCTGAGGGTTTACGCAGCAACCTCGTGCAAGTGTAGTGCCTGTGAGTAAGGTCTGCAAGGCCCTGATGACTGTCACAGGCTCAGAGACGTTGAGTCCCCAGATCCAAAGGGATGAGCAGCAGAGCTGGTGGCTCCCCACCATGCTGATTCTCAGCCACGTGCTCCATAGGGGAGTCAGGTTCAGCACAAGCCAGGGCTTCCTCCCCAGTTCCAACCAGTGGCCCACACGGAGACTCCCCCCAGGCAATGCAGCACAGCGCCAGGGTCTGGCCGCACCTCCACTCAACATCCAAACACACAAGCTCACTCCCCGACTTGGCTGCCAGAACTGACTATGAACAAGAAAAGCAACCCGATTCAAAATAAAATATTCAGAAAATTTACTCACTGAAGAAAATTAGTAAATCACTATTGAAAATTCAGAGAAAAATTATTTTAGTAGATACTCACATACACACAATGACAGAAACTATTGTATATCAGAACTGAGCCTTTAAGAAAAATTTACACCCAAAAAATTCTAATAGAAAAATAAGATCCACATTTGTTTTAGATATATATTTTTTTAAATCCAGATTGGAACATGTAAAGGCGTAGCAAGAGAAACTGCGCCTCTGTTGATACAAGTGATAGAATATTCTCTGCCGTCAAGAATATGCGGACCTGGAGGGGATGGATGAAAAGGGGGAGGGAGTGAGAAGTACAAATGGGTGGTCACCAAACAGCCACAGGGACATGAAGTCCAGCACAGGGAGCACAGGGGGTAATATTAGAATAACCATGTGTGGTGCCAGGTGGGTACCAGACTTACCGGGGTGATCACTTCGGTAAGTGATTACTTATCAAAGTTATTAGAAAGATGTTCAGTTACATCTCTCTGACCACTATGCCGTACATCTGGAATTAAAGCAATATAATACTGAATGGCAACTCTAATTGAAAATTTAAAATATGAACAACAAATTTTAAAAATATTTTTAACAGAATATGTTGACCTTTTGAAAGAATCAGCATCAGCCCTGAAAGTGTTTCTGAGAGACAGGAAAATGACATATTCATAGGACCACACTTGATGTGGGTAATTTACGGCTGCTTTTCATTCTAAAAACGTGACTGTGCCAGAGCTTGGGCGCCAGCTGGGTAAGAAGCCAACGACGCAGCTAATTTCTGTGCCACCTCTTCTTTAGACACCTGCCACACGCGTGTGCCTGTCCCCTTCGCCTGAGTCCTGTATTTTCTGGGCAGCAACAACACACCCCAGAATACGAGATCACTTTCATGTTAATTGCAGTTACACAGGAAAACACAACGCACTGCCAAAATATTCACGGGATAATTGCCCTGCGGTGACAAGATAATCTTCCCATTCTTCCCAAACAGAGTGTGCGCCCCATCTAATTACTTCGCAGTCTCCTAGGCAGACACGTTCAGAGGCCCCAGCCACGTACCTTTCCACGTGCAGCTTCTCTCCAGGCTGCGTCTTCCCTGACGTCGCAGGAAGTGTGCAGATACGCCGAGGATTCGATCAGGGTTTCTCAGCCTCTGCACCGCTGACACGTGGAGTCAGGTGATCTTTTTCTCGTGGATATGTATGTGCTTCGGGGAGTGTGCGTGTGTTCGGGGGGATGGGACTTTCCCGTGCACTGTGGGATGTTTAGCAGCCTCCTTGGTCTCCACTCACTGATGACAGCAACATTCATCCACGCCCAGTTTTGACAACACGAAATGTTTCGGCACATTGTCAAAGGTGTCCTGGGAGGCAAACTACACGCCCCACCCATTGGGAGCCCCTGGAGTAGATGTTTTTGCCCAGTTAGTAAGCAGGTCCTGCTGCCAGCTGATGGCCCAGGACACACACCAGAAGTAGACAAACGTGTCTACGACCCCCTTTGTCCCACAACCCTTTTCTCTGCGCCTCTTCCCATGTCTGCTGGAGCCCAGGGCCTGTTGCCCTCTCCTCGTGGAGTCCCGGCTCCTAGAAAGCACCCAGGTCTTCTCCCTCCAAAGAGGCCCACGGCCTAAATAACTGTGCTGTCTCCCATGTTCCCCACGACCATGGGAACCGCACACTAGACCTTCTCAAAGATTCCATTCCACCATCATTCCTCGTCTGAGGTTGGGGTAAAAAGGGAAGCAGATGAAAGGTAAAATATAAATCAGTAGTATTGTCAGTACTCACAGGGGTACTTGATGAAATTTTAGGAGGCTTGCACAAGTGAACGAGAAAATAACTTGGGGGTGAGAACACTGTGGGATTTCTTGCATAAGGCTAGCCCTGCTGAGCCCTGCCAAGATGCTGGGGTGTAGGAAAAAGTCTTCAGATTCCAAGGACAGTCCAGCCCTGCACAAAAGGAACCGTTGGAGTTCATTCTCAGCCCTGAATGTATTTGGCTAAGGCTGTCCCTGGGTATTTCCAGTATTCATCAAATTAGGAAATTTCCAAATCATTCTCAATGGATCATTGTAATTTGCTTTAAAATATAATTGCTAAGAGAAGATGTAATTGCTAATTGGCTGACCAACTCACTGTAGAGCTGTGATTGGATGAGACTGTAACTCCAACGTTAGGGTGGCAGCTTTCTATGTGACTTAGGAGTGAGAGACCAGGGGGCAACACTGTTTCCCTCTGTTCCTAACCACAAAGAATAGTGGCCTTGGAAGTAGAAGTTCAAAGAAAAGGATAAAAACCACTTTCCATCAGCTCCCCAGCCCAGGTAGTTAATGCCTTCTGATTGGCACAATTCAATTCGCATGTACCTCTGGTTTCTAAAATTTCGCCCAGCACAAAATCGTCCAAGGACGCACATGGAGAAAATTAATGTGTGTATTTTGTAACAGAAACATTAGGGAAGAATGGCATCAACAGCTTAACCTGGTTTAAAATAGGGACAGTGCCATAAAGCCACTCCATGGCAGTCTTCTTGGGATGGCCTTGCAGAAGTCCCAACTTTCTAAATAGAGGAAAACATTGAAATCCCAGGGAGATGAGTGGAAAGCCTTTGGCTTGTCTGTGGTCAAGCCTCAGTCAGCCCTGCGGCTCCTGCAGACATCCTGCTCGTGGAAAGGGCCAGAAATATGGGATCCGTGCCGTGGCCACTGGACACAGGGCAGAGCTCAGAGCTGACAGCATTTCTTCCTATCGTCACGGCCACAATGCTAGTGAGATGGGTCACTTTACTATGACCGTTGTCAGGCCACACAGCATCAGACCCAGCATGCCTAACAATGAACCTTGATTCATCAACTCCAGCGCTGCTAACCCCAAAGCCCTCCCCACTCCAGAGGTCCATCCTTCTGGCTGTTCAAGCCATAATTCCAGTGCCCTCTTTGCCTTCACTCGTTCTCTGCCCCTTCACATCCAGCTCAGCAGCATGACCTCTTGGCTATACAATCCAGACCTCTCAAGAAGTCTCTGTGTACTTTGTACAACCTCCTCCACAAACACCCCAACCTCAGCCACCGCCATCCTTCACCCGTAATACCATACACACTGTATCGGCTTCCCCTCTTGCTGCCTCTATGGTCAGGTTTTGATGCGGGAGCCAAAGACTAGTACTTTTCCTTTCAAAAAACAAAAATCAGATCTTGTCTTTCCCCTGCATAAAATCTTCCCATGACTTTCTATTCCACACAAAAATATACAAAGAAGTTGGAGGAATCATGCTACCTAATAGCAAACTATACTACAAGGCCATAGTAATCAAAACAGCCTGGTACTGGCATAAAAACAGACAACACATAGATCAACGCAACAGAATAGAGAGCCCAGAAATAAACCCACACCCTTAGTCAATTAATATTCAAGAGGAAGCAAGCACATACGATGGGCTAAAGATGGTTTATTCAATAAACAGTGTTGGGAAAATTAAACAGATACATGCAGAAAAATGAAACTAGACCACCTTCTTACATCACACACAAGAATTCAAAATGGATCAAAGACTTAAATGTTAGACCCAAAAGTATAAAAATCCTAGAAGAAAATATAGGCAGCAAGATATCAGGCATTGCTCATAGAAATTTTTTATCAGATATATCTCCCCAGGCAAAGGAAGCAAAAGAAAAAAATAAACAAATGGGACTACATCAAACTAAAAAGTTTTTGTACAGCAAAGGAAATCATCAACAAAATAAAAGGACAACCCACAGAATGGGAGAACATATTTGCTGATACATCTGATAAGGGGTTAATATCCAAAATTTATAGAGTACTTTACAAACCTCAACACCAAAAAAACAAGCAACTTCAATTTAAAAATGGGCAAAGGACCTGAATAGAGACACTTCTCCAAGGAGGACATAGAGATGACCAATAGACACATGAAAAGATGCTCAATGACACTAATCATCACAGAAATGCAAATTAAAACCACAATGAGATATCATCTCACACGTGTCAGAATGACTTTCATCAACAAATCAACAAACAATGAGTGCTGGTGCGGATGTGGACAAAGGGGAACCCTTTGCACTGTTGGTGGGAATACAGACTGGGGCAGCCACTGTGGAAAGCAGTACGGAGATCCTCAAAAAATTAAAAATAGATCTGCCTTTTGATCCAGTGATCCCACTTCTAGGAATATATCCAATGGGATCCAAAACACTAATTTGGAAAGAACACAAGTAGCCCTATGTTCATTGCAGCATTATTTATAATCACCAAGATATGGAAGCAGCCCAAGTGTCCATCAGTAGACAAGTGGATAAAACAACCACGAGGCATTTACACGGTGGAATGCTACTCAGCTGTAAAAAAGAAAAAAATTTACCCTTTGTAACAGTATGGATGGACCTGGAGAACATTATGCAAAGTGAAATAAGCCAGAGAAAGACAAATACCATATGATTTCATTCATATGTGAAATCCAATGAACAAACTGAACTAACAAGCA
>CM052539.1:186289829-186310967 GCA_028533065.1 Trachops cirrhosus | reverse complement strand
AATAAGAACTCACTGGCCCCCTCTGCTGGCAGTGAGGAGTAAATGGCCTGGCCGAATCAGCCACTTAAATCCTCACGGGGTTTCAGCTGTGTTTTCTGCAGTCATTTTACTTAATTCTCTCCTCTGTGCGGAACACCCATCACTGCCCAGAAATATCCCCAATGACTTAGAGGGCAGGAGTGATTCACTGAAATGCACATGTGAAAAATGACACACACAGGGTGGGAGGATGGGGGCACTGAACTGTATGCTTAAAAATAGTTAAAACGGTGCATTTTATGTTCCATGCCTTCGTCACACTAGAATAATGACGCACGCACACAGAGGAACGCGGTGTCAGCGAGGACAAGGGGAATGAAGAGCACATTGTGCTTAGGAATCAAATGTGCACCTGACCCACTGTAAGCTTCTTACGTCTCTGCTGGGCGGGGGTCCACACGGCCTGGACCGGCGAGGGGTCCCGGTGGGCACCCAGGGACGGTCTGGGGGTGGGGAGGTTCCATGATGAGGGACTGGAAAAAACACAGGGCCAGGCCTGGTGGTCAGGGACACGGCAGGAAGGGGAAGTGCCCCTCTGTCCCTCCTCTCCATCTGCCTCCTCACTCTGTCCAGAATGTAAAAGAGAGACGCGTGGTGGCCCCAGAAACGGCACCCCAAGGGCTCCGAAGAAACCAACATATCCAACCCCATTATTTTAACAGTTCAGAGTGGTAAGAGGGCTGGGGAAAGGACTCAGGCGCTCTGAACAGTGGAGAAAGACGTGGGAGAGTCAGATGACCCACGTTCAGAGTCACCCACAGAGGTTTGTTCAAACAAGGAAGATTTCATAACTCAGGAGGCCAAGTTCAAAACAGGAAACAAAGGGGCATGGGCCTCCCTGCCTCTGTCTGGGCCCCTCTCTTGGGAGGAACCAGAGGTGATGAGAGAGTATAGAGAGAGGGGGCGGGTGGGAAGGAGCAGAGAGGAAAGGGAAATCAAAGTAGAAAAGGGGAACAGACGAGAGGCTAGAGAGGCTGCTGGTCGACCTTGACCCTGCCCTCTGCATTAGAGCAGGCTGCTGCACCTAATGGTCAGGTTGAGGCCCAGAGCCCGAGTTTGCCCTCTGCTGTGCAGAGGGTGGGGCTGTGGGGTTCGGAACCAGCAGGAAGGCCAGTCTGAGATGAAAGGGCACACATGTGTGGGCATGCACTGCACAAAAACTCGATTTTTTAGCAGGTATGTAATACATGTCAAAGGAAAAAACTAAATTATCAACCCATCTCTTAGTTCGTTCCTTCAAGGGAGCCCTTATTTTAAACTCTAAATTTAATGTAAAGCCCCAAATGTGGTATCATTTATTTAAAAAGAGAGACAGAGAGACAGACACAGGGGTTGTCTTTTTCTAAAACCCGGGAGAAAACAGGGTCATGAGAAATTTGGCAAGGTTCTGGTAAACTTTCATCTTACGTGGGAACACTCGTCATCTGCCAATGCCACAGTCTGCAGCATCCATAAAAATTAGGCTAAAGCCAGGTAACAACAGGAAGCTACAGGTCACATGGAACATAGTGTCAGTAGGTGCCGCAGGGACACTCTGCAGCCAAACTTCCGCCTCGCCCGCGCCACGCCTACGCCACGCCTACCTGCAAACTGGGTCCTTGCACCTCGCGGATTCGTGCGCCTGCAGTGGCAGATCCAACCAATTGTGCTTATTAAGACAGATGCTGCCTCAGGCACGTGCCAGCTCCTTCACATTCCCCCGAAACCCCACTTCCACAAGCTACAAGCCCTTTGCAAGCTTCGTAGTGACAGAGGCAAGCATCTCCCGTTGTGGCATGTTTGCCGCCATGCTTTGCGCATTAAATTTAGAACGTTTGCAACATAAACAAGCCTCACATTCGATCCATGAAACCCATGGGCTTGAAACGCTGCATCGATGACGAATATTTGTAACATACAACATCATGAGCCTGGTGGCCACTCTGGACCTTGAGACATGTTTGTTTAATTTTCTGAATGAAAAAATTAGAAACTAGGGAATCCTCAAAAAACTTAATTTTCCTGCAAAACACTGGAAAAGCCCATGGTGCTTATGTAAGATAATAAAGCACAAATTATTCCTAGGCTGTGTTTTTAAAGTCAGCTTGACGGGAGGGTGATTTTATAGCAACTCTGGTTTGCAAACACTTGAATAAATGTCAGAAAAAGTCTTTCAAACAAATAAACAAATAGTAAAGTCAACCTAAAATACCATTTTATGGGAAAATGATGACATTTTCTGTTTTTTCCAGAATTAGACAACTTATCAAATCAGTGTTTGATTTGTCAGTATTGACTTACTAGTGAAATAATGAGGGGGGAAAATCTAACCATACAAACCCTCGTCTCTCCTTAAAATAGCCCAAGTTTACATGCGTCTCACTCAGCGGCGTTTAGCGAGGGGGCCTTGAAGAAATGTTTGTTGTAAACGCAGCGATCCAATTAGATATGTTACAGCAATCTTCGAGACAAGTGTAAAAAGGCTGAGAAATTTTGAAGAAAGCGGAAAAATTTAGAAACCATCTGGAAATCTTAAATAGACGACGGTAATTATTCAGCTGTTTAGAAACAAGTCCTTGACAAGAAAACTTGAAGCTGGTCTCTCATTTTCTACTAAAATAATTGTTTGTTTTCAAATCTTACGGCGTTGGGTTTGTCCTATCAGTACGTGCCCTCACTCAGTGCCAACGTCCCTCTCCCTGGGGACGGATCCCACAAGTCCAAACAGAGAGTCCACGTTTGGAGAGCTTCAGGCTCTTTGTCCTCCATGTGGAATTCACCTCCAAAACGGCCACCAAGTCCCCACTTGAAGTCACCTGGCCATGGCTCTTCCCCTAGCTGTTCAAATTCCAGAAGCTGAAGCTCCTTCTCCTGCCTGCAGGCTGGGTCCCTGCTCAAGCTTCCAGAATTATTCTGTGTCTAGTGAAAGGAAGGTGACGAGGTCCCAGTTCAGTAGCTGATGTGACTGGAAACAAGCCAACTTATCTTCCGGCACTTTTCCCAGTGCCTGAATCCTGGGAGACCCCTCTGCAAGTGACTGCACGGACACGAGCCACTAGCAAATGTCCTGCTGGCTGCTGTGTCTCCTCAGGTTCCTGTCGCTGAGCCCCACCGTGAGCCTGGCCACACTCAGCTGGGTCTCCCACTTCTGACCATAGTTGAACTGGTCAGGCCCCCCCAAACCTGCACCCAAACTGTTCGTGACTGCTGGCTTTGTTCACGCTGGGCCACCCATCTTTCACGGGCCTTCCCTCCCCAGCAGCACCCTAGGATCACCAGGGGTTCCAGAACTGGACACCGACTATGACCTGATCTCTGTTCTGCCCCCAGTTCCCTACCCGGGGGGTTGCTGTGTTGCCCCTGAGTCCAGTCCGCCACTCAGACCCTGACCCCCGCAGAATGGCCTTTCTCACTTACTATTCTAATCCTAGTATTATGATCATGTTGCAACCAGTGACCTGCTTTCCTCAGAATTCTCTAGAAAGTCACCACTTCACCACTAGAGAGAGTTCCCGTCTTCCCACCCACTGGGAGGCAGATCATGCTGGAGTCACCTGGTATTCCTCATGCTTCCTTCTTCCTTCCTCTGGCCCATACTAAGCCCTTTCTGGCATTTAATTCCAATAACCCAGTCATTTGTAGAAGGGCCAGGGAAGGCTAGAGGACCGCTAGGTTGCAGAGATAGCTTCTTAAAAATCTAAACTACAACTCTATCCCTGTATTAGTCTGATCAGGCTGCTGTAACAAAATAGCATAGACTGGATGGCTTGAACAGAAACTTCTTTTCCTGAAGCTCTGGAGGCTAGAAGTCCAAGATCAAGGTGCTGACAGGGTTAGCCCCTTCTGGGGCCTCTCTCTTCGGTGTATAGATAGCTGTCCTCTCCCTGTGTCCTCACATGGTCACCCCTACGTGTGGGTCTGTGTCCTGATCTCTTCTTATAAGGGCACCAGTCAGATTGGAGTAGGGCTTACTTAATTGCCTTTTAATTTAATTACCTCTTTAAAAGCTGTATCTCCAAATACAGTCACAGCTGGAAGTACCAGGGGCCAGAGCTTTAACATTTGAATGCTCAGAGGACACAAATCAGCCCCTAACGTGCCCTAAGCAAACTGTAGCAAACATCCATCGAATGATCCTGCTCAGGCTGCCCATCCCCCACCCCTGACCGTGGCCTTCGGGGTACACAAAGCCACGGGTTGAATGCAGTGTGATGTCCTGGAAAGCCCACTTTAATTCACACTGTGTTATGCCTAGAAAAAGAAGCCACCAACATATTTTGGAGAAATATGTATTTTATTCAAAATTTTACTATTAAAGCGCAGGACTTCAAAATAAAATTTGTCGTAGCCTCAGACCACCCTAGTCTGGCTTCTTAGACACCCTAGGGATATACATCCTCCTTTTTTTTTTTCTGTTGCAAAAATTATGGTGAAAAAGTTTGAGGAGCCCTGAGTTTTTCTCCAAAAGAACACTCATCACCAGCTTCCTCGTCTCTGAATGCGGGTCACTGTGATAAGCAAAGGTCCCAAAGCCCCCGGGGGTGTCAGTGCTGGTGACCACAAGCTGGTTGGCCAAAATTTTTACTCAGACAGAGCTCATGTCTCAAATCATGTCCCCAGGGTGCAGTTCATGTACTTTATTAATTGGAGCTTCCACAATTTTCTGAAGATTCCATCTAAGAGGACAGTTGGAAATACAACTCACGCATGCCCGCTCCGGCGGATTTTTGTGATGGAACACAGAAGGAGCTCCTCACCAGAATGCACCCCCCGATTAAATTTTGTTATGACTAATATCAGTGCTTTAAAATAATTAGCCTAAAAAGAAGTCTGTGATACCTTTATGAAAAAATTAATAGTGGATATTAATAATAAATGTATATTTATGCATGTTCCTGATATAAATTAGTATAATACAGTATACCTAATATAGTAGATACACCAGTTATCCCTAAATTCATCTATATATTCAATGCAATTGACCTTTCAGCTCGATTTTTTATGAATCCAACATAATTTTTAAATGTATATAAAGGCATGAAGACCCACAAAAAGCTAAGGGGATCCTGACAGTGACGAATAAAGGCAAGGATCGGGGTGGATGTGAGAAAACTGCTGTAATAAAAGCAGCGTGGTTCTGGGACCGACCTGGACAAGCAGACGGGTAGATAAGTAGGCTTAGCAGATGACAAGTGAGAAACTGAGTCACTATGGAGAAAGTTAAAGCTGTATTCTCAGCTAATCCTGTAAAAAGATTTAAATTTGCAACGGTTTAAAAATCTAAATGTTTGCCCTGACCAGCATGGCTCAGCGGGTTGGGCATTGCCCTACAAAGCAAAAGGCCACTCGTTCTATTCCCAGTCAGGGCACATGCCCAGGTGGAGGACTCAGTCCCCAGAGGAAGCACAAGAGGCCACCAGTTGATGTATCTCTCACAGTGCTGTTTCTCTTCCTCCCTTCCCCTCTCTAAAAATAAATGAATAAAATCTTTTTTAAAAAATCTAAATATTAAACATGATTGCAAAGATGTTGGAATATGTCTTCATGTCTCAAAATCAGCACAAGACTATTTAAACAAGAACCAAAAGAGCAAGCCATGAAATCACATACCCGTGGATAGATTCGGCTACATCAGAATTAACGCTCTTTGTCAAGTGAGTGTGGACGAACAAGGGACCACATACTAAAACCAACAAGCTCGGGGAAGCCTGCGCGGCAGCCTTACACACTCAGAGACCTGACACCACCATGCAGAAGGGTCTGAAATGAAACACTTTCTAACTGAAAGCAGGCTGTGGTGGGCAGCCGCGTGCTAGGCTGGAATCTTCCCTGACAAAAGTCAGTCTTTACCTTAACTGGGCCTGTCTGTTGTCTTTTTGCATCTACGCTAACACACCTTTGGAAAGTCAGATTTCCTTTTCCAGACCCTGAAAGCACAGACACCACACGAAGGGCCCATTGTTATTGTGACTGTGGTCACTGTTGACCGACAACTATCCTGTACCCACCGATGTAAAAGAAGTCTGTGTGTGTCATGTTATTGTTTATCAAATCCCCGAAATTTTCCCTCTTTGCTTTTTCCCGCCTCCTCCCTAATCTGTCACCAATGGATTTCTCGTAATCCATTTATACCTTCCTTTTTACTGTAATGCATAAAATAAGGTGCAAAACTGCCATTTTCTGGAGCATTTTCTCAACCCATTGAGGTTTTGCTTCCTGGCAATTGTCATCAGTTTTGCCCAAATAAACTCATAAACATTCTTATGCTGGCATGAGGACTGCCAGTTACCAGAGAGATGACAAGCTAAGAGAAGACATTTGCCACGTCAAAAATCAGTATAACGTTACTGTGTAGAACATACAAGAAGTCTCATACATCAATGAAAAACAAAACCCTGGAGAAAATTGAAAACCTATAGAAAACACAAATAAACAATTACAGAAGGTTATGTACAAATGGGCATCAAATCACTAATGATCAAAATAAAGCCACAAGGAGAGACCACTCTACAAACAGGGTAAATAATACCCAGAGTTGGGAAATATCCAGAGACAAGGAAACTTCCCGCCCTACACTGCTTGTTCCACAAGATACATGAACATTGAAGAACACGTAGTAAGTCCATGGCGGGGGGCTAGGAGAGAAGGAGGGATGGGGCTGGGGTAAGGAGGAAGAGTAAAGAAAGACATGCCCCCCACACAGCGTGATGTGAGTGTGCCACGATCTTCGGAGTGTCATGCCCCCAACTCTGCCCCAGAAGAACACAACGACACACGTCACCTTGTGGGAATTATATACATGATCGACAGCTATCAATGACATAAGACCTTCCTTAATGACGAGTGTCAGAGACTAGCTAGATACATACCAAATCCCTATGTGCCTCCCTGGGCACAAGGAATATTTCCATGTTCAACCTCTTCCGCAGTTTGGTTGGGACCATCCCCCTGGGCTCTGGTCAATGAATGTAGGAGCAGTGCCACTTCCACCTGGCCCCTGAAGTGTCCTCTGTGACCCTCCATGGCCTCACTCTCTCAGCCACTGTGCCAAACACGAAGGACTCTCAGGGGGCAGAGCTACTTGGTGAAGGAAACTCGGATTCTTCAGTTGGTCTTTGGAAGAAAACCACCCAAGAAAGCCAGCTGCCTACATCAGACTCATTGGAACAAGAAATAACCCATGTTAAGCCACTGGGACAAGGGAGTGATTTGTTTTTAAAATTAACCTGTCTGGACTAGAACAGGAGTCTGTCAAATCTAGTTGGAACCTCTTTATTGAAAATTAATAGGTAGGGGATAGACAGATGGGTAGATCCATAGGTACACATAGATAGATGAAGTGTATATATGCTTGCAGCACCAGGTAAGTTTGGAATCACGAGAGAGACTCGGGTTTAAGGGTGGTAAAGTTAAAGGGAAATCAGCATTATAATACCCCAGCTCTCAGGAAATCAATTAGGAGTGTTCCTTTCTTTTCACAGCCACACTCCAGCATGCCAAAGTCCTCACTGATGGAGTCTACTTCCGCGTGGCAAAAGCAACTCAAAGGCTTCAGTAATTTCTCCCACAACAGCAGAAAATTCTCCAGAAACGTCTCAAGTAAGAGGTACTTGACATGTACTTTCTTATGCTAAAAACACATGTTCCCCTTTCAGAGTCTGTGACATTTATTCTGAAACGACACGCATAAAGAAAAGTAGAAGGAAATTGTTCGTAATAGTTGAGAGGACGTGGAGATTGAGGTTGGCATTGCTGCATGTTAATCCCACTTCCTCCTTAGGTTCCCATGAGTCCATGCATTTTCCTTAAATTTCAAAGAGCAGTGTGGAATCTCCAGACAATTCTTCAAGGGAGACTGGGAGAGATTTTATGCTGCAAGCCTACGGTGAAGCCTTCATCACCCATGTCTTTCCCCTTCTCGTCGCACCAGCCAGGTACCCTCTTTCCCATCACTCAGCTGGATTCCAGGTGTCAGCACGGCTGAGGTCCTTCTGGGGTCTCTGGGGGAGAATCTGTTTCTTGCCTCTTCCAGCCTCTGGTGGTTGCCAGCATTCCTTGGCCTGTGGCCACGTCGCTCTAATATCTCCACCCACAATCGCATGGCCTTCTCCTATTCTCTCTCAAATCTCCCTCAGCCTCTCTTTTATAAGGACACTTGTCACTGCATTTAGAGCCCACCCAGATAACCCAGAATAATCTCCCCATCTCAATATCCTTCACTCAATGAGACCCACAAAGTCTGTCATGTAAGGTAATCGTCGCAGGTTCCAGGGATTAGGAAGTGGACATCTCGAGGGGCCATCATGCAACCCACCAGAGTCAGAAATAGAGATTTCCAAGGGCACAGATGAGAACACTTTCGGAGCAGCAGACGGAGTCTGACCAGCTGGAGTGGAAACCACGGCTTGGTGAGAAGCAGCAGCCACGCTTGGACGAGGGACTGCCTTGAACCCTCACTCCTCCCGCACACCCAGTGGCATCTGTTGCCCTGGCTGGTGTCCCAATGCCTACACCATGAATGAACCCAAGAGTCTTGAAGAAAATACAGCCACGGTCTTGTTTTCTTGACAGTGTCATGGACATTTGTTTTGTTGTTCAAATTTCCCGACATGTTAGTTCTACGTAAAGCCCAGGATTGCAAATGAAAAACAACCATTATGTATCATGGACCATTCTTATCTGAGGGCTGATGTGATGAGCTGCTGGTCATTGGACGGCCCAGTGCCAAGGACACGTGGTGGCATGAGAAAAACGTCAGATGACATGAGTTTGAGTCTTCAGTTAGCTGACTAACACTCCCGTTTCCCTTTTTTTTTTTAACCGGCTGTTTACATTTTGGCCATTTCACACTCCCCACACGTCTATAATAGCTGCTGTTTTTAAGCGCCCACCATATGCCAAGAACGACTATGTGAAGATGATTCAGAGGTGCCTGTGAAAACCTGAGGTCTACCAGAGCATGTGTGCCTAGTGGTTTGTGTAATTCCCCTGGCTTTTATCCTGGGGGGAGCATCGTACCTCCGACAAGGTACCTGCCACACCCCCCACCCAAAGACTCCACCCAGAGGTGGTTGACCTCCGGCTCTGAAGCCTCCGACCACCCACCCACTCACTCATTGTCCACGAAGACTTGCGTAAAGGATGTCAACAAGACCTGGCTGCCTGTGACGCAGCAGTCACTGTAATGAAAAAGGACTGGCATTTTCCCAAGTGAGACAAGGAGTTGTAAGGCTCTTCACCTTCTGCACTATAATCACACTTGCTAGCTCACCCATCTTCTGAACAAGGCATGAAAACACAAGGGGTAGTGAGAAGGGTTGAATAGGATCCATTGGAAGGCATGAGACGCTCTGTTTGAAGATGTAACCCGCCGGGCCCGTGGGTTCCTCAAGAAAGCCCAGCGATGCTCAGGGGAGACCACCTGTGCAGGGGTGGGCTTCCCGAGCAGCCACAACGCGCTCCCTGTGCGTGCGGAGAAGAGGAGAGGGAGGAGAGGTTAGAGAGGTTAAATGGGAACATATGCTGGAAGATTACACCGTCATCCCCAGCTGCCCAGCTGCCCTGCTGTAATCACATGCCATCAGATTCAGAGGCCACCAGATGTTCAAGGCCTAAGCCAGGAATTACTCAGCTGGCCACTGCCTTCGTGAGCGCGCTCCCCAACTGCAGGGCCTCGCCGCGTGGAAACTGGACAAGAGGGCAACACGTTTAGACTCGTTCACGGGAAGTGAGAGGATGGAGGCAAACCGGATTCTGAGCTATCTTCTCCCCAGCAGAAGGACCACAACACAGCATGAATTAGGTCGTAGCAAAGACCCCTGCTGCAATCTGCCTGCAAATGCTCACGGCTCTTTTAACCTCAGAGGAGTCCTGTTCCAGCTGGTACCTTGGGAGATGATTCTCCATCACGGGTCGTCTCTCCTTAAGGAGAAGACCATGGGAGAGGCAGCCAATCAGAAGAGGCTGTGTTATTTGTGCTCCGTGGATTTTTGTGATTAGTTCCAGGAGATGGTTTAATCCAGATTCTGGGGGGGCTGGGTGGGATGGCTCCCCAAAACGAAGAGTGATGTCTCAGATACATCTATCTGCCTGCATCCCTTCTGATTCCACAGTGTCATATAACCATGGAGCTGGTTTAAGTTTTAAATATATTTATTTAAAGGTCTGATTCTAATTAGTTTGGAGCAAAATTCCATTAATTAAATGCTCTTTCCTCACTGAACTCTTGCCTCCTCTACCCTGCCCTCCACGTGCCACACAGGCAGGAAATTCACCCTTTGTTTCAGGTGCTAGTCCAGTGTCCTGACCAGGGCACTGACTGGGGGTCTCCAATGCCCCAGGAAAGCAGGTGAAATTCTAACAACATAGAATTCAAGCTGTCACCATGGTAGCTGCCAATCAACAGAAGATTACCTTAGTAGAAGGTAAATCTTTACCTTAAGTAAAAAAGTAAATCTTCACCTGTGGGTTACCCCAAAATTCAAAAATTATTCAAGTTCGGACCCTAAGACCCTAAGACCCAGAACCGAGCGATCCCTCCCCCCCGGAAGAAGTGCCATCACTCCGGACACACACACGGCTCCTATGTGCTGGACAACTCCCTGGTCCCAGTTTTGTGTGGGTTGTTTTCTATGACATAATTCGTCATGTGTAGCCCCGAGTTGCATCCACACCCCCTTGCCCACCAGCAAGTCTGTGCCGAGTGGCTACAGCTCTCCTTGTGGAGCGTCTTTCTTTGAGTGGGCATGGCAGAGATCTCTCCAAAACAACTTCCTGTAGGGGCCCCTGGGCTGTGTCCATGACTACACTCCAGTGTCAAAACAAATGGCCAAGGTAATGTCTATTTAATGAGCACCACTCAGCAGGCATGCAAATGATTCTGCACATCGCAACAGTCAACATAGTATCACATACCGTCTATGTCCGAGCCCGGGCGTAGCCTTTGGGCTGCACCCCACCATCCAGCTCCCTGCCCAGCCGGCATCAGCAAGTTCTGCTGCAGTGTCGGCTCTCCACACCAGCCCAGAGACCTGTCTCACTTAGGGCTCTGGGCCGTCCACTCATCCATCCATGGAAACAAGCGTCGATTCCCTTCTTGGTGCGAGTTAACATACTGGAGGCTAAAAGCACTAGAAATGCCGACAGAACCTTGGCCCTAGGGTAGAGAAATACAAGCAGCAGACAGAGCGAGACGAGGACAGGATGCTACGGGAGCTCATAGGTGACCTAACTCACGCGAGGCCAGAGGAAGGGGCACAGGGGACCAAGGCGGACGTCTTCCAGAACATCTCTATGATCTGATGGTTAGACCTGGCCAAATGCCCAAGGTGGGGAAGCGTCCCTGGGAGAAAGCCAGTGCAACCGGGGGAAGCCGGGAAGACATGAGGTGCGTGCGTGCTGGCGGAGCAGCCAGCAGACCAGGGAGGACAGCACAGAGCATGGCTTTGTTTCCCTGTGGGACGCCAGCAGGGCTTGGCCAGGGCCTCCGAGGGTGGTTACGGTGCCATTTCAGAGAGAGGAAGGGGCTGGGTTTGCACGGGTGCCCTCAGGCCTCACCTCTACCGCAGCCGTCTGCTACCGTCTCGGCGCTCCCTGAAGGAGGCTGGTACATCGATCTCTCCTGCACCAAACTCTGCAGGCAGAATGTGCCCAGCATCTGGGCCCCCTCGGCAGCCCCCACGGTAACAGACGAGGTCCACATGTAGCTGTATGGAGACCCGCACAATAAAACAAACCTCTTCAAGTTGACCGAGAGTGTCAGGTGGTTGCCCTTGTGTCTTTCTTTTCCCCTGTTGGTGTTTGATTATTTTGCTTTCACATGCAACTTCCAGACATTCTTTGTGACAACATAAATCATGACTTAGGGGAAATCAAACGTGTGCCAATTTACGTAGTGATGTCCCCATCACCAGCTAGACCAGTCACCAGGTAACTAACTAAACGACTTTCCCTTCATTGAGATGCCAAGTGGGTGTTATCGGCGGGCCCGAGTTTCGCTACGGAAATATAACCAGCACCGGCAGAAACTCTCTGGAGCCACCACAAAGCCTAGTCTTGCGGTTCTTTGCAAACAAGCCAGGTAAACATACAAGTGATCGCTCACCTACGAACAGAGAACTCAGGACATGAAAACTCCCTCCTCGGTTTGGCTTCACTGCTGCAAACCAGCAAACACAGAAACCAGCTTTGTTTTGTTTTGTTTTGTCTTGTCTTTTCCCAGGATCACACTGGGGCTGTGGCAAGTCGTCACTATCTCTGCGTGTCCCTCTGCTGGACACCACAAGGAGGGGACCCTGTCAAGGCAGCGTGGTGAGGAGCCGGAGGGACCGCTGCCACAGATGCCAGCCCCTGCCTCCCACAGGGCAGGAAGCACGGCCATCGTCGGATTCCCCGGTCTCACCAACGGTGACAGCAGAGCCTGGCGCTGTGAATCAAACCTGGCCTCCTGCGAGGCTGAGAGCCGGCTGCTGCGCCAACAGAGCACAGGAGTCATAAAAGAGCGTGCGAGATGCAACAGCCCTCGTGGGAAGACGCCTGTGACCAAAGTTAAAAGGAGGGTTCGGGGAGGAGCAGGCACTCGTGTGTTGGGGGAGCAGGGGTTCCTACAGGATTAGACCCTAGGCAGCTGGAGTGGGCCGGAGGAGCCATGGGAGTGCAGGGGAGCAGAGATACGGCGAGGAGGGTGAGCAGCGTTTGAACCGTCAGCGACAGCGACGGAAAGAACCTGCCTTAGCATGTGACCCAACCGTTTTCAAACGACATGTACGCAATGATGTTGAAAGACAGTTACAATATCCTGTTAAATTAGCGAGAGGAAACCATCAAGGCAGAGAAGTAGGTGCACGGGTAAGTCCTTAGGAAAGGAAAAAGAAGGAAGACCAAAAAGTGGCTTTGACAGCAGGGAGCAAGGCCCCCGAGGGGTCTTGGGGGGGCCGAGATGAAGGGGTTTAGAATTTGGTGGGACTCTCACATTTTACTTAAATGTGAGTTTGTTTGAATTTATTAGAACAATTATGTTCGAATTTGTTAGAACAATTATGTATTTAATTTATGTATCTAAATTATTTTTTAATTATCTAACTTAAAAGATTAAAATTTCTCAATATGTTAGAGTAAAAGAACGAAGCAAGGAAGTGGGGGGCAGTGTTCTCCAAAGCTCAGATCCACGCGGATGTCTTTCTTGTAAGGACCTGCCTTCGAGGCGTTCTTTTGTAAAATACGGTTGCAGTTAGACGGCACAAATCAACATGTACGTAAGTAAAACGACCACCGCATTTAAGTGAGAAAACCAACCACCTACATGCAGACCGCCAGCATTTAAGCAGATGCCTGCTCCCGAAATCTCACCTGCTTCTCCAGGGCCCAGCGTCTCTCTCCCACAGTTCTGAGGGGCCGGCGCTCAGAAATGCAACTGTGGCCGCAGCCCCGATGCTCGGGCTTCCTGGACATGTCCTGCTGTGTCCTTGCTCTTTCCCTGCTGGTTGTGACCACGGGGTCTCCTGCTGCACAGCTTTTGGGTCAGCACTTATCTCTTGGGACTCATCAGAGACCTATAAACCATCACTTTGTTCCAATGATTTGGGAAACTTACTTTAACTCTCAAGAAAACAGTCACACCAAGCAACACGCAGAACCCTGTGATTATAGTGAACCAACAGACTCTGTATAAGTTGGATTTTCTCGCTCTTTCATAGACAACAATAATGATGATGATGATGGTGATGATGATGACAACTAGCGTCCCTCAAGTGCTAATCCTGAGCCTGTCGTTGTCCCAAGAGCCCCATTTATACGAGTTCAAGAGAACTCGCAACTCTCCCATGAGGTCAAAATCATTACCTTCCTAGCGTGCAGATAAGGACCCCGCTGCATACCACGTGACCACAGTGGGGAGCTGGGTGGGGAGCTTGGAGCCCCAGCAGTCCGGTTCCAGGGTCTGCACCTGCCTCACTCAGGGTGGGCAAATCTGCTTGCCGCTGATGAACTCAACAGCCCAGCACAAGCTGGTCTTCATCCCACTTTATCCTTCCTTCTGTGGCTCCAACCATAAGCTAAGACACATGTATGATGACGAGATGACAGCCCAGTGCTGCCCCCCAGCAGGTGCCCTTGTGTCCCGCCTGTGGGCTCCATGCACCTGTGGACTCCACGCCGCTGTGCCACCATGGGGTTTGCAGTTAACGGGAAACAGCTGGGCGCCCAGCACAAGCCAATGAGAAGGAACAATGTCTCCTTTCACTCCTTCTAGTCTCTAGAGCACCTTTTGGATGAGCAGAAATAGCCCAACTTCACAGAAGAAGACATGCAGGGCAAGAAAGTGTAAGAAACCTGTGCAAGGTCAGAGAGAGTGATTTCTACAATGAACCGAACAGAAGGGTGGGACACCTTTAAACCGTGCCCTAAAAACATCTAAATATGTCTTTACATTCCCTAAACGTGAATTTCGGCATTCTTCCTCCGCCTCCCACGGGCCACAGCGGGATCTGAAGGAGAAAAGGTCGGCCCTTCACTGGGGCTGAGACGTGCCTTCCCTGAGGACCGAAGCCCCCTCCCAGTGCTCCTGCCACAAGGCCTCATATCTCCCCGAGTTTGATGTAAAATGAGGTGACGTTTCCCGTGAGGGACAGAAAACCGCATCCAGCTACAACTTGAACCATTTCTTCAGGGCAACTGAGCGTTTGGGGGCTCTGACCCTTCCCAGGGCAGCGGCCCCCGCAGGCCCAGTGCTGCTGTGACCTCCCTGTGCCCCTGGAGGCCCTGCGTGGGTGGCGATGACCTCCACGCCCTGGGCCTTCGCATCGTTGCCCTCTATCGGAATGATGCCACCTACCTGTTTTGTGAATTTTTTAAAACCACTTAGTGGAGGTATACCTACCTGACTTGCAAGAAGCTACATGTATTTATTGCACATTACTTGATGGGTTTGGAGATAAGTACACGCCCACCATCCCATCCCCACAATCAATGCCCTAAACATACCCACCGCCTCCCAAAGCGTCCCCCTGCCCTATTTGTGTGTGTGTGTGTGTGTGTGTGTGTGTGTGTAAAAAACACAAGTTCAGCCCTCATAGCAAATTTTTAAGTATACAATACAGAATTAGTAACCTGGAGGATATTCTGCTGAGTGAATTAAGCCAGACAGAAGGAGAAATACAGCACAACCCTATTTATATGCGGAAGGTAACTAGTCAAACCACCCACCTGTTTTTGAATGAGCTGGGTGTGGGCCATGCGCAGTATTCTGTTTAGCTCTCACATCGCCCCCCATTTATTCATCCACTGAGCAAACACTGATTAAACACCTCTGATGGCTAACCACCAAGAACAGAGCAGCGAACCAAGCAGACCAGAGCTTACGGACAGGAGAGGGTACGACAAGTGAGGAGGCATCGGTGAAGTGCGTGCAGGTGTTACAAAGAGGTCCGTAGGGAGCACGATGAGTACGGCTGGGGACCATTTTCGAGAGAAGGTGAAGTCAGTCCTCATGGATGGATGACAAGAGTCGTTGGCTTGGTCAACAAAGGATGGGGACAGAGGGAGGACCAGGTTGCCCAGGCAGGGGCCAAGTAGACCCCTGAGGACAAAGGCTTAGCCTAGAGTTAGAGAGCCGGGGGAGGGTGAAAACACGAATGGGAGTGACAGTGGGCACCATGCCTGTGGGTGGGGAGCCATCCACCACGATAGGGCTGAGTTCCAGAGGCAAGAGTTGGTTCCAGAGAGAAAGGCACCCTACCGCACAATTGAGAGTGTGGGGGGGGCCTTTGAAGGGTCCAAGCAGATTCAGACACAGCCATATTTGCATTTCTGAGGGACCGCTCTGGCTGTAGGGGCTGTGCATTAGGAAGGTGCTTGTCTGGAACCTGTCGGGAGCTGATATAATAATACAGGTCTAAGAGGATGGAAGAGGGGAGTTACTATGACATAGAGAGAGCCAAATATTTGCAACGATACTTCTAGAAACAATGCAAGGAAGTGAAGGATTGAATGTGGGAAGTGGTGGGGGGAGACATCAGTCCAGGAAGACACCCCGGTTTCTGGCTTGGGCTACATGATGGAAGATGTCACCATATTGCCTGAGACAGAAATGTGAGGAGGTAAGATGGGGCTGGGGACAAGGAATTCATTTTCATCCGAGACAGCGTTGAGTTTGAGAAGTCCGTGGCACAACCAAGTTGGAGTCTCGTGGGCGAGGGTGGCTCACGTGAGTGGAAGCTGGGAGAAAGATCTGGCGTACAAACACAGTCCGGGAGTTATCAGGATGGGTTGCTACTGAAACGACAGACATGCCTGATACAGTTCAGGGCTTTGTGCAAATTGAAGAACCCCGAGGAGCACCGGCTTCTGGGAGCAGGACGATGTACCAACCCGTGGAGAGAGCAACAGCGATGGGGCCACGACACCGGGCGAGTGTGCAAGTGCCAAGGACCTGAGATGAGCCTGTTTTGTGGTTTTGTAGATAATTTAATTTACAGTAAAATAAAACTGTAATATAGCAACTGCCCCTGTACTCTAAGAACTAAGCAATACTTATCCTATTTGTTTTGCTGTTCAGTAAGATGGACACAATATTTCAGATAGAGCTGAAGTCCTTTCTCACCCAACTCCGATACCTCCATCCTCCAGCCCCCCCACATGCATGCACTGCTGTGAATTCACGTGTGTTTCTCCAATCGACCTTGACCGCCTTCCACATGTATGTTTTGGGGAAGGAAGAGCTGTGGTTTGAGGGTTGTTTCATTCTATAAATTCTACTAAAAATCAAGAAAAGCAGGGGGAAAGTGTGCAATCAACGACAGGCAAACTATACGAACCCAGTTGCTCATTCCAAGCACACAGCCCCCGAAATCCGAGGGAACTGTGAGTAGGGAAACGTCCCCGCTCAGCACCTGGTTCCCTAAAGCGTGTCTACACTGGTCTGGAGAGCACTTGCAATGGTGGCTTTCAGCGTGCTGCCAGAGTTAGCGACATTTCTCCCACGTGTGAGGCTCCTGCTGATGCCATAGCAACGTGCCAACACCGAAGAATTTTGATTGGTGGCTGTCCTTCTTCCAGGTGGCTTAGGGTTCCAAGAGTTGGTGAGTCTTTCGCTGTGAGTACACAGGCTTCTGACTAATCAAATCTCCATAGAACAAGTGTGTGAAATAATCGGCCGTATCCAATCTAACAGTAACCAGTGGTCCTCATGAAACCTGCTCTTAGAAATGGTGTCAATCAATCAGACGCTTAAGGTTTGGCCACCGTCTATAGCTTGCTAATTGGTAAATGTGTTTTATATACATTCGAGAGGGATGCAATTAGAGGAAATAGCCATCTCTTTATATACATTCTGGGAAATGGCAGAAACCCTGCAAAGTCTTTTGAGGGGAGGCATATTGCAATATGCTCAGGACTCAGCCAAATTAGAGCGCTGAGACTCATCCAATAAGAGCTACAATCTGTCACAAACTGCCATTTATGTTGGCAAAACGTTGTTTGGATGCTCGAATAATGAAGGAAGTACCCCATGCCTGCTCCACTAATTGGGGTAGGGTTTGCGTTCCTCAACAACAGTCGACCATACGAAAGGCACAAGGATTCCGCAGCACCTGCTCCTCCTGCCAGCGGTCCGTCCCAGTCGGCTGTCAGCTCCCCTGCTCCGCCAGAGCCTGGGCTGGGAGGACTTTCACAGCCAAGGCCAATCCCCAGCGGGAGCTCTGTGCTCAGGGCACATTAGGACAGGAAGAAAGGCATCTGTGCAAACAGCGCTTGCTGTAGTCCGAGAAAGGTGTAGTAAGTAGCCCAGATAAGGTGCTGCCCCAGAGCCTAGGGTTGTCCCCGTGGGGTGTCAGCCTTGGGGAAGAAGTACCTGCTACTCCTTCCCTCTTCCTTCTGCGGAAACCAGCCCGAGTCTGTGGCCTCAGGGCAGGTGTCCTTTCGATTTTATTTTGACTGTGGTAAAACATGCCCAACACAAAATTCATCACCTAAAGGATTCTGAAGCATGCAGTTCAGCGGCGTTGAGCACGTCCACTCTGTAGTACAACCATCTCCAGAACTTCCCATCGTCCCAAGCTGAACCCGGTCCCCACTAAACACTAACCCTCCATTCTCTCCCCCAGTCCCGGGCAACCACCCATCTATTCTACTTTCTGTCCCTGTGAATGTGGCTCCCTCGGGTACCGCCTGGTGGTGGAATCACACTGCTGCTGTCATTCTATGGCTGCTGTACCTGGCCCTGCACTGTGTCTTTAGGATCCATCCCTGTTGCATCAGAATTTCCTTCCTGTTTAAAACTGTTCAATAATATTTCACTGTGCATATATATATACACCACCTTTTGTTTTACATTCATTTGTTGTTATTTGTCGGGGGGAGGTGTGCCAACAAGAAAGTCCAATGGGACAGAAAATGCAATGAAACCGCTGGATCACATACACACACAAGAAGGCAAATGCGCTCATTTTGCTTTGTTTGGGGCCAGCCTGGGGCATGCGCGGAGGAGAATCCTCCAGCTGACCCACAGGCATCTCTCTCCCAGCTGCCCGGGGCTGATGCCAAAGGCACCCCTGCAGAATGTCATGCTTTGTCCCCATGCTCCCGGGACCAAGCAGCACATGGCAGCGTGCTCCCCGCTAATGGCTGGTGCAGAGCAGGAGCCATCAGCCCCCACCCAGCCCGTGCTCTTGGTGATGGCTGTCTGCAAGGCGGCCCTCGACTGGACGGACGGGAGAGTTGGTGGGGACAGATGGAGGGGAAGATGAGGGCAGTTCCGAGTCACGGCGCTCTTCTTAGCAGAATAGCACTTACCCGAGGTGCCCAGGAAAGGCGTGAAGGCCATGGAGAAAGAGAGGAGGGAGCAGCTGTCTCTCCCAGCGCCCGGGTAGAGGAGGGGCGCACCCCAAAGAGCTGGCCTCCTCTCTCACCCCACCCCCTGTGTGAGCAGACCCGCAACTCAGCCACAAACACATTTCACCCAGGAAAGCTGAGAATCCCCGAGGAAACACAGCAGAGTGGTTCAAGAGCTGCTGTTTTCTGAAAATGCACATCAAAATAAAATGCAGATATATGTAAAGCAATACACGTTCTGTTATCAACCATATACAATTCTCTTTATCTCCATAATGGGAAGTGTCGGCGGAAGTACGCATGTTTAGAGTGTTAGAGATGTATGTTAGCATTCCAGGCTGAGCCCCCTGCACCTCCAAGGCCCTTCCTGACTTTTAGACCTCACGTTCAATGTCAGCCCTCAGAGAGTACTTCCTGGACCAACCACAACCCTGTCTTCTTCCACACAGCAGTACGCATTGCCTGAGATGCTCTTGTGTGTTAGTTTCCTTCCCTAACTCCCTCTCGAGAATGTGAGCCCCATGAGCACAAGGCCCTTGCCCATCTTGACCCCTGGGTCCCCTCAGCATCTGAAACAGTATCTGGCACGTACTAGGTGCTCAATAAATACTGCATTTAGTCCAACAATTCTCCAGAAGGACTGAGAGTCAAGTGCCGATGGGGAAATCCCCATGACTTAGCCTGACCACGTTTTCTACAGAAAGTGGAGTGTGAGGGTGGACAGCATCGGTTCACTGCCGCTCAGCAATGAGCACACCTGGGAACAATAATGTACACGGGGCCACTTTGAAACGGAGCCGAGCCGCCACCCGGGAGGAACTGCCCCACAGGCACGTCTGGCGCCTCGAACCCCGGAACGTCAGAGCAGGGCCAGATCACCCTTGGCTGCGCCTGAGCTACCTTGTACCCAAAGAGCTGTGTGCAAGGATAACGAGAAAGCAGAGGTGCTGACCGCCAGCCTGAAATGCTTTAAATTATCTAGCATTAACATGATTACGGTACGTCATCTGCACCAGTAGCGACGCCTTCCTTCCATGGATGGAGCTGTTCCCTCTGCCTTTCTCATCAAAGCCCCTGGCCTTTGTCTGCAAATCGGAGCAGTATTTGGGCTTCTGCCTGAATCAGTGCTTCCCAAGTAGCTATCCTCATCAATCTCACTCTAACTCTGAAAGACCTTTTTAAGTTAACACACCCCACTCTGGGTCCTGCTCTGTGATCACCCACAGAATTCTTTTAAGAGGTTCTCCTTTCAAGTAAGCACAGTATTAAGTTTTCTCAGTAGAGGGCGCTGGAAGGACATGTAGAAGGGAGAGGCTTCCTGCTATTTCTGGCAGATAAAAGGGGTCAGGGCGTAGGTGTGAGGACATCCTGGGGGACCAGCCCCAGACTTGGCCCAGAACGCATCCCTCTGAGACTCAGCCTGGTGACAAGCTGGCTGAGGCCTTCCCTGCAACTCTGTGCTCCGAAGGGCTCCCGCAGCCGCCACGCCGACTCCCCCGCAGCCCGAGGAGCACTGTGGGGTCTGCTCGGCAGCTACAGACCAGCTTGGCCCCGGCCAACCAGCACACCTCCTGCTGTCCAGCGGCTGAACCCACCTTCTCCAAGACCTGAACTGGGGGGGTCTGTCTTTTCTTGGTGCTCCCTTAAGGCTTTATTCTTTTGCCATAGCCAGAGTTTTTTACATCAAACCTATTTTGCCCATGGTGGCTATCTCCTCATTGGACTCAGACTTCTAACCACAAAGGTCCTGCTCGGGTGCACAATTAAGTTGCTCTTTGCCAGAAGGGGCCACTTATTTGGCCACTGGGGTCTGAACAACAGACCCCAGGGTGGCCCACACATCAGCTTGTGAGAGACAATGAGGGGCGAGGCTAATGGAGTTAATCAACTAAACCAGCCGGTGCTTGCTTTTTCCCCTAGTTGTGGCGCGGGATACAAGATCAGACTAGTGAGGACAGTGGCTAACCCTTGCGGAGGGATGACTGACCAGACCCCCTCTAAGCACCTCACTCCGATGAGCTCATTTAATCCTCACAACGACCCAGGGGTGTGTGTTACTGTTATCAGCTCCACTTTACAGACAGGAAACAGAGACCCAGAAAGGTAATGAATAAAACTAGATCAAGGTCAGCCAGTGATACACAGCCGAACTTGGATTTGAATCCACGCTGTCTGGCTGGAGGGGCCTCGTTCTTCATTGTTTACACACAATTAAAATATATACCCATAAAACAAAAGTACACCTCTCTAAAAGATAACCTTCAAATTAAGAACATACACATTAGGCATAGTATT